>CM076583.1:48493443-49008124 GCA_034641835.2 Pinus albicaulis
TCTTCTCAGTCTTCTTCCTAACTAACACTAGATTGGAAACCCACTCTAAGTATCTGAGGGGAACTATGATCCTAGCATCATACATCTTTTTAATCTCTTTCTCAACTAAAGGTAGTAAAACAAGGTTTATCCTTCTTAGTTTTTGTTTGAAAGGTTTCTGATTTTCCTTAAGAGGAATTTTATGTTGAATAATGCTGGTATCATATGATTTCAGGTCCTTGTACCCCCATGCAAACACATCTCAATACTCTTTGAAAAGCTCAATATATTCCTGTTTTATGTGAGGAGGAAGAGTGTTAGATAGCTTAATCATTTTGGGTTCCATCAGGCTGTCTATAATATATTCTTCTACATTAGTTTCTGTAGGCTCCATCTTTGGTTTTTTAGTTGCATCATTGAAATCAAAAAGTTCCTCTAATGGTGTAAGGCCCCTTGGTATTGTACCATCTTTACATTGTAAAATATCAAGGTCCTTTTGGTCTATATTGTTAAGTAATTATGCCTTATAAAAATTTTCAAACTGGTTTATATCAACAGTAGAGGATAGCTTTGTTTTGTGGGCTTGTTTTTCATCAAAACAATTGTTAGGATTTACCATAGAAATAATAAACAATTTACTGAGAGAAAGAAACATAAAAATAGCCAGAAATAAATCATAAATATAAACAGATATGTTTATCCAGGAAAACCCCAAATCCATGGCAAAACCCAACCAATGAAATTTCATTAAGCATTGGCCAAAACCCTGGCCAATCTGGCCAAGTGAACCTTCACCGCTCACCTCCAGGCCTACATTACAATGAAGTCTTCCCAGCCTTTTATAGGCTCCATTACATGCAATACCATGGGCTGAAATTCATGGGTGAAAGATAATATGTGCCCCAAAACCACTACTATTTACCCTAGTCAACATTAACTCTATCCCAAGTCAAGTTTACCTAAAAATTTCCCCCTTAAACTTGACTTGCGGTTTCTTGACTAAATCCAGACAAAATTGCTAAGTGAGACAACCCCGTTCACTCTAGCTCTTCCCCCTTAAAATTTTTACCTAGGGTAATTGTTAACTTGACATCCCCCCCTATAACCTAAGTCTAACCTAGATTTTACTAGTGATTACCCAGGGGTACACATGCCATACCAGGTCTTATAGCAATATGCCCATTTATATGTAAAAATTAACTCCATTATAATATTTAATTTTTTTTTTTCATTATTGTTGTTCTTGTACAAATGACATCAATGTCCATATAAAAAGAACCCATATACTAGATTACATGGGTCACCAGCCTCTATAACCACCAATCCTCTAGGAGTTCTCTTCAAATACATGGTTCATCAATTAATTAATCCATGTGCACATATCCTCTCTCATTTTGACAGAATTTTCTCTCCTAGCCTAGCGAAATTCAATGGCTCAATGGCTTACCTTCGTGACTTCATCTCTGTCATGATTACCGTTGGCGTATTCTTGCTCGGTTCCAACTGTAAAACAATGTTATATTTGTGACATAACATCATCGTCATTGTCATTGACAATGATGTCTAACCATTTTCTGCCACAACAATTAGATCTCTCCTTTGCCAACATCATTGCATCATAGCGCTCTTCCTGCTCATGACCATTTAATTGGAGCATATATATCAAATCCTCTCATATTTTACCACACATTTGATTTGCAGTTGCTTCACATAGTCAACAACCGTCGTCGAGTCAAACAGGTGGTCTACGAGCTACCCATATGCTACAGAGAACACCATTGAACCTATCCTTTAGTTCTCATTGTCATCTTCAGCTATTGAACTGAAAATTAATTTCCATCTAAAATTCTCACATCCACCTTATGCAAGCCATGATCAAATTTGAACTGCCTTGTTATCCCTATAACACCATACGTTTATGTCAATCGAACATCTATATTCTCTGAATCTGTAGGGTGCTAGAAAATTCCAGCCTCATGAAAAACAACCTTTAGCCAGTCTGATGGCCTGCTAATAGCCTTCGTGAGACATCATGACATCTCGAATGGCCTTCCACTCGCTTATGCACATCTCATGCTCTAATAATTACCCCAACTCGATTTGGGCATGCATAAACTATGGATATCCTTGACAAAAATACTCACAATAGTCTGCATGGAGCCACCATTACATCCACCGTATTCATGTCTGCTCCACTCTGATTCTATGACTATAATGCATGTTCTCTGCCTGATATCAGCATCACTAGTAGTATTTCCACATCCTCCACGAAAGAAACACATCCGCACCTTCCTTTCACAAATACAAGCATAAAGATCCCCATATTCATTTTTGGCACGAGGTCCTTCGTCCTGAGAAGATAAAGGAAGATCCAGCCCCCCAATAGAGTGACAAGGAGGAACAAACATACAAGCTGCGAAACAAGGCTAAAGGCCAACACCCCGCACAGCAGCAGTAGGTAATTGACTCAAAAATACGTCAAGTTCTTGTGGATCATGTTGCTCGCCTCTACCAGTGACTCCGGCATCATCAAGGAGTTCTGATCCACCATTTCCAACCATGGCCTTGGCTACGACAAAGCATTGTGTGCACCTTCGGAGATCCGACCAGGTACAAGATTTCGATTTCTTGACACGTCCAATATAGTCTTGGTCATTCAATGAAACCTCGTTGCTCTATATTTTAGATCCACACCATATCTAGCTCCTGCAACAAATCATGTCTCAATTCATTGGCCAATAAAGCCCTTGGCTACAAAAGTGTCCATCTTAAGCCAAATATGGCTCTGATACCAGTTGTTAGGATTTACCATCGAAATAATATGCAATTTACTAAGAGAAATTAACATAAAAATAGCCAGCAATAAATCATTAACATAAACAAAGATGTTTATCCAGGAAAACCCCAAATCCAAGGAAAAAACCAACCAATGAAATTTCATTAAGCATTGGCCAAAACCCTAACCAATCCGGCCAAGTGAGCCTTCACCGCTCACCTCTAGGCCTACATTACAATGAAGTCTTCCTAGCCTTTTATAGACTCCATTACATGAAATACCATGGGTTGAAATCTATGGGTGCACAATACCATGTGCCCCAAAACCACTACTATTTACCCTAGTCAACATTGACTCTATTCCGAGTCAAGTTTACCTAACAACAATCTTCTTCATGGCTTGAGCTAGGTGTTGGTACAAAAAAATCATTTTCAGATTGTAGAAAATCCTGAATGTGTTTATCACCTTCAAACACTTGCCAATAGTTTTCATTTTCAGGTACTGTAGGCTAATTTTTTCTTTGATAGTGAATTTTTCATTTACATGGTTTATTTGGAAATTGCTGGCAGCAAAGGCAAGCTCATTTTCAAGGTTATTTTGAGCTCTAGGGATGAAAGTGAGTTCATATTTCTCAAAGGTTTTCTGGAGGTCTAGTGTAGGATTCTTGTATTCTTTTAATCTTGGCTTTTTAGCTGAATAATCCCCTTTTATTTGCCTAATGATTAGCTCTGAATCTCCTTGGACTGATATTTTCTTGGCTCTAATGTTTTGAAGAAAATGTAAGCCAAGGAGGATGGCTTCATATTCTGCAATGTTATTAGTGCATTGGAAATCATGTTAGTAGGAATGTCCTTTGTTTGTATTATGTATCCATACACCAGCTCCAGAACCAGCTTTGCCACAAGATCCATCAAAGCTCATGTTCCAAAGTGTTTCTTTCTCATATTCACTGTCATGTTGTTGTTCAAGGCTGCTAAATTTTGAGTTGTTATGTTCTTCTTTTGAGGACATATTTGACTGTTCTAGTGGGCTTAACTATTTTTCATCTTCATTTTCTTGTTTGCTGATTTCATCTTCATTGAATAAGATAAAAGAATCAAGGTATGAATGAATGGAATAAACTAGAGTGTTGTTTGGCATATCTAGGCTACTTACCATATATATCATATGAGATTCCCAGTACAATCTCCTTGTTTGGTTAAAACTGGGATGGTAGCATATGACATATCCATTTGAAGGCTCCCTTGAAGTTTGGCTCCCCATGATCTGGATCAAAGCATGCCATACTTTGGGGGAATATCAGCAACTACTATGTCCATGACTAGACCCTTAGCAGGGATTTATGCCAGATTGACACATAAATCCTTGATTAGACCCAAACATTTCACTCTGCTTGAATCAAAATAATATAGGTCTTTGTAAGGTTTAGTAATTTCTAGGCCTAATCTCTCCATCACCACTTTTGGCATGAGGTTGTGAGAGGCACCAGAGTCTAGCATGGCATTGTGGAAGATTTTATCATGTATATTCAGACTGACATAGAATGGAGGGATAGCTCCTTCTTAGTATTTTCCTTCTACTTCAGGACCAAACAATAGTTTTGTTTTATCATCAATCAAGTTTAAGGTATCAGTATCATTTCCTATATTCAAAGCTTTCAAGACTTGATTTTTATATACATCCTGGGTTACTAATTCAGCAAGGGGTATGCTAACTTTAATCTTGGAAATTTATCCCTCAAGGCTGAAAGGTGCTAGCATTTTTGACATATTTACATCTATTTTGTAACACATAGTCTTTTCAGTAGTTTTGATTTGTTGATTTTTATTATGACTGTCATTTTGAATAGATTTTCTAGGGCCGCTAGTAGAAGTACTAGGGCAGCTTGGGTCAACACTTTTCTAGCTGGTTTTATTTTTGTTCAGATCAGCTTTATTAGCCATAGTGTTGGTACTATTTTTTGTCTTTTTAGGAATTTTTTCTGAGGTTTTCCTATTAGCAGTGTCTATGCTATTATTCTTGGAATGCTCGTGGTTCTTTTTGCTCCTAAGGTCATACTACAGGCTATGGACCTCCATTATGGAATTTTCAAATCCTAATTGGTAATATTCAGAATCCTTATGGTTGGTTTCAGTTTGGTCTAAGGAAAATAATCTGTGTTCTTCTTTAGTGAGGAAAAACATCACCCTCACTATCATATCCTATCAGATTTACATGATTTTCTTCCAAACGTTCGGTCTCCCTTTCTTCTTCATCTACATAGTTATCTTGGAAAGGAGGCCTAATTTGTTGGCCATTGTCTCTTTGTCTATTTTGAAGAGTATCTCTTCTGATTTTTGGATTCCTATTTTTGTTTTGAGGATTTTATTGGTTCTCCCTAGCAGGTACTCTTTCAGTTAAGTTTATCCTTTCCATAATTATTTCCATTACCCTCACTAAGTTATCAATTTTGGCATCATATGATGAGGTTGAGTCCATAGCTTCATCTTTGTATGTAACTCCTTTTTTTGACTTTAGCCTAGCTCTCTTTTCAGTCAGACTTGCTTCTACACTTACAGCTCCCCTCTGCATGTCTTATAAAGTTAAGGGGTCACTTTCTCTTAGCTGATAGGCCATGTCTGGGTCAAAACCTTTCGGAAATTTTTCTAATGCTAAGCTGTAATATCCCAAAATTGGACTGCTTAGTAATGCATGCATAAAAAATTCATTTTCAGAAATATGTGCTACAGAAAATGAAATTAAAAATTGGATCCCTTAGATCTGAAAATATACCACATAAATCCAAGAATAGATCAGAAAAAAATCAAACTAGATGAGGTAAACAGACCTCCCACACCTAGTATAACTCAAAAATGCTGAAAATCCAAAACTACTCCAACACGAAATTACTGCATAAAGAGGCAGCGAATTCTAATTAGGGTTTATACACAGGAATAGCAGATAAAAATAGATCTAATATTATATTAAACAATATGGCTCATGAACTGAGATCTAGTCTCCTTTATACAAAATCTAAAGAACCCGAAAAGGGTTTCTACGAATCCACCCAAATACAAATGGTGATCTTCAACAATAAGAATGAATAATCACTAAAAACTAAAGCACAGGAGTATAGAGGGCTGAAATGATGTAGATCTGATGTATATCTGATCAAAGGTCTTCCACCATGGGAGGATCAACCCTCCAATCATAGGAAAACTACTAAAAAGAACCACAAGATACACTACTAAAACTGCCCTCTAGAAATAACGCAATTCCAGACTAGAATAACACTGTAGGTGATGGAAATATATTGGCCTACTGCCAAAGATCTGAAATCAGCCCAAGAACCCTCCAAACTAATCTCCCAATAGAAGGAATCCTTCCTCCTATTCAAAACCAACTCAGAAAGCGGGTTTCTCAGCCCTCCACTGCAACACCCTGCAACTCAACACAATATCCTGTAGAAAATGACTAAAGAATAAATCTTGGAACCAAATCCAGATGTGTGGAATGATAGATCAGGTCTCTCCCAAGAGTTACTCAAAGGGAAGAGATGGAATTCCTAAATAGGAATACCTTAGTGCTAAATAGCACCAACAATCTTAGCTAAACAGCTGAAGAGAGAAAAAGTCTAAGTAGACATATCAAAAAATAATTCATAAGCTAACCTCAAATGTTTTCCATCCTCTTCCTTAGAAACTAAGTGAGCCTTCTCACCTTGGGTCCCACTCATTAGGGTTCCCACCATCACACAATCCATATCCCTCCAGAACTGCGTTGTACCTTCATCAAGGCCACTCCTCCATGACAACGCTATTTGATTTGGTCAAGGTTGACCTCTGCAACCTGCTTCAGCCCTTTTCACAGCTAAGGGTCTTCAATCTAGCTCACATATAGTTGTCTAGACTAATCCTCATTCATATTGAGCTATTTTTATTGATGATCCACTTCTCCCACAATAATGTTATTGACTTGGTCAAACTTGACTTTGTCCACATCCATTATGCCTTGTTCACAAATGAGAGTGCTATATCTAGTTATTTTTATGATCCCTTTTCACATCAAGAGGGATTTTATGCTTTTTCAAGACAAGTATGGCTCTCTTTCCCCATTTATTCATATACTAGGTGCTAAAAGAAAAAATCAATATTCATATTAGCTGCAGGCTAATTTAGGAATATTACAGTCCTCCCCTCCCAAATGTTGCTTGTCCTAGAGCAACTACAAGGGTAGAACTGAAGATTGTTCCCTCCTACAGTAGCATCCACATAAGATAAGCTCCTCCAAGGAATGATATGGTGTCTCAACAATGAATCTCCATATTGCCCCTCCGAAGCATGCAAGCTAGCTAAATAGTTATCATCATGAATAAGTAAAGTAATCAAGGAGGCAATAAGGTGATGACTAGAGGTACCTTTGGGGAATGGAATCTGAAATGTGCTGGGAACCATCATTCCCATGTGGATCCTCCATTCCCAAGAAATCATCCATACAAAATGAGTCACCTCCCAACATGGAAACTCCTAAAAATGCTTCTCCACCTTTGGCTCCTGCAATGTACGTGGGCTGAAAATCTGAACATGGTAGACAAAGTAGCCTACCCCTCATTGTCCTTCTCTCCACTCATGATAAGTGGAGAGTATTTTTTGATCTTGGGCTGCAATAATGTTGCTCTCAAGTGGTAATATGAAGACTATATCCCCAAAGATATCCTCTCCAACGTTGTGAATCAAGCTGGCCCAAACCATCCCATATGTGATGAATAGGATATAATCACCACATGGCATCCAAATGAGAAGAATAATGAAGGTTTTATATAGTTCTAGAAGGTACCAATAGTCTCCCAAGTGGTCATAGTGCAGATTTCCTAACTGTTGTTTCAGAAAATAACATGGCAAGTTGTTTCTTGATACATGGCTGATTATGTATGTCATAACATCTACTAATGAATAGTAAATGGATGGGTACATCAACTGAACATACATGAAATGATAAAACACTTTCCCAAGGCCACACAAAATATGGTTGTCTCCATCATATAAGTTGGCCCAAAATTGACCATGGAGCCCAATGAAAAGCTTGCCCTCTTGTGGAGCAATGCACTTTATAGAAATAATAAGAGTATGCAAATATTGTGTTAGATGATCAATAGATGCAAAAAAAAGTTCTTACCATGCATCTAAACTAAGATGATACATGGATCCATGAATAAGTCCTCCATATTGGTATGACATACTCCCATGAAGAAGAATGAGTCATATGCTGCATGAAGATAACCCTTCTTATGCTTGGAAATCCAAGTTAAGAAGATCATATCTCTGTAATGGATGTTTCCATCCACTACTCCATCACTCTCACCTCCTACTTTTCCACCAAGTGCATCAAATGTGAAGTGATCCTCTTGACACTCCATCAATAAACTCAAGCTCCAAATTTATGACGTTGTTGGCCTATATAAATAGGCTCCTGCCAATTCATAGCTCCATTCTTTGACATGCACATTGTCAAAGGCCTTTCCCATAATGTTTTTATATATAGGAAATTCCTCACAAATCGGAAGTACCTCCTGATCATCCAAGGCTAAGGAGTAGCCCCTTTGCACCATGATAGTGCCATATCCTACTCCTCAACATCATGCAAAGTATGAGAGAAAATTTGTCCATGCTCTCCCAAGAACAACCCAAGCAACAATAGTTTTTGCTGCATCCTCATACCTCCATCATAAAAATCATGTGATGAAAACATAATGACTAATATGAAGAATGTCATATCAATGTAATGCATCCATACTCCTTGCTTCCCTATGATGCAAGTATCCTGCCAAACTTTATCCTCCCACATACCCTTTGAAAGAGGATATGTCACATGATGGCCAAACTCTTTCAAGAGTAGCCAATGCAGCCAAGCCTCATGCTTCCTAGTTTAATATATTTGCAAGTAGCTTTCTAGCCTCTTGCTCACCATCCACACCCATTCATCCAAATTTGGGTGCCTCCCATCATTCTCTACCTTGGTACTCTTCCAATGAATACTACCATCCTCCCAAATCATATTTCTCCTTTTTCATTTCATGGGATGTTGGAATGCAACTCCTTGGAGATCTCCTAGAAAAGATCTCACACCAATGATCATCTTGAATCCACAAAGATCCAAGTGTGCTGCAGGAAAAACCTCCTCACTGCTACTTATTGACAGTGCTGTAAAATTCCTCAATGGTGTACTTGACGTCTCATGCTCCAACTCAAAGATGAACATATGGTTTTTCACAGGTTTGTTTAGGATAAAGTTCATCCTATCCTCCAAAAATCCACACTCCAACACCAAGTGTTCTGTGCAGCTCAACCATGGCACATTATGATGATGATTCATCCCCTCCTTGAACAAGTCAAGGCTGCACACACAGTGGAATCCTGCTACTCCCAATCAACAGTATGTGTTGATCCTAGATCATGCAAAGGTAGCTTTCTACATTCCTCCATAAGATTTTCTGAAATAACAAGAGGTGGAAATTCATGCATACCTTGGTGAAGCTTGGGAACATATTGTATGGTTGCAAGGGTTCCTCCTTCCAGTGTGTTTTCTTCCCCATCTGCTGAGGATGTTGGCTGATCCTCCATAGTTGTACCAGTGCTGGTACAAAACTCCTCAAGTGGTGGTGAAGGCTCCTTCCCTTCTGATCTCTTCTTATCAAATCTTTTTATCACCCTTTGAGTGAAATCTGAAAAAGTAGACACTCTTGCATGACTCACATGGCTAAACAACCAGTTTCTTTCCTTTCCCTAAAGGTGCAACACTAAGATCTCAACAACCTCTCTTTCTACCACTGGATGTAGTAGGAAGAATGCAGCAAGCTTCATCACCCAAGCCTTTGTTGAATATGTGGATGATCCATCAAAAGTAGACAATAGAAATATATTTCCTCTCATCCTCTGATTGTTGTAGGGCCTCCTTTCTTCTTCCAGTTGAATAAACTGAGGAAGAGCTAGAGCCTCCTTGAAAGCTTTAGGTTGTGACTTGTATTATGCAAGGTATCCACTTAGGATCTCATGTTCCAAAGGCCCTCCATCTCCATGCCTTTTGTCTTCTTCCTCAAAAGGAAAAGGTGAGGTGTAATGCTTTGGAGCTTTCTACAACATTGGTTCTTTCCTTTGAGAACATGAGGTACATGGCCCTTCCCTTTCTTGAAACCCTCTAGAAGTTTCCCTGCTTCTCTTTTCTTCTTTCTGTGTAACCTCCTTGGAGAGGTTCTTCATAGATATAAAAAATGATGAGACAAAGCTCATTTTATCCATAATTCTTATCTATCCTTATTCTTACAGCATCTTGGCTTGAATTCCACAGGCTGAGCCAAAGATATTTCTCTGATACCACTGTAATATCCAAAAATGGGACTGCTCAGCAATGCATGCATAAAAAACACATTTTTATAAATATATGCCACAGAAAATGAAATAAACACTTGGATCCCTTAGGTCTAACAATATACCACCTAAATCCAAGAATATATAAAAAACAAATAAAACTATATGAGGTAAACAAAACCTCCCACACCTAGTATAGCTCAAAAATGTTGAAACCCCAAAACTACTGCAACATGAAATTAATGCATAGAGAGACAATGCAATATAATGAGGGTTTATACACAGGAATAGAAAAGATAAATAGATATGATATTATATTAAACAATATGGCCCATGAACTGAGATCTAGTCTCCTTTATACAAAATCTAGAGAACCCGAAAAGGGTTTCTAGGAATCCACCCAAATACAAATGGTGATATTCAGCAATAATATTGAATGATCACTGAAAACAAAAGCACAGGAGTGTAGAGGGCTTAAATTATGTATATATGATGTAGATATGATCAAATTTATTCCCATGGGAGGATAAACCCTCCAATCACAGGAAAAATCCCAAAAAGAACCACAAGATACACTGCTGAAACTGCCGTCTAGAAATAACGCAATTCCAGACTGGAATAACATGTAGGTGATGGAAATATATTGGCCTACTTCCAAATATCTTAAATCAGCCCAAGAACCCTCCAAATTTATCTCCCAATAGAAGGAATCCTTCCTCCTATGCAAAAACAACTCAGAAAGTGGGTTTCTCAACCCTCCACTGCAACACCCTGCAACTCAACACAATATCGTACAGAAACTGCGCTGAAATTGAAGACTAAAGCTTGGCACCAATGTTGGATGTCTGAAATGATAGATCATGTATCTCCCAGGAGCTACTCAAAGGAAATATATGGAATTCCTAAACAGGAATATCTTAGTGCTAAACAGCACCACCAATCTTAGCTAAACAGCTAAAGAGAGCAAAAGTCTAAGAAGACATATAAAAATATGATTCATAAGCTAACCTCAAATGGCTTCCATCCTCTTCCTTATGAGCTAAGTGAGCCTTCTCACCTTGGATAACACTCATTAGGGTTTCCACCATCACACGATCCATCTCCCTCCAAAACTATGTTGTACCTTCATCAAGGCCACTCCTCCATGATAGTGATGTTTGATTTGGTCAAGGTTGACCTCTTCAACCTGCTTCAGCCCTTTTCACACCTAAGGGTCTTCAATCTAGCTAACATATAGTTTTCTAGATTAATCCTCATTCATATTGAGCTATTTTTATTGATGATCCACTTCTCCCACATTAATTTTGTTGACTTGGTCAAACTTGACTTTCTCCACATCCATTATGCCTTGTTCACACATGAGAGTGCTAGATCCAGTTATTTTTATGATCCCTTTTCAGATCAAGAGGGATTTTATTCTTGTTCAAGACAAGTATGGGTCTCTTTCCCCATTTATTCATCTACTATGTGCTAAAATCAAAAATCAATATTCCTATTAGCTGCATGCTAATTTAGGAATATTACATAAGCCTAGTGGGGGTTTCATGTTTGGTGGAAGTGCATTGTAAACACTATTGAATCTAGTGCAGTAACCTTGGACACTTTCCCCAGCATTTCTTTTTAAGGCTGCTATATTTTGAAAGGATTTGGAGAGGATTCTTTTTAATTTCCCATTTTTTTGTGAATGTTTGGTATAGAGAAGGGAGATCATGTATGTTGTTAGGAGTTAAGCTTTTAAACAATTTTTTGGCTTCTCCTCCTAAGATTTGGGAAAATGTCCTCATCTTAATGGTCTCTTCTTCTATTTCCATCTATTCAAAGGCATCATTCATTTTATCTACATGTTGTTGGTTAGTGGTAGATTCAGTTCCGGTAAAGTGGGGAATTCTGAATTGGTAATCATTTGGCAAAGGAACCAAAGGTTGTGGTAACACTAGGGGGGCATACCATGCTGCCATGATAGGAACAAATGGAAGATTTACAAGAGGTGGGTTTGTGAGAGGGAATGTGGGATGAAATGGATTGTTTTGAACAATGGATGTGTGGATGGGTGTGGTGGAAGTATTTGGACCAGCAAACTGATTATGAGAAGATTTGGTATGGAAAGAGCTAAAGTGATGGAGAAGCTAAAAATTAGGAGGAGTGGAAGGAGAGGCTTCTCTACTAGAACTTTACTACAAATCTGTGGGCTCAAGGTCAGTCTGGGAAATCTCACAATGTGACTTGGTTCTAAAGAGGTTCTTTGTATGGTGCAAGTCAAACTGAGGATATTTCAAATCTGTAAGATGTTCAGGAACAGAGCTTTCTCTATGAATAGTCCTAACAGTAGTTAAGTTTCTAGATTTAGAAGTTTGCCACAAAATCATTTCTAGGTCATCAACTATAATAGGAGGGTTTTGTTTTGGATGAGATCTAGTATTCATCCTTTGTGAAGCCATATTTCAAACTCAAAATATAGGGAGACTGAAAGTTTAGGACTCTTTTTCAGAAGGGCTTACCTCTCTTAGTGCTTAGTAAACTTAAACAGTATAGGACTAGGCTTGTAAACTTCTCAAGGTTGTTTTTACACAATCCTAGGGAATTATAATGAGGACTAGTGAAGTAATAGGCCTACTGGAGGCTAGTGGAGTCACCAGGTGGATGTTTTTTTGTTGTTTTAAGGATATATATTTATGGTCCACCACAAATAACTCACACAAAACCAATCTAGGAATGTTTTTTGGGTTTTCTGAGTTCTTTTAGGGATACTAAGATTATCACTGACTCAAAGGTCCCATCAAGATCACCATTATGTTGGTGGTAGTGATGAGGTAGCAGATCCACTAGATTTTCTACTTGTCAAGGGCTTCTGAAGTTCTAAGGATTACTTATATTTTCACTAACTTAGAAGGTCCCACCGTGATCGCCATTCTGTTGGGGTCCCGTGATTTAGCAGATTGGTAGACCAAATGCATAGGGAAACATCAGACTAGTCTTTGGAGTCCTAGGACCTAGCCTTCCTGGACTCAGAGAGGGATCTCTCTATTTATATGCAAAGGATGCGAACTTATTTGCTTTAGATGGTTGATTTTAAGCTAGTTATTAAGTACGAGGTTTGTTGTTTGTTTTGGTTGGGTAAGATGATCAAGAAGAATAGATGGAATGAGGAAATATTCAAGTCATTGGGCAATGGAGTCAATAAAAGTCATGAAAATTTCATCAATAGATCGGGGAGCATCACATGGAAAATCTAACTTGGTCAATGGATCTTCAAGGTTTTTAAGGTCAATGAGATGGACATCAATTGTGAGAATAAAAGAAGGACAAAGGGAAATTAATAATTATTTATCATGTACCTTTAACAAGAAGGGACTTGAATATCATAAGCATAAATAGGCAATCAACAGATAGGGAAAACCATAAATTCTTTGATTCAACTTAAACAGATAATTATTCAAGACAAACATTCCAATGAAATATAAAACGCGAGAAACTCATTTAACTTCTGGTGATTTCATCTTGAAGGACAGAAAACATTCAAGACACACATATAACTATAATAAGAGAAGAGGGAATGCCTAAACATATTTGATTATAGCTATGAAGATCTCCAAAACAATTATTTAAGCAAGTACAAATGGTATGATCGAAACAAAACCTCTTTGGCAGACCTACCTAATGGTACTTTAGAGAGAGACCTCAAAAACAATTTTTTAGTGACATAACATAAGTAGGGCTAGCCATAAATCATGTTTGATACCTACTGTATTAAACCATTCATGAAATAAACAAGCCTAGGGGGTCTAGAGAGCAATTAAGAATTCTCTAAAATGTCCTAGCAAAGGAAAACATAAAGATAGTGAAGAACAAACAGAGCTAAGGTGACTTTGGAAACATTTCTTAGTCTAAATCCTTTGTTCTACTGCAGTATAGAAATATGGAAACATAATGAAATAGGAAAAAACAATAATATAATAGAAGCACTTCACCATAAACCAAGTTGAGGGATCCTGCAAGCAAGCCTCCTCCATCAACAAAAAAATCAAGGCATTCACAAGCTCCTAGACATCAATTTCTTTTCAACCTCAAAAGACTATGTATTACTTCAAAGGGTCATCAAATGCCAACAAGATAATGAGCTCAAATGCATTATTTATCTGCAAATGAGGAGGTGAAGATAAGTTAGGGTTTGGGTGTCATTTATTACAGAGTTAATGAATTCTTTACATTGAAGACCAGGCAAGGCTCAAGGGAGGAATATCTGAAGATATTTCTCTAAATAATAACTCCTATCTTAACCTTTGAGAGAATATCTATGAAATGTTTGACTTTAAGGCCTATTAATAACTTTACAATAAATGTTTGGTAGATATAAAATATCTCTGACTGAGTGCAATAATTTTTTAATGCTTTATTGACCGAAACAAAGCATTAGGTGGAAAAATATCTTTGAAAGAAGTAACTTCTTATAGGTGCAGTTAATTCGAATCTTCTTTGGGTTAACCTAACTTTTGTTTGTATTTAATCTCTATTTTTTAGGCCTTTAAAATCTCTCTTTAACCTCTGACTGTCTGTTTATATTATGTTTCTTTTTAATCTGTTTTAATTCTGCCTTTTCATTAATCCCTCTGATTAATTTTTCTGATCTTCTGTCTTTATCATTTAACCTTTTAGTTTTCTGTCTTTATCTTTTGACCTCTGCTTTAGTTGACTAATCTTTTTTTTTGTGCTTGTTATTAGTCAATATCCCTTTAATCCTTTAGTCTTATTTTCTTCACTGTCTTTTTGGCTGTATTTGTTTTCTGCGTGCAAGGAATGCTTCCTTTCGTGGCAGGATGGTTTCTTATCCATTTATGATCATGTTTCATCGATGGAAAACATTGATAAAGGCCCTATGGCCATCATTGATTTTATTTAAGCTCCTATATCGTCATCCAAATGCCCATTTGGTCATTTTTGGAACATTAGAACGCTCCTTAGGCACTTCGCCATTAAACCTACACACAAAAAGCATTTGTTAGTTAAAAAACCTGCACGAGGGGCGTTGTCTGCATTTTTCTATGGTTTGGGCTTATCGGAAGGTTTTTCAGAGGAGAAAACGATGTGGGAGGTAGGGTTCCGAAGGCGGAACCAGGCAGAAGTTTGAACAGAGGCGGGAGGATTTGAAAAATGGCATGGAGGGATAAGCAGTTTCTGAAAACCGAAAGCAGTTTATCACATGGATAAAAGGCGGTAAGAGGTTTTTGGGAGGGGGGATGCGATATATCCCAGAGTACGACGCCTGGCAGGTCAAAACCACTTATTTCACATTGGTCAGAAGAGGTTAATCCTAGTGCATTTATATAGGTGATATGCATCGGGGACCGTCAGACCTTGGGGTGAAAGATCAATGGCTATCGCGTGTTTGGGAAGCGACGAGCAGGCAGTCAGATTGGCGGAGTGGAGGACAAGTAGCCCATGTTTATTGGTTCATAAAGTTAAGTGGATAATGGGCCCAGGGTCTTAATAAGTTGATGGAAATATGTTAATTTACAAGGTGTTATCCCCCCTATAAATTTTTGACAAGCAAATAGGGGGCTAAATTGTTTTTAAGCCTTCAAGGAATGCATTTCCTCTGAAAACACAGTCTCCTTGAAGCCACTATGTGCCTTTTATCCTTTGATAGTATCCCCTCTGCTGATTCCCCTTTTAAAGCCTCTCTGCTATGTGAAGAAATGCCCAAAGTCCCCTTTTTCCCTCTCATTTCCCCCACTTAACCTCTATTTCATTCCCCTTTTCTTCCCCTTCTATTTCCCTTCTTACCCTTCATTTCCCCCTAAAATCCCCTTTAAAGTCCCCCCCTAACCTTTGCTGACCTTCTTCCCCCTTTATTTCTCTATCGTTCCCCTTCCCAACCTTAAAAATCCATTTAAATGGGCAAAAAACCCATGTTCCGACCTTATTATAAGGCCTAGCCCCTTTCCGCCAGCCCCTTTCAAACCACTTCCCACACATGCCCGCGCGCTGGGACCAAACGCTTAAGTCCCAAGCGCTAATCGCAATCAGAGCATCGAGCGGGTGCAATTCCTTTGCATTAGTGAAAATCCCCGATGCGATCGTTTTATCACGCAAAGTCTTGCGACGTGATGTGAACCGTCGATCTGTCACAAGATCTAACGGCTGGGCGCTAATCGCAGCCCCCCGCTCAATCGCAATCGCAACATTCACATCGTGCCCTCCGATTAATCGCAACCCTGTCCTCCGATTCCCCGATTGTGATCCTCCGAGCTCATCCTGGCCGTTGATCTGCCCCACGATCCGACGGCCAACGCTTAATCGCATTGCCCCCCCCTCGATCCACTTCTCCACCGTTGATCTGTCCCGCGATCCTACGGCTATCGTTCAATCGTAAGCCCCCTTCCGATCGCAATCGCAAGTCACATTGGAACAGCTCCGATTGCGATCCCCCGATTTAATCTTTGTCGTCCATTCCTCCCCCAGATCGATGGTCAGTGCTCAATCGCATCCCGACCTCCGATCGCAATCGCATGCTCTCCCCTCCGTCTTCCGATTAAATCTCCGCCATCCATCCTCTCGTAGATCCGACGGTCATCGCAACTCCCGATCACAAGTCCTCTCCCGATCGCGCCACCCTTCCGATTTCATCTCCGCCGTCCGTTCCTCCTCCAGATCGACGACCAGCGCTCAATCGCTTCTTTCCTTCCGATTGCTGATCGCAGGCCTTTCCTCCGTCTCCCGATTCAATCCTATCCGTCCATCTGTTTCATGATCTGACGGTTATCGCTTAATCGCACCACCCCTCTAATCGCAATCGAAACTTTTTGAATATGTGTTGCGATTGACGATCGTTCCGACCTTCGATTGCGATGGTGCGATTAGATCCCCACCGTCCGTTTCTCGTGCAAATCCACGGCTCATGTTTAATCGCCCTCCGCCTCTGCCGGGTCCCACTTCCAAGGCTCCGCTCCCTTGTTTGTTGGTGGTTTTCTTTGTTATTCGCCCAAAGTTAGTCGTTGGGTTTTTACACTGTTAAGCTGCTTTGTGTTCTTTCCATTGGTTCTCCACTATCCGCCACCATTTCGCCGCCTCCGCAGCATCTCCTCCACCACCACCGCCCGGTTTTACAGTCTCTTTCCACTGTGCGGATTAGCACAGAGAGGTATTTTCGGCATCGCCAGCAAGTCGGCAGAAGAGATTCAAAGGGATTAATGCACATTATTGATATAATTAACGTCTAATCCCACATTCAAAGGATTCAAGCGCAGTTTGAAGACTTAAGCATGCAAAGAGTCTTATCTGTGTTTAAATATCAGCAGAAGTACTCTTCTCCAGAAGGTCACCCGCCTACAAAGAAATATCCATGCCCCCTCGAGCCCTGGAACAATTAATTGCCCTGACAGAGCTTCATTAAAGACTATTGGTCAGCAGTTATGGAGGTATGGAGAAGTTGCAGATCTTTCACCAGTTCATTTATTCAGAAGGCTAGCGCAGAGCTCCAGACACTAGAAAGGACTCCAAGGAACATATCCGAGGTCAAAGTCGACCTGACAGAGACTCCCCAGACAAATTACAGAGTACATACAGAGCTGCAGAAAGCCATTAAGCAGTATGGGCGTGAACACTTCCGCCTTACTGTCTTAATGAGTCTCATTTATTTTTTTATCTACCTCTGTCTCTTCCTCTTCTCCTAGAAGAAATCCCCGAGAACACATTGTAAAGGTTGTTGTTGCCTTGCTGGGCATTTGCTGTTAGAGGGATTCATTTGACTGTTAGAACATTCGTGGGAGGGAGTAGCAGAGTAGTTGTATGTAATAGGCTGGGAGGAGAAAGTCTGGGCTGTAACAGCCATTGAGCCATATTGTACATGACTGGTGTTGCATCAATTAATCAAAGCACTTTTCACAGGATCCTGGTCTATTACTATTGGTGATGTGTTTCTTAACTCTGTTATTTACATTTCCATATTGTTTCATGTTCTTCTGGTAGGCATCAGAATAATAGTATAGGATTCACCCTTGTTAGGTGCCCTATGCTGTCTACTCTCCCTACCTTTATGTTTTCTGCTCTATGTGCTATCCAAGAGTTGGTTTCAGTTGATTTAACCAGCGCAGCGGATGTTATTGCCTACTGGCTGATGTATGAATTGGTTGAATTGGTTCTTAGATGTTCTTGTTGGGTTTGAGCTGGAAGGTTTGGGAACACTGGGGATAAGTGTTAGCCCTGTCCACTAGGATCATTGCGTGACCAGCTTGCCTTTTTAAGATCCCTTCTGTTTAACTTATCTCTGTTTTTCCCTTGGAGTTGCTAAAGCAGACCTGGAGTTAAATGACCTCTGGTCTGATCTATAAGCTGCCCCTTTGTCTCTTTGAGAGCTACCTTTGAGTATGTCCAAGCAGGTCTGGAGTTAAATGACCTCTGACCTGATCTATAGACAGAAATTGGGCTGTTCTCCTTCTTTCACTTTTCTCCCTTAATGTTCCACCCCACCATCTAATCTAAAGATCCTCTAGTATTAGATGACTTGCCCTTTGGAAGCCTTGGCTAGTGGATGCAAGTAATTTCCTTTCATGACTCCATAGCCCAATGGATGGCACGGTCTTGGCCCATTCTCTCTGCTGAAACAGCTTGTTGTTTTGTTCCTTTCCTCCCACTGCTTTCTCAGTCCATGATCTCGTGACCAACCCAGCAACCCTTCAACCAAATCATTTTTAAAACCCCCCTTTGTGCTTTATAACTAGCCTAACATCTTATTTTGAGCTTCAAAGAGACATCATTCTTTGATCTATTTGGAGAGATCCCTCTCCGGGTCCAGGAGGGCTAGATCCTAGGGCCCCAAAGTGGTTTGATGTTGTCTCATCTTTTGGTATTGCCAAATCTGCCAAAACATGGGAACCCCAACACAAGGTTTTTTGGAAGGGGTGTTGGGCATCATGGAAGGCGGGGCCCAGTTTTAATATTAAAGGTTCAGGAGCCTTTTTATAAGGTTTTACGGGGGTTTATGAAATGGAAAGAGCGGAGGAGATTTTTATATAGGGAAGGGGCTTATGGATAGGCAAAGGTCGGGATCACATGAGCACAAGGGGCTGGGGCTAGAGAAAAAGGGAATTAGGCCTATATTTTATAAGGGTGGGTTTTTAATATAAAAAACAGAGTTTTTACATATAGAAATAAAAACCCCCGATAAGCTTAAGTCTTGGTTTTAAACAATGTAAAAGAGGACTTTTACATTTTTTAATATATGAAAAGGGAAATGAGGAATAAGGGTGCCCTTTATGAAGGTTTATAAAGGGAAAAATGGGTTCTTCAGAGGGAAAAAGGGAGTGAATGAGAGTGTGGGTAGGGGAGTGAAAATGAGATCAGTAGGCCCAGAAATGAAGTCCTTTTGGAGAAGTGAGGTGAAATTTTTTAGAATTTAGAGAGGGAAAAATATAGTGAAACGATTTGATTTAGGATAATGAAGGCAGTGAGATTTCTAGAACTCACAATATTTCTCAAATCTTATTTTTAGAAATCTAGGACCATCTGTTGGGGTCATGTGTTTTGATAGATTGGCTAACCAAAAGACAAGGCAACATCAGAACCAATCTTTAGATTTCCAAGATCTAGTCCTCCTATTCTCAGAGAGGGATCTCTCAAATTGTTTGCAAAGATATGTCTTTGTTTTCTTTTAAGTATTGATTTTAGACTATTCATTAAGTGAAATTGTTTGTTTGGTTTCTTTGTTTGTTTGGTTGGTTGGATTGGCACAGCAAAAGATGAAAGGTCTAGGTAGTATATATAGAAAGAAAAAGTGTCAGTTTCATTGGGAAATGGAGTCAAAATGAAGTTGGTAACAGGCTCATAAGTGGATATGGGGTATCAAAGGGAAAATCTAACTTGGCCACAGGATCCTTTAGTTTTTGTGAATGAGATGGAAATTAATGATTTGAAAAGAGAGTTTGAATTATCAACAAAGGGAACTTAAAAACATAACTTGAACATAAAGAGGTATTTGATAGACAGGGCTAACCATGAATTCTACAAACCACACTTTAAGAAAATTATGACTTTAAGACAACTTTTAAAATGAAATCTAAGATTCGGGAGTACATCCTATTTCCTCAAAGATTTTATTTCAAAGTAGTTAGAAAACATAAAATATTCACTGATAACTACAGTCATAGAAGAGGGAACACCTAACACATGTATGATCACAACTATAAAGACCTTTAAAACTATTATTCAAGTGGGGACAAAGGGTATGATTCAAACAGACGTCCTTAGCTAACTATAAACAATGGTACTTCAAAGGGAGATTTCAAAAACAGTTTTCAAGTGGCAGCAGACAAGCAGGGAAAACCATAAATCATGCTGGAACCAACTATTTGAACTATTAAAGAAATAAACAAGCATGAAGACTAAAGAGAAATATTAAATACTCTAAAATACCTCAGCATAAGAAAACATAAAACAGTGAAGGATAAACAGGTCTAAGGTGCTTCCAGGAGTCATTTCTTAGCCTAAACATTTCATCCTACTGTAGTAAGAATTTATGAAACATAATGAAAATAGGAAAAATAGCAGACAATTCAGAATACATCACCAAAAGCCAAGCTCAGGGATCCAATGATAGAGCCTTCTCAAGAACAAGCATGTCAAAACATCATCAAGCTTCCAAGACTTCAATTTCTTCTTCAACTTCAAACAAGCTATGTATTATTTCAGAGAGTTTCAGTATTACAACTAGTGACCAACCAACCAACAAATTCTCATCTTCTTCAAAAGTATTTATAGAAGAAATGAGGAGGTGGAATAGTTCTAGGGTTGAGTATCATTAAGTCTATACTAAATGCAACTCCTAGCCTTGAAAGCCATGCAGGCATAAAGTAGGAAAGCATTTAATTATAACTCTGTTCCATTTATTCTATTTCTGCTTTTTAGGCTTAGTGGGAAAAAGGATTGACTTTAAGGCACTTTCTTATCTTTGCAATAACTTCTACTGACAGTTTGGGATATTTGTTTTTCTTGTAATAATTGTTCATCTATCTTTGGCCTTAATGTTTCAGACTGAGATTTGATTTGGGTATTCCTTTGAGGCAGAGAGGTTGTAGGTGGAAATTTTGGTAGCTGGGGATTCAATTAGCCCCTCTGATGTAGCATTCGAGGTCTTCTGGATCTGATTTTTGGATTAGGCCTTTGTTTCTAGATTTCATGCCTTAATCCTTTAATCTTTGATTAACATCTTTAAACCTTTGATTATGCTCTCATCTTCATCTTGACACTGATATTATTTCATTTGTTGATGCTGACTGTGTTTTGCTGTTTGGAGGTGCGCAGAGGGTTTGTTAAAGAATTTGTTCAAAAAGCCGATGATCATGACTCATCAACCCTTTTAGAACATGTAATTAGCACTTCAAAACCCTTTAATTTATACCAAAGGCCATAAGGATCGTCATCCTTAGCCAATAACACTGTAATTATCTTTTGGAGGATTTTAACCTTAATCTTCATTAAGCCTGCATAAAAACAAACAAACATTATTTAAATCCTTCGAATTTTGGTTTATAACTGCTTAGGAGGGTTAATGGAAGCGTTTAGGAGCTGTGAGGATGGTGATTGCAGCGGAAAATTGGGAAGAAAACCCTGGTAGAGTAGCTAACCAGGCCAATGGAGGTTTTGGGTGCAATGAGGGACGTGGACCGTTAGATCAGGACGATCTATGGTGGAGATCTTTCGATGAAGCATTTCGGAAGAAACAGGAAAGGCAAGTGAATGGCATTGCGATATAACATGGACCGTGCGATCTCAAAGATCAACGGCTAGGATTAAATTGGGAGTGACATTTTGAAGAGCAGCGGTATGGTGGAAAACCGGGGATGGTTTTCTCAAAATGAAATGAGGGGAGGCAGTTTTGCTTGAGATTAATTCGATACGATACATCAGTCGACACGTGGATTTGAAATACCACCTATTTCGCAGAAAAATTTAGTGTTAACCTTTAGGTGAAAAAATTTTGCGATACGCATCGTCGACCGTTGGATCGGAGGCTCCAGATCCAACGACGTGGAATGTGCACTGTTTGGTCAATTTAGTGTGTCCTAAATTGCTAACATAAATTATCAACCAGGGATTCGTAAGCTGACGAAGTGTGGCGCACTATATGTGCAAGATAACCTATCTCTTACTTTTTGTCGTTTTTGGATTTTTATGAAATTCTAAAAGACAAGTATGGAGACAAATATTCAAGACAATGATGTCCTTCTAATGGTTTTCCAAACTTCAAAAGAATTTTAAAACACACAATGACAAAATTAATTCCTAAAAGGAAATGAAAATTGCATCACTATTCTAATCAAGCAAACAATGAACTATTGATCATGAAACTCATTATCCTTGCTGCTGTCTAAACACAAAAGAAATTGTACTCAAAGAAAAGATTGCAAGTAAAGTAAAACTAAAATCAAATTACATCAACTCATATTCTGACCCCTCACCATTAGTCTAGTTATGGCTTTCGGAGGTAATCATAAACAACTTGAGCAATCTGATATCTAATTTGCAGAAAAAGAAACTAATATCAAACTACACACTCATACTTCAATCCCTCACCATTAGTCCAGCTATGGCTTTTGGAGGTAACTGAAAATGACATGAGCAATTTAATATTTCTAACTTGCAGAAATTAAACTAATATCAAACTACACACTCATACTTCAATCCCTCACCATTAGTCCAGCTATGGTTTTCGGAGGTAACTGAAAATGACATGAGCAATTTAATATATCTAACTTACAGAAAGTAAACTAATATCAAACTACACACTCATACTTCAATCCCTCACCATCAGTCCAGCTGTGGCTTTCGGAGGTAACTGAAAATGACATGAGCAACTTAATATCTAAATCTAACTACTAAAGCAAATGTGCAAGACTGAAATAAACAAATAGTGCTGGAATTAAACAAAAACTAAGAAGAAGAAATCAGCAGAAGGACAATATTGATTCCATGTCATTAGTCATAAAAAGATGTGCAAATGCCCGGGCTGCCATGAAAAATTATGCTAAAAGCTATGATTTCAGAAAGCAATCTAAGTAAGGAAATATGACAAAACAGAATTGAAAGCAACTTATCTAAAAAACATGTAAAAGCCTCCTTGGATAGCAGGGGCCCTCTGCTACCAATTTGGTGAAGTCCTTCAGCTCCTTAAAGTTGTAATCAAAACAGCATCAAAGAATTGAATTTCTCTATTAAAAAGAACTCACAAATCTACATCCCATTCCATCTTAAACTTTTTTACAAAAGACTTCTCTACTACTTTTTCATTACTTCCTCATTACCTATGATAGGAGAAAGCTTCTCCTATTTATACAAAATATGAGGAGTCATCTCATTAATGGGAGTCCATGAATCTCTCCCTCCATCTCTAGAGTTACAATCAAAATAGGAAATGATAAGACACTTGTCTTTCTAGAGTTTCAACACAACTAAGAGATGAGACACATATCCTCTTAGAGTTTCAATACAACAAGAAAGTGAGACACATATCCTCTTGATCCCATAATCTTCTCCAACCAAATTCGAATTTGGCCTTAGAGTGCCACATAAGGGTCTTCTAGAAGTCTCCTTTTGACCTACACATGTCACAAAACTCATAACACATATATAGATATATAAAACTATGTTAATTTTCTAGTTTCTAATCATAAATTCACTTAAAATACATAAAATAAATAACTTTGGAAAACAAGGATCCTAACCCATATATTTATGAAAATGGTTACTTCATGTAGGGTTTTAAGTCAAATGGCTATGAAATAAGAGCTAAATGGTTATGACATAATGGAAATATGTATGAATATGGAAGACACTTTTGAGACTCAACATACCTCCCAACTGAAGTTGTTGCATGTCCTCATGCAACTATTGCAATGATTCATTTGTCCATGAGTTGATCTTTGACTCATATAGATTTGTTCCACACTTTGCTTCTTGATATTTTATTTTTGGCAAAGTATAATACATTTGATTGCAACATTTTTTGAATGGTTAGTTCTTGTGTGACAACCATTTTCATTTTTATTTTTTTTTTATTTTTTTTTTAGCAATGGTTCTTGTGTAACAATGCTTTATTTTCTTTGTTGCATCAAAGTTCATGAAAACATTTAGAATCAATTACTTCATTAATGAATTGATCATTTGCAAGGCATATAATCTTTTGAATCATGTTGCAACAATAGTTGGTTGGGAAGTATATGTGGGTGGAAATGAAATGAAAATGTGTGATAGTGTATGACATGTGGATATGAAATGATGTCCCTTCCCCCCCCAACTAAAGATATGACAATGTGGAAAAAGGAGTGAGGAATTTTTCCAAAGTTACAATTTTAGCATTCTAATGAATTACATGACTAAAAATTAGAAAACAACATACCTTCACTTACCTTAAATGTGGATGAATTGTGTATGTGTGGTGGCTGCAAAATTCTGATCATATTCTTCTTCAAGTGGCTGAACAAGAGGAGTCATGGATAAAGAGATGAGATGACTTTTTATTGCTTCTACTAAAACTTGCTGAATCTGCTCCAAAATACTGAAAATAATAGTCTTCATGTCTTCAAAACTCATTGGAATAATTCCTACTATGTGAAAAGATGTTCTGATGTCGAACATAGTAGGAAATTGTTGAATTAGTGGCCATTAATGGATGCCACTAGTAAACACGAGAACTCTCACCATTGATGACAATGAGAGTCAAGATGCCCAAACACATCTTGCTAGGTACGAATGATTTTGCTGATGTCGAGTCACCTAGAAGATCTGACGAACAAGAGACATTAATGTATTCTCATTGTTTTTCAGCATGAGAACTTGACATTAAGGCATGCAAGCCTCAAGGTGTTTTTACAAAGAACTTAGACTCAAAGGACTATGGACTTAATAATTTGCATTGCAGCAGGGCTTATTTGCGGAATGAAAATGACAAGAAATGGAAGATGAAAATGGAAGATGGCAATGGAAAGTAGAAATAGCAATGGGCAATAAGCATGTGAATGAGCCTCTTGCTTTTATTTGTGGATTATGAATGGACAAAAAGAAATGGAAAGTGGATGTGAATGTAAATGGAAAACATGAAGTGAAATGAGGTGAATGGTTTATTATGAGGTATGGATGTGATGGAGACAATAGTATCTGAAAGTTTTTCAAGTGTTTGGATCTAATTTTGCATCAGCATATTTCCTCTTTGCTGCTGATTATCCTCTTATGAAACAAATTGGTCTCTTAGAGAGACACCATTCTCTTGTAGTCATTTGTCCTTCCTCCTGGAACCTGCAAAAAAGCTAATACTTCTTCTGCAATAGAATGTAAGATTATCAAAGGAGAGAGGTGATCAATCTCTCTAGTTATGATATTTACACACAAAACTAAGAATTTGTATTAATGAAACAAGTTCTCAAAGGAAAAATCAAAAGAATTTATACATGTTTTGGAATTAGTGCCTCAAGTTGAATGTAGCTTCTTTTCAGCAATTTATTTCATTATTTACCATTTCAAAATCTAATGATGGATTTCTCATTGTATAGATCTTGTTGAGACCTTTCCAACGATACTTGAATCATCAAAATCTGATTTTGTATGATAAAGTTAGGCTGCTTTGAACAATGAGGTTTTTCAGCTGCGGAATTGGGGAACAGCGGCGGAATTGGAGAACAGCTGCGGAATTGGACTTTAGCTGCGGAATGTCGATGGTTTCTGTAGCTAAAAATCTTGAATAAAAAGTTAGCCATTCATCCTTCATTATCAGTTCAAAATTAATCAATACCTTCAGAAAAACGAGCAAATAACTTATTCATTTCATTGATTCAAATTTTTTTATTTTTATTTTTTTAATAATCAAAACAAAATTGAAAAAGACAATTGCAATTTTTTTATTTTTTTATTTTAATAACAAAATTGAAAAAGAGAAATGCAAAATTTTTTTTTTTTTTTTAAATAACAAAATTGAAAAAGAAAAATGTAAATTTTTTTTTTTTTTTTTTTAATAATTTGTTAATAAAATTATATATATATTTTCAAAAATTTAAAAATATACATACATATTTTAGTAAACAAAACAATTTTAATTTATTTTATTTTATTTTTTCGTTAAACAAATTGTGGAAACTATCATATTGATTAAATATCAGTTGAAGTGAAAAATTCTCATGCCCAAACCTGTATGCACATAATGCCGCTTATCCTCGCCTTTCACATAATAAAAAGATATTTCGATTGGCACATATTCCTGTCTCAATAAATGAACACAATAACTCTAAGGTCTCATCTTGAAACGCATTTGTATGCTCATGAGCAGTAGATATAGTGATACCTAAGTGATCTCCATAATCTCCATAAACGGATAAATAAGATGCTCATTGAGTCTGGGCACAATTGCACCACTACAGTTCAATGCAAGTATGGCATTTCCAGCCATTATAAATTCAACAAATGCGATACGAGTGGAATGAACATGATCTCCAAGCAGTCTCAGGCGAATCATAAACATCTGGAATCCACGTTGCTCAAGGTTGATAGAATTTGTTTTCAACATGGATTCTTCTTCCTGGAGATCAGGAAACCGAATTATGGCTGAAATCAAGCAAAGTGTCGTTCAAACTCTCCACTGTGCAAACAGAAAACTGTTTTTCCTCACGCGGCAGGCAAAAATGGCCTTCAAAGAACCGAGAAATTCTCCCAGACCGCCACGAATTTCGGAAAACGATTTCTGGGTTATCTAATTTACCACGTTAGCGAAAAAACCCGTGTCTCAGTTTTTCAAACTTCATCCTCAATCGTTCAGAAAATGCGTTTCAAATTGACGTGTCAAAAACAATTGTGTTTCTGGAGATGCTGTAACAAAATCAATTTCTTTCAGCGTTGATGTATTGGGAGAACCTATGGACATCTTGACTGTTTTGCAGCTTGTATTGAAAAAAAAATCATTGGTCCATGATGGTCTTGCTAGAGGTCTTCATGAAGGTGCCAAAGCTATTGAGAAACAGGCAGCGCAGTTGTGTGTTCTTGCAAAGAATTGCAGCCAACCTGAATTAGTCAATCATTGTGTGCTGAGCACAATGTGAACTTGATTTATGTTCCCAGCGCAAAGAAGCTGGATGAATGGCCAGGACTTTGCAAGATTGACTCAGAGGGTAAAGCTCGGAAGGTGGTTGGGTGCTCTTGTGTTGGAAAATTTTCTCTGTTTTTCTTATTGTCATTGCATCAGTTCTTTATCCATGTAAATATGTAAACTTTGACCTGCTTTCACATTTCTGAACCTGCTTCTATGCCTCACAGCTTCAATCTCACGCCCTCTGTGAATCAAGCTAAAGCTCGAGGAAACGCCAGAAGCGGCATTTCAAAATAGAGGGAAGACAGAAAACAAAAATTTGTATAAGATCGTGGCAGGATGCAGCACTTGAAGGTGTGAGGAATGCTCGTAGATTGTGTCATGGGCGATGTTATGGCATCTATTGATTTATTTTGATTTTTTTTATTTTATTTGTTTTGTTAATAAAATTACATGTTATATATATATATATATATATATTTTTTTTTTTAAATTAAAAATACACATGTATATTTTACTAAACAAAATGATTTTTTTTTATTTGTTTTGTTAATAAAATTACACATGTTATATTTTGAAAAATTAAAAATATACATATGTAATTTACTAAACAAAACAATTTATTGAAAAAAATTTTAAATGATTTGTTATTAAAATTATATATATATTTTTTCAAAAATAAAAAATATACATATATATCTTAGTAACAAAACAATTTAATTTTTTTTTTTTTTTTTTTGTTTAATAAAATTATATATGTTATATTTTCAAAAATTAAAAAATACACATATATATTCATTAAACAAAACAATATATTGAAATCAAAGTTTTTCATGAGAACAATTTTTTTTTTTTTTTTTTTGAATCAATTGAAATGATGAAGTTTATTTTGTCTCCTCTTTTTTCTTTTTCTTTTTTAACATGAAAATTCTTTTTCTGATCCTCCAGATCACACAAAGGGCAGGAGGAGAGAATACTCAAGAATTATTAATTTTTTTTTACATAACAATCATTTTTCTGATCCTTCAGATCACACAAAGTGCAGGAGGAGAGCATACTCAAGAATTATTAATTTTTTTTTAGATGTAAGAAATAAGGCTACCTAGTTACACTTCCCCGGCAACAGCGCCAAAATGTTTGGTCTATTTAGTGTGTCCTAAATTGCTAACATAAATTATCAACCAGGGATTCGTAAGCTGACGAAGTGTGGCGCACTATATGTGCAAGATAACCTACCTCTTATTTTTTGTCGTTTTTGGATTTTTATGAAATTCTAAAAGACAAGTATGGAGACAAATATTCAAGACAATGATGTCCTTCTAATGGTTTTCCAAACTTCAAAAGAATTTTAAAACACACAATGACAAAATTAATTCCTAAAAGGAAATGAAAATTGCATCACTATTCTAATCAAGCAAGCAGTGAACTATTGATCATGAAACTCATTATCCTCACTGCCGTCTAAACACAAAAGAAACTGTACTCAAAGAAAAGATTGCAAGTAAAGTAAAACTAAAATCAAATTACATCAACTCATATTCTGACCCCTCACCATTAGTCTAGCTATGGCTTTCGGAGGTAATCATAAACAACTTGAGCAATCTGATATCTAATTTGTAGAAAAAGAAAATAATATCAAACTACACACTCATACTTCAATCCCTCACCATCAGTCCAGCTGTGGCTTTCGGAGGTAACTGAAAATGACATGAGCAATTTAATATATCTAACTTGCAGAAAGTAAACTAATATCGAACTACACACTCATACTTCAATCCCTCACCATCAGTCCAAATATGGCTTTCGGAGGTAACTGAAAATGACATGAGAAATTTAATATATCTAACTTGCAGAAAGTAAACTAATATCAAACTACACACTCATACTTCAATCCCTCACCATCAGTCCAACTGTGGCTTTCGGAGGTAACTGAAAATGACATGAGCAGCTTAATATATCTAAATCTAACTACTGAAACAAATGTGCAAGACTGAAATAAACAAAGCAGTACTGGAATTAAACAAAAACTAAGAAAAATAAATTAGCAGCAGAACAATATTGATTCCATGTCATTAGTCAAAAGATATGCAAATACCCGGGCTGCCTACTGTAATCTTAAAGCTAAAAATTATGCTAAAAGCTATGATTTCATAAAGCAATCTAAGTAAGGAAATATGACAAAACAGAATTGAAAGCAACTTATCTAGAAAACATGTAAAAGCCTCCTTGGATAGCAGGGGCCCTCTGCTACCAATTTGGTGAAGTCCTTCAGCTCCTTAAAGTTGTAATCAAAACAGCATCAAAGAACTGAATTTCTCTATTAAAAGAACTCACAAATCTACATCCCATTCCATCTTGAGCTTTGTTACAAAAGACTTCTCTACTACTTTTTCATTACTTCCTCATTACCTATGATAGGAGAAAGCTTCTCCTATTTATACAAAATATGAGGAGTCATCTCATTAATGGGAGTCCATGAATTTCTCCCTCCATCTCTAGAGTTACAATCAAAATAGGAAATGATAAGACACTTGTCTTTCTAGAGTTTCAACACAACTAAGAGATGAGACACATATTCTCTTAGAGTTTCAATACAACAAGGAAGTGAGACACATATCCTCTTGATCCCATAATCTTCTCCAACCAAATTTGAATTTGGCCTTAGAGTGCCACATAAAGATCTTCTAGAAGTCTCCTTTTGACCTACACATGTCACAAAACTCATAACACATATATAGATATATGAAACTATGTTAATTTTCTAGTTTCTAATCATAAATTCACTTAAAATACATAAAATAAATAACTTTGGAAAACAAGGATCCTAACCCATATATTTATGAAAATGGTTACTTAATGTAGGGTTTTAAGTCAAATGGCTATGAAATAAGAGCTAAATGGTTATGACATAATGGAAATATGTATGAATATGGAAGACACTTTTGAGACTCAACATGCACGATGGGAAAGTTGCATGGACGAGGAATGTAGTGGGCCCGACAATGACATGTTCTTCTTTGTCGCGGAGCGGGTGGGTTGTCAGGAGTGTTTGATTGGTTGGGATAGATCCTGGTCGTTGGATTTATAGAATGGACGGTGATGATTGAGAGAGGAAGCGGATATGTTGAAAGGGGAAGAAAGGAAGGGAAGGTGATCAGGCAGAAAGATGAGGCCCGATGGCCATTGATCCTCAAAGATCAACGGTCTAGATTTTTTTAGACCAAAATGTTAGGAAAGAGGGAAATCGAAGGAAAGTAAGCATTTGAGAAGGGTTTTCAAGTCTTTTAGCGCCTGCTTGAGGGGCTTTAGGACGCATGGAGGAAGGGCTGAAGGGTATAATCCCTCGGGGGCTTAAGACTATTATAGCGCATTAGACTATTTTTTAGGCCAAAAAAAAAGTTTTTTAAAGCCAAAACAGGGTTTCGATAGATGAGAGAAGGGTTTTTAAACCAAATGAAATGGGAACATAACGTTTAAAAAGGATTTTGGAATGGTTTAAAATTCAAATGAAGGTCTTTATGGATGAATATGGAGAACCAAATGGAGAAGTGTAATGAGGGAAAATGGAGCTTCTTCAAGCAGTCTTTCTCTTGGTAAATCAACAGGTACTTGAGGACTTATAGTGAAAAAGAAGTGAAGATTAATTCAAAGGATAAAGAACATCATAAGACTTCAAAAAGATGATAGGTTTTCAAAGGAAACTATCTCTTGAAGGCTTGAAGACAAAGTCTAACCACCTCTTGGTATAACAAAATTTATAGGTGGCTAACACCATCACTTAGTCATCTTCAGAATAGCAAAAAATTATTGATGACTAACCACAGGGGCATAGCAAAAGGTCACTATGCAGGGAAAGCAATGGCGCAAAAGATCTTGAGAACTTGGCTATGGTGGCCTACACTACATAGTGACTCTCATGACTATTGCAAAGCCTACGATACATGCCAATGGATAGGAAGGCCATCGTGTAGAGAAAAAATTCCCATTCAACTCCAATTGGCCCTACTAGCATTTGAAAAATGGACCATCGACTTCATTGGGCCCATCAACATGCCTGGAAAGAAGACAAGTGCACGCTACATCATCACTGCAATTGATTATGTTACCAGATGGCTGAAGCACAAGCTATGAAGGATTGCACTACAGATACCATTGTGCACTTCATTTTTGAGCAGATTCTAACCCGGTTTGGATGTCTGAAGATCTTAATGAGCGATATAGGTACGCACTTTGTTAATGAAACAATACAAGCCTTGATTGAATAATTTCGGATCCATCACGTGAAAAGCACTATGTATCATCCACAGGAAAATGGAGTGGTAGAAGCTTTTAATAAAATCTTGGAGAAGGCACTAACTAAGGTCTGCAATTCCAATCGCAGCAACTGGACTGTGTGTGTCTCGTCGGTCCTGTGGGCCTATCACACCACTTGCAAGAAACTGACTGGAAAAACACCCTTTCAAAGGGTTTATGGAAAGAAGGCCATTATGCCCATGGAATACATTGTGCCTAGCTTGTGCATCAAATCATTTACAAACATGGCAGAGCCTGATATCATGAAGGACCATTTAGCACAGCTTGTGGCTTTGGAGGAATACCATTTCATTGTTAATTTCCATCAGAAGGTTCAGAAGGCTCGGGATAAGGCATGGCATGATCGACATATTTGGCAAAAGACATTTGCAGAGGGCAAATTGGTCCTACTATTTGATAGCCAGTTTGTGAAACAACCAGGGAAGTTCCATCAACACTGGGTAGGTCCCTATATTGTAAAAAAATCACAGATGGAGGAGTTGTTTGGCTAGATACCCTCATGGCGATATGATATCAGGATATGTCAATGGCAGCCGGCTCAAACCATATCGGATAAAATTACTATATGGCCGGAGTAGTTGTATGGGGCGGAATATGTGATTAAAGGGAGGCAATTATAGGCAGGACCATGGTACATGCAGGGATCAATCGCAAGTTTGGAGGCCCGGAGAGGTGCGCAGGGAGCGCAGGGGTGTGCTTAGAATGCAGCAGGTGTGCTGGGAGGGTAGGGGTATGCTGGGAGCGTAGGAGGTATGTTGGAACGTAGGGGTGCACTAGGAGCACAGGAGGTACGAAAACTAGCCATTGGAACAGTAAAACTTTGTAAAAAGAAAATTTTACCGTTGAAAGGAGCGGGCGGCCAGCAATTAATGAGGCGATTTTCGAAGATTTTTTACCGTTTACTTTATGGTAAGTTCCGGATAATTTTTACCCAACCGTTGGTTGATCTCCAAGGCTATAAAAGCAAAAGGATACCTCAAAAGAGGGTTCTGTGTATCTTGAGTAGTTGGTGTTTTGTACGAGTCCGTGACTATTGCACCTTTTTCATCCTTGAGCATGCTTCCCCCTTAGATAGTAGCCACCCTGAGTTCATTTTTCGCGCCAGAATGACTGAAACTAATCCTACCGAATCTTCCTAGCCTGTGACCTCGACGGAGAGAGAATATGAGGAAGTGTTGGAAGTTGACCCTGAAGTGGAGGAGGTTATGTCCACACCAAGCCAGGGGAAGCAAAAGGGGAAAGAAAAGGCACAAAGGTTAGGGAAACCTGCAAAATGGGCTAGGGTGAAGCCTCGCACCTCTCCTCGAAATGTGAAGTCCCCACAGGCAGTGCCCCAAGTACATTCGCCTAACCCATTGAAGAGACCCCTGTCCACTCAAGAAGAGGCCCAGATTGTTGAACCGATCAACTAGCTACCTCCCTATTTTCGGCCTCGTAGACCCTCGACACATACGCCTAAGAATCACGATGGCCTACGCACCTATCTGCAAATGTCACTGACTCCGGGTGAGGTCTCCATCATTGGAGAACCCTTTGGAAAACTCCACGAGGTAAAATTTTATGACCACGACATGGCCAATTTGGAGGCCTTCCTCGAATTAGCACCGAAACTATATCTCATAAGGGTCTTGGAAGATGACGGGATAAAAATAGTCCCTATTCCATCGGTGCATGGATTGGCTGGTTCCAAGCTCTTAAACCTGTTGAGGATGCCTCATTTTGGCCACTACAATGTCACACACCGACTTGTGCGTCAAATTCTTGCCCTGGTCCATGATGGAAGCTTGTGGATCCAGGATCAAATCCCCATTGATGCCACACTTATTCACCATATTACTACTCTCCCCATGGAAGGGCCAGACCCTATGTTGAGCGTCGGAAAAAATTATGAGCAAAATATCGCTAAAAAGGTGCACGAGGATTACCATGTGGAGCGAAACACTCGGGGGTTCATGATCAGCACCATTAGTGAACCTGGTGCACAGATGGGTACCTTGTTGCTGGCATGCAAGATGATGTGCAAATTCCAGGGTGCTGCTATCCCTGCCTATGGAATTCAGCTCGCGGGCCGATGCGAAAAGGGGGTCTTCTACAATTGGTCCTAGTACCTGTGCAATGAATTTTTAGCGAATGTATGTGAAGCCCAGGATCAGGGACGAGCATTTTGTTGGCTGTTGCTTCTCATTCCGTTGGTCACATAGGAAGCCCCTGAAGAGTCATTCCTCCCTGACCTCACCCCAGATATGTGCGAGGGGGCATGATAAGCAAATTTTTGGGACTCAAAGGATGTGCAACGTATCGAGGACAATCAAGTCTTCTAGGTCCTATTTCAGAGCGGGCTCACAACAGCAATCAATTCAGTTTATGATAAGTACAAATGAATCACAGTGTTTCAAGTAACCATGCATAATATACAGATAATAGGCCACAAGGATCTATCATGGGTTTCACTCTCATACATGGTTACGAATGGAAATTGACCACCTAATTGCGACTTGGCCTCCACACTCGAAGCTTGGCTTCAAATCAGGTACGAAGGACACTGTAGGGATGAGCACTACAAAGGTCACCCCACCCAACACTACCAAAGAACTGTAGGATAGGGAAAGGATACTTGGAAGGTACGTGGAACCGACATCGCAGAAGGATTCGCAGTAGGGCAAGAGTATTGGGAAGGGCGTGGAAACATCATCGTAGCAAGATCTGGGTGCAGAAGGTTAGAAGGCAGGAGGTCTTGACTCCCCTCAAAGTACAAAGCGAATTGGTGACCTTATTAAAGGGCCACAGAAGAAGCAACGAGCTCAAAGGCCAGAATATGACACAGGAGTTATGCTGACAGAAGAGGACCTAGAGCAGATTGCATATGCGGCCACCCTGGCTACAAAAGACAAATGGTTGGCTCTGGAAGAATAGAAAAAAGTTATAGTTGATACACTCCAGGCTGATCTCTGAGCTCTGCAGCTTAAGACTGATACATTTAAAACCAGTATGATTCAGGCAAGGTCGACCCCAACAACAAGCAACGCAGTAATCAGTACGCTGGAAAGCCACCTTTGCCTTTTATTGGGCACAACCCTCATACTAATTCCACCCGACTTAGGAGTGCAAGTCTAGGCCTGCGCAGAGTTACATTCAGATCTCGCCCACCTACCACATGAAACATTGCAGATCCTTCACGCATCCATGTTCGAAGAGATTCAATATAGAGACCTTCAAGTGCACCAGCAGCTCAGTATAACTAAGCAGACAATTGAAGAAAAAACTGCTAAGGTATCTCAGGCACAGGTTGCATGTACCCTTGTCGCCACACAGCAGACAGAGTTGGAGAACCTAATTAGTAGGCTCTGCGCAGACGTCACCGAAGATATCCCGACTTTTGTCACCCCCAGGCCAAGATTGAGGGGTTGGTTGCAGTGCTAAAATCCTCAAGGACTGAGACCCAGGCAGTCAAGACAGAGATGGAATAACAGATTGGGGCCTTGTAGGCCATGTTACGGCCAGAAATGCCACCTGAGGTAAGGGCCCAGCGAGTTGCGCTGGTTACAGAGGCCACAATTATCATTACAGGTCAAATCGCTCAGGGTGCAGAACTATTGGTAACAACTATGCAGTTGTGGACTAAGGTGCAGTGCGAACCTCTCCTGCATGAAATCAACCAAGTGCTGCATCATAAGGAAGAATATTTTGAAAAAATGGAGGCTACACTGACCACTCTGGTCCTCGTTCAGCGCTTGCCCCGACTGCACACCAGCCATGTGCTCAGAGACGACATGGAATCTCTTTGGCAACAGAAGAAGACTTTGAGTGATCACCTCAAGTCATGGGCTGATGAGGCCTTCAAGCTCTCTTAGGATGTTGATATCACAGTTAAGAAACTAAACCAGACGTTGGAGAGCATCACTACTGCTACAGAAGGCCCAAATTCGCAAAATTTATTGGAGATAACCCAGAATGTTGCTTCACAAAGTGAAGGAGTGTTGCCCCGCTGGTGGATGTGATCAAACAACTTCAGGAGAAAATGAAAAACCCACGACCATAGTGACTTGAGACGAGTCACAAGATTGTGTTGGGGGCCTGTTGGAATGCGGCTCCCTAAGCTGCAATTTTTTTATATTTTTTGTATTAATTATTCTAACGTAGGGGTTTTGGGGCGGGTCAAAGCCCCGAATGTATTGTAATGGGTCAAATGGTAGATCGAGAGTCTGCAAACCATGATTTACAGACTATAGGATAGCATAGGCTATATCGATATAAATAGATGAACAGTTTGATTCTAGAGGTAGGCATGAATTAAGACTAATGCTACGTGTGAACTGTTAGATATGTTTTAGGATTGTTTTGGGTAAGGACTCCTATTAGCTGTGTGCACGGAGATCCTCAGTCTTGCTATGTGGAGACCCCGCCAGGCTATGTGCGTGGGTTGGTTTTGGTTGTAAGTGGATCTGAATGTTAATGAATGTGAATTATTGCTAAATTATTTGTGTGCTATCTGGATCGATTATGTTTACTGTTGAAGTGTATCTATAATGATTATTTAGCTGCGAAGGTATCTGTGTTTTTGCATAAGTATATCTGTGATCTATTATTAGTTGTGATTATAAATTCTCTATGATGGTATCTGGTAATGTGCACATGGATGTGAATGTACTAATTATATCTAATAGTTGTGTTATGGTTATATGTTGAGTATACTATTAAAAGTCTACAAATAGACTCATTCTTGGTAAACCTATCAAGTTATAATACATATATGCCTCGGATTACCTACTCTCTCTCAAGGTGTGGAAACCTTAACCTCTGAACCTGGGTAAGGACCCCTCAAGCCAACAATATTGACCTCTTATCACCCGCTAAAGTTTCCCAACTCCTTCCCTCATCTCCCTAAATTTTTCTACCCTAATCCCTACTCTCTAGACCTATCCCCATTCCCATTTCCTCCCCTATGGTTTCTAGAGCAAGACATTATGGAAAGAGCTAGAGACTATATGGAATAGGAGGAAGATAGGAAAGAGGAGGAGGATAGATTGGAGGAAGAGGATAGAAAAAAAAGAAGGACACATAAAGGAGGTAGAATCATAAGGCTGGAGCCCACCAACACTAGAGAACTGATAGCCTCACCAATGACAGTTTCATGCTTTCAGTATGTTGGTTTCCTTGAGTTTTGTAACATGATTTAGAGGGTAAAACATCACCCTATTTTGAGCAGACTCTTCAGTGTAAGCCTCAAATAAAATCAAGTAACCCTATCAGGTGTGACTTTCACAGTGTCTACATCCATCATTGATGTTTCCACGGGGATTCCAAACATAGGTGTGTTGTGTAACCAGCTCCAAAAATAGAAGAAAAAAGATATCAACACCTTAGAAATAAGCCACTTCGAGGGGGCAACCTCCAATACATTACATAAATGAACAATTCTTGGATGATACAATTTACAAAACCTCCTTTCTATATATAGGAGTCCATGGGGCCATAATGTATCCTAGTGGGCCACAATGTAATCTTAGCCGACCTAACAATAATAATTTAAGGGCACAATAATAACAAAATGGGGGTTACAAGGGTATAATAATAACAATAAGGGGTTACACTAACAATAATAAGGGACTATACTAGTGATATAGGGACCTAACATGCCCCTCTCCTTCAAAAAAGTGTTGTCCTCAACGCTTGAGTAGCTCCAGGTGCTTTTGTATAAAATTCTCATCCTCCCATGTAGAATCTTCAGTGGGTAAGTTCTTCCACTTGATGAGATACTCTGAAATTGATCGATTCCGTAGTTTTCGAGTTCTTGTTTCCGTGACCGCTTCCGGTTCCAATATGATTTTCCTTCCTCATCAAGTTCTGGCAATATTGTTTGAACTGGAAGATTTTCACCTATAACCTTCTTTAAGCACGAAACATGGAAAACTGGATGTACTCGCGAAGAAGCAGGAAGCTCCAATTTGTATGCCATAGTACCAATCTTTTGCAACACCTTGTAAGGACCATAGTACTTTGGCGATAATTTATTATCCTTCTTACCTTGCTTGAGGGAGATTTTTTCATATGGTTGTAGCCATAAAAATACCCAATCTCCTACATCAAAACTTTGTCTCATTGCGATGTTGATCTGCCTGTTGTTTCATTCGATTTTGTGCCAAATTCAGGTTATCCTTTAAGAGTTGGAGAACTTCTTGCTGATGCTCGATGTGATCTTCCACTGCTTGAACCTTCGAATTTTCCCTTAAAGATGATGTGATCAATGGTGGATGATATCCATAAAGTGTCATAAATGGGGTCATTTTTGCTGCAGTATGGAAGGAAGTGTTATACCACCATTCAGCGAGAGGTAACCACTTGACCCATTGTGTTTGTTTATCAGATACAAAACAACGAAGATATCCTTCCAAACATTTATTTACTATCTATGTTTGACCATCAGATTGAGGATGATAAGATGAGCTATGAGCTAATTGAGTACCCAAACAAGAAAATAACTCCGTCCAAAAATTTCCAGTAAAAATGGGATCTCTGTCGCTCACAATAACCCTTGAGCTTCCATGTAGCTTTTGAATTCTGTCCATAAATGTAGTAGCAACTGTACTTGCTTTAAATGGATGAGATAATGCACAAAAGTGTGCATACTTGGTAAATCTATCAACTACCACCATGATGACACTCTTTCCTTCGGACTTAGGTAAACCTGTGATAAAATCCATTGAAATCTCCTCCCAACGTTGACTTGGAATGGATAAAGGTTGTAGAAGTCCTGGGGTCTTAATTGTTTCCACTTTATTCTGCCGGCAAACCAAACATTCCGCCACAAACTTTCGAATATCAGATTTAAGGCCATCCCAAAAAAATTCTTTCTTCACCCTGTGGTAAGTTTTTAAAAATCCTGAGTGTCCTCCTAAAGGAGAAGTGTGCAATTCCAGAAGAATCTTTTGTTTTAGTTGGGAATTCTTACATAGATATAAGCGATCTTTGTACCATAAGGAATCATTTTTCCAACTAAATGTATCAGATGTACTAGGATCTTGCTGCAACTTTTGAATGAGTGTCCATACATCTTTGTCCTTCTTCCATTCATCTCTTGCTTCGGTTCTCCAATCTGGTTGGATAATAGAAATGGCACAAAGCAATGCTTCCACCTCTTCATTCTTTCTTGAGAGTGCATCTGCAACAACATTAAGCTTTCCTTTTTTGTAGATTATTTCAAAGTCATAACCCAACATCTTTGTGACACATTTTTGCTGCTCTTCTGATGATAGTCTTTGTTCCAAAAAGTGTTTAAGACTATCATGATCAGGTTTTACCTTGAAGTGTCTTCCCATTAGGTAAGTTCGCCATTTCTTTAGTGCATGTAGTATTGCTAACATTTCCTTCTCATAAATAGGTTTCTGTAAATACTTTCCTTTGATTGGACGACTTTCAAAAGCAATCGGTCTTCCTTCCTGCATTAAAACTGCACCAATTCCATTTCCTGAGGCATCACATTCCACAATAAAGGTTTTTGTGAAGTCTGGTGTAGCTAAGACCGGTGCTAGGCACATTGCCTCTTTAAGAAGTTCAAAGGCCTTAGTTTCTTCAGGAGTCCATGAAAATGCATCTTTCTTCAATAATGTTGTTAGAGGTGCTGCTATTCTCCCATAATTCTTAACAAACTTGCGATAATAGCCTGTTAACCCGAGAGATCCTCGCAACTGCTTTATTGTCTTGGGGACTTTCCATTCCTTAATGGCTTTAATTTTGTTAGGGTCTACTTTCACACCCTCGTGAGATATAATATGACCAAGATATTCCACCTCTTGTACTCCAAAGAAACATTTGGATGTTTTTGCATATAATTGTTTCTCCTGCAATAGTTTGAGCACCCTGTCAACATGTTCAACATGATCCTTCCAAGACCTGCTGTAGATTAGTATATCATCAAAAAATACTAGCACAAATTTTCTAAGGAAGGTTTGAAAATGGAATTCATCAACCCTTGAAATGTAGAAGGTGCATTGGTAAGGCCAAAAGGCATGACCAGAAATTCATAATGACACTCATGAGTTCGAAATTCTGTTTTTGGAATATCTTTAGTCTTCATTCTAATTTGATGATATCCTGAATGAAGATCCAACTTGATAAAATAAATTGCTCCATGTAATTCATTCAATAATTCATCAATCACAGGAATGGGAAATTTATCTTTAATGGTGAGCTTATTAAGCTCCCTATAATCAGGACACATGCGCCATGATCCATCCTTCTTGTGTACCAATACTACAGGAGCAGAGAAAGAACTTTGACTAGGTTGAATTATACCCGCCTCTAACATTTCTGCAATCATACGTTCAATTTCGCTCTTTTGGAAGTAAGGATATCTATAAGGCCTGATGTTTGTAGGAACACTTCCTGGAATCAAATGAATAGCATGATCATGATCACGAATAGGTGGGAGTCCTTTGGGAGTTTCAAACACCTTGGAATGATTGTCCAAGACTTGTTGGAGATCTGCGGAAATAGATGATTTTGATGTCGGAACTTCTAGTGAGCATAATTGTGCAATTACGCCTCGTTGTTCTTTCTTTAGAAGCTTTGTCATGACATTAGAGCTTATTATCCTTCTCGGCTTCCCTTCAATACCCCGTAATTCGACTTCCTTTCCTTCTGAAAAAAAATTTCAAGAAAAGTTCTTGAAAATTAAAAGCTACCGTCCCCAAAGATTGTAACCATTGTACTCCTAATACAACATCAGCACCTCCCATAGGAATGGAAAGCATTGGACTAGTCAGCACATATTCCCCCATGGTTAGCTTGATATTATGGCATTTTCCAGAGCAATTTATAGTTCCTCCATTTGCAACCATCACTTGACATTCTGGTGCTGGGTATAGGAAACAATTCAATTCCTTGGCTACCTTACAATGAATAAAATTATGGGTAGTACCTGAATCAATCAACAATATTAACTTTTTCTTCTTGATATGTCCTTCTATCTTGAGAGTTTGAGGAGTGGTAATTCCTGCCAATTCATTACACGATATGGTCAGACTCATTTCTTCCTCTTCTAGGGCTGGTTCCTGGTGTATATCCTCTTCTTGTTCATTTTCTTCTTCCTCTTCACAATCTATGTAAAATAATTTCTTCTCAGCACACTTATGACCTTTAGTGTATTTTCTATCACAACTGTGGCAAAGCCCTTTTGCTCTTTTTTCTTCCAATTGTTGTGGTGTCAACCTTGTAGGTTGTGGAAATCTAGGCATAGCCACACTTCCTTCTTTATAGAATTGAGTGGTAGGCTTCCTTGTCGCCATAATTTTACATTCAACTTTTCTTGCCAACCTGAATGCCTTCTCCAATGAATCAGGTTCCAGAACGCGAACTTCATGTTGATTGTTATCCTTTAAAGTGCCTATGAAGAGATCAATCCTGTGTTCCTCTGGAATATCAGTTACCCTTATATTCAATTTTTGGAAGTCCTCAATGTGCTGCCCCACTAAACCCTTTTGTTTGAGATTTATCAATTGGCTAAAGAAGGTGTTGCTCTTTGTAAAAATTGACCAAGTGACAATTTTTTTACGGGAGCAAAGCCATCGATACCATACAAATGTATTTTGTTCTAAATGCAAAGTTGCAATGCATACCTTTTGTGTGTTTTGCACATTATGGAGATCAAAATATTTCTCCATCTGTAGTATCCATGTTACAGGATCCTTTCCATCAAACTTCCTCATATCCATTTTTGGAATATGGTGGTTCTTCCCGCCAACATTAGAGTTTATGAAATCACGATTAACATTTATTTGTTCTCATCATGAGTTTCCTCTACTATCTTTTCACCATTAGGAATCATTTCTTGTATCAACTTTGACAAACCTTCGATGTTTGATTTTAGATCATCCATCTTAGCTTTCCTTTTGGCTTCATTCCATCCATCTTAGCTTCCACGCCATCCTCAATATCTTCCACATGCCTTTCTTCAAACCATCCATCTTCAATTCCACGCCTTTCTTCAAAACTTCCATTTCATTTTTTGTTGCTCTTTGCGAGAGTGAAATTTGTTGCACTTGCTCTTGTAATTTTGATAGATCATGTTGCAATTCTTCATCTTCATGAGTCATGGTAGAGCCTTCCGAAGGCTTAATGGGTGTTGAATTATTTTTAGGCACCATTTTAGAATCCAATATTGATACCTATTCTACAATATTCCCTTGGAATCAATTCAACTTTATTCTTCAAACAAGACTTATGCAATTCGGGAAAAAAATACACACCTTTTACTTTCTTTGAGGAGCTCGATATTGAAATTGAATTATCTCTGTAATTGAAAATCTTCAATATCTGAAATTGATCCCTGTATTAGCCCTCTGAAGCTTCTTTCAAATTCCATAGGTCTGATCTAATTTTGATTCCCCAAGACAAAGTTGTGTCCAATCTCCCACAATGACCTAATTTTGGACTGGTTCAGTAGAGAAAACTTGTAGGACTTTCCACGTGTCACGGTTTCGTCCTTTGTCTCTGCAATTGATAGCCAAGAAACCACGGTCCGTGTACTTTCAACCACTTTTTACGGCACTCAAATCCACTTTCCAGAGAGAGAGTTATTGAACTTTTCCCACGATCACCTCTTTGAGATGAAATTCAGGAGCCTGAAAACGCACTACCTTCCACAGATCATATCTCCAAAAATATTGCGAACAAAGATCTGAAATTTTTTGAAGAATTTCCTCAGGATTCCAGCTTCGCACCATATGAATTTCCGATTCTGAACCTTCGTAGAAAAAAATTTATAGCGAAAATTCCACGATGACCTGTTTAGGAGCTTGAAAAAATACCTAACTTCCACAGATGATATCTCCGAAAATATTGCGAACCAAGCTCTGAAATATTTAGAAAATCTTCCTCAAGATTTCAGCTTCGCACCCTAAAAATTTCAGCTTCTGAAACTTCGTAGAAACAAAGTTATAGCGAAAATTCCACAATGACCTGTTTGGAGCAGCGAAACCCTAGAATCCAAAGCTCTGATACCAAATGTTGTGTAACCAGCTCAAAAAATAGAAGAAAAAAGATATCAACGCCTTAGAAATAAGCCACTTCGAGGGGACAACCTCCAATACATTACATAAATGAACAATTCTTGGATGATACAATTTACAAAACCTCCTTTCTATATATAGGAGTCCATGGCCCATAATGTAATCCTAATGGGCCACAATGTAATCCTAGCCGACCTAACAATAATAATTTAAGGGCATAATAATAACAAAATGGGGGTTACAAGGGTACAATAATAACAATAAGGGGGTTACACTAACAATAATAAGGGACTATACTAGTAATATAGGGACCTAACAAGGTGAGAGGTGGTTCAAATCTAAATATTTGGAGGATTAGTACTATGAGCCATTTATCAAACCAATGTACAAAAATGAGAGGAAAAGGGTGTTTCCTTTCACCTATATTCTTAATAGGTATGCCCCATGATGAATATCATCATGAAGTATTTCTCTTGAAAAGGGAGGTTCTATAGAATTTACACTTATCACATAAGACTGATCATGCACTTCACACGAGTTAAATTTCTAAATATCCCATACTTTTTATTCAGGAGCATAGAAAAAATGGCATACTTTGTACAAAATAGAGAGTTTGACTAGTAGATGAATAGTATTTTCCACCACTACTTGATCAAAATCATTATCCTCCATCGGCTTAACCAGTTGAACATTTCATGGGACACATTTATATAAAATGACATCTTCACTACTCCACAAGTTCCACATGCTGAAGATGTGCCTTCTTCATCTCACCCTACTACATCTATGCCTCCATCTCAGCCCACATTGCCTACCATTTTATCACCTCAGTCCACTTCACATGCTCCATCACCATCACACCATCATCACCTAGCAGAGTTGAGGTCAATAAGCCTAAAGAGGTTGAATTGAGCACAATGGAAAAGAAATATCAGAGAGGGAATTGGTAGGTGTGTTCCCCACAGATTGTGGGAGGGGCCCTACCTTCTTCACCAACAAAGCAAGTACAAAAGGGCAGAGAAAAGATGGTAGAGGAAGATGTACATGAGGTAGCCATTGATGATGAGGATGACCTCCATGAAATAGAGACTGATTTTGACCTTGTTAATTTAGATGATGATCATGATGATGAGGCCTCAAAAATGATTATCAAGCAGAAGTATGCCCAAATTAGTGAACTTCACCCAACTTAGAGAGATATAGTGTTTTCATTGCATACTATGAGCAGGAAAATGAAGAACTCAAGACCAAGCAGGCCATCATGGAGATTCAGCTTCTCAAGGAAAAAAGAGAAGAAAACAAGGCAAAGGCCTTGCTTGATGAGGCCTATGAAAGGCGTGGTGAAACCAATGAGGTAGAAGAACAAATTCCAAGAAGGATACCTAGGACAAGAGGGCTGAAAAGAGATCTAGAACTGATCTGAAAGGAGTGTATTAGTTTGTTGGGCTAAGTTGTCCTTTTAGTATTAAACACATGTACAATTTGTCTCCGTTTTTTTTCTTAAGGAATGAGTATTTTTTAACCATGAAACATAGATGAATTTGTGATTTTTAAGCATGAAAATAAGCCTAAATAACACTGTACAACATTGTATAACATAGAAATAGCATCACACATAAGTTTTACATAGCAGGCATGATGAAGCAATTCACCCCTCCTAGGCTACATCTGCTGGTCTAGCTCCCAATGGCATGTCCCTCTTTGTCATTATGCTCAAAATTACAAAAACATGTGTTTACAAGCCTCTAATGGCTATTTTCTTTGCACCAGTGGCTCCAGAATTCTCAAATTAGTCTAGGTATATTCTTGTTTCATCGAAATTGGTCGAACATTGACCTCCCAAAGCCTTTTCCCAATCTCAGCTAGAAAACCTCCACTAATTGTGGAGAATCGCAGTTAACTACAGTTAGTTTGGAAAAAAATCCTGAAATTTTAGGCTGGCACTAAAGACTCCACCAAAAATAATCATTTGAATTAATGTCTATTGGTTAGGGTAGGGTCGTCACAAGCAGACACCTCGCCTTAAACCCCACGGTATATGGTTTTAAAGCTCCGCAACAATGGAGCGGAACCCAGAGTCAAAAAAATTCCGAAGACCATGGCATTTAAAATGCAACCAAATTTTACTTTCACCATGTGACAGGTCGACCTGACCCGAATGCTATGGTTTGATAAACCTTGGATCCGCAACCTCCAACACACTGCACATTTGATGCCACGGTTAAGGATTATTAAATGTGACTGCTTTTGGAGCTGCCAGAGTCAAGGTCATAATTGTTAGTTATTATGGTTTTATGTCGCGTTTTAATTCAACATGTGACCACAATCCATGGGGCCACTGGCAGGTTGGGACCACCAGTGGTTCCCCACTCAACCTTGAAACATTTATAACATAAATTTACGCGACAGACCTACAGGTTAAGTAACATTGTATTACGAAGATGATGGAGGTCTTTGCTGGCATGAAGGAGGTCGCGGGATTGAACCCCCCGGACCTCACATAAATTTTATACTAACCTCTTGGGGACACGTGGTAGCCTTGGGGCTTGGCACATGTCACCCATCCAACGGTGCCAATAAAACATGTACAACCCAAATCTTCAGCCTAGAAACAACCACGTGGCACGATGTTAGGCAAATAAATCATTATTGTGGACAAGACAGATCACCTTAGTATCATATGGATAGCTAGAAACAAATAGAAAAATGTAAACTACTTTCTCTAGATTATATTTGATCTAGAATTATCTATAATGAAGGATTTAGGACTTACCTGTAGTCCAGCACCGATCGTAGTCTTCTTTCTTGTCCCTTTGAATAAGTATCCTTTCGGGATCTGTAATCAAAGACATGAAAGAATCAGAAGCACTTGCATAATATAGACTAATTCACAAACCATATATCTATCTTGATGATCAAGGAATTCAAGAAACAAGCCATTTAAATAAACAACTCATTGAGAAAACAGGATCCATTTGTATTATTTTTAATGAAAAAACGAGCCTTACAACTGTGTTTGCCTTGATGTCATACAGGTCCTTCCGAGGTCCAGAACAAGCATTTCCTCTACTTTGACAAGCCTTTGCACTCTCTCGACTAACATATACATGAGTGTGCAATCATTCCCATATGGTAATCAGTTAAGAGTGTCTGCTTTTTTCCAGCAATTCTCCTAAAAAAAAACTCAAAGCCTAACTCCCTTTAAGGCTGAACTATGGCCTCAATTTATAGCAAAAGAGAAGAGGTTGCAACTCCAAATAAGAGGGGATAGAATCCTCTTTCAAGGGATTAAGTTCCACATACCAAGGGGTAGGCTTCTTTAATGGAGGGATGAATGTACATGAAAGGAGCGAACTTTCCATTGGATAATTGCTTCCAGAAGCTTCCAGATTCAACCAGCTGGGCTTCTAAACTTTACTTCCGCCTTCACTTTACCTTTTAAGGGGATCCGCACCTTTAATGAAGAAAAAGTGTGGCTAGTTCTGCATGTTCTAGAAAAAACAGATGAAGCACCATATGTAATACTAAGAGAAAGTGTGGTACAAGTATTTTTATGACTTTTAGAAGCTTTTCTCTCAATTTCAAGGCTTGGTTATAGGAACTTGATGTTTTTAGACTTCTAAGGGAGTATTGTATGGGTAATGATGAACCCATACAGATAGTAAAACATCATGGTGAATATTTTAGTGTAACGTATTTCCCCCTAAAGTGCGAAGTCTGAGACCATTCGAAGAGTGATGTGCTTTATCATTTCAAGGATTAGCTTGTGGACACCCTAGTCAGAATCCTATAAAAAAATTCAATGAAAAACACACACACACACACACACACACAGATATATATATATATATATATCATCACTGAGGTAGGCATTACCATACTCAGATCAAAGACTATATAAAACTTGTTCTGATGTAGAAATGATTTTACTATCACATCAATAATGTAGACACGGTATGTACGTAGCCATATGTTATGAATAGTATACTACATAATGAATAATAAAACTCCTCGCAGCCTAGATGGTGGAAACTAGATCCAAAGTCTTGATTTTCGTTACCTGAACTAGTACAATTCTATCAATACGATTGATTGTGTCGAAGTAGAACATGGTAGAAACCACTTGATTACTAGTCAATGATGTGAACTGTTAACAAGTGTGAGAGAAACCATCAATAATGAAAATGGCTCTCAAAGTACTCAGTACAATCCATGGAATGTAAATAAATGATCTGAAGTCGAACATTTCACTAAATCGTTCGATCGAAGGTCAATGATGCAACCTGTCGTCAAAGGAAAGAAACCTACAATTAAGGCATGCAGATTCCAAGGTACTGAAGGATTCTAGATCAACTTCCTAGATGATGAGTTGTCGTCGATAGAAAGTGATCCGTCATAGGAAAGCCCATGACACGAAACCATTAGATCAAGTTTTGTAGAAATATTTTGCAAGGACTGACTCAGGGATGGTCAACGTGAATGGAGACATATGTTTGCAAATGAATGGTTTATTTGAACTGTCCTCTTGAACACATAACAACACTACAGATGGTTTGGTAACAATTGACCTAAAGCTAATACCCAAAAACTGGCTAAATACTTTCAATATGGTTTGATTAACTGATAGGCAAAGGATTTTCCCAAACCAGGTAGAAGTGTGACAAAAAGTGTCCTGTTCAAGAGTGGTAAACTGCTTTTTAAACAAAGAGTGACAAATGGATTCATTTTCTCTCTTTTTCCCCCACCATTTCTAGAAATTACCTCTTTGTTTTTGACAAGCTTGAGGAGGATAACATGTGCTTGTTATATAAGCTCATCCTTCGGATGAGTCAAAATTAGTTTAAAATCAAACCCTAAGAAGGAGTGGTTCATTCTTGTTTTTAATCGACAAGTCCTTTACTGTTTAGTTTTAATGAGTCCAGTATAAGAGAAACTCGGTGTTTTTCAATTTTAGGGAGTTAGAAGAAAAAACTTAAGAAAACTTCGTGGGTGTACTTTTTCATAAATTTAGTCTCTCAAGCCTAAAAAAGGATAAAATAATACAGGAGAGAACTCTATTGACCATGATTAGTCAACATATACCTTTTTCGTAAATAGTCCATTTCAGTCTGAAAAAGGGGAAAACTTATAATGAAATGACAACTGTTCATTTTCTTTAACAAGTTCGAATAGACAAGTACTCGGCAAACTTTTCATATTTAAAGAGTCTGAAAAGGGCTTAAAAGTGAACTCAAGGGTTTCGCTTTTTTCTGTGATCCACTGCCACTTGATTATATACCTAGAATCCATCAACCATAGACATATTGTAAGCTCCTGTAACCTTCTGTAAGACATAATCCATTTTAGGTAAAGAATAATTATCCTTTAGAGATGCTTTGTTCAAATTCATGAAGTCCACACACAATCTTATCTCTCCATTTTTCTTCCTCATAGGAACTATATTAGAAACCCAATCTAAATATCTGAGAGGGACTATTGTTTTTGCTTGTAGCAATTTCTTCAGTTCCTTTTCAATTGGAGCTAACATTAATGGATTGATCTATTTGAGCTTTTCTTTGTGTGGTTTGCTTCCTTATTTAAAAGGTATCTTTTGTTGTATTATGCTTTTATCATATGCTTTCAAGTGTTCATATGAACAAGCAAACACATCCATATACTTTTTAAGGAGATCAATATATCTATCTTTATAGTTTCTAGGAACACCTTTGAATAAATTCACCATTTTTGGCTCCTGCTAAGTTCCCAAATTACAATCTTCCATCTCTTCCTCTTGAAGTATTTTGTTTGAATTAACAGTAACATCATTTGAATCAAGTAGTCTCTCAAGAGGAACCAAAACTTTAGGGACTACATTATCTTTCAACTGAATAATCTTCTGATCACCTATTGAATTTTTGAAATGTATAACCCTTTTTTTTTCTCTGTTTGTTCTTCTTTTTGGTCTATCTCAGCATCTTCAAAGTTTCCAATCATGCTCAAAATATGATTTATCTGCTCATTTTCTTCAAGCACTTGCCAATGTTTCACATTATCAGGAATAGATGGTCTATTTATAATTTCAATCTCATACCTTCACCTTGGATTCATAGGTGGCTTGAAGGTGCTAGATGAAACTGATAAAGAATCTTCCAATCTATTCTCCTCCCTTGGAATAAACTGAATATTGAAGGCTTCAAAATAGTTCTCTATAAGATCCCGAACTTCATTCCTATATGATCTTAATCTCGGATGCTCGGTTTGCCAATTATTTTTAATTTTTCTTATTATCAATTCATAGTCACCAAAAATTGAAATACACTGAACTCCCATCTGTTTAGCAACTTGAAGGCTAGTGATCAATGCCTCATACTCAACTACATTGTTTGCTGAATCAAAATCTGACTTGAAAGAAAAAGGCATGAGGTTACCTTCTAGCGATATCAGCAAGAATCCAGCTCATGCGCCTTCCTTGGAGTAGGCACCATTAAAGTAGCATTTCCAAATATTTTTTCAGTGCGGGCCATTATTTACAACTACTGAAGAGAATTACTTCCTTGTGTCTTTGAAAATTATACATCCTCATGGAGAATGAAACATGAAATATATTATGTTTCTTGACTATAAATAGGGGAATTTCCTACATATTTCTTGGTAGTCAAAATGTTTAGTCAATTTAGTGTCCTAAATTTCTAACATAAATTATCGACCAAGGCTAGTAAAATGATGAAGTGTGGTGCACTATATGTGCTTTAGAAACCTACTTCTTACTTCGTTGTATTTGTATTTTTATTGTTTTTGGGGGTTTGTATTTTTTATCCTTAGTGTGCTACCCTAGGCTAGTTTAGAAAAGTGAAAATGAATCTAATTAAAAAGGAAGAAAAGTAAGTATTATGAAACTAAGTTAATTTTCTATAAGAGAAACCAAAGTTTATGGATTAGTTCTAAGACCTAGTTCTGAACAAGAAGGTAAATCAAGTACTTCATTTAGTGATTAAACCTAATCCATGGATCTATGACTCAATTGAGATTTGAAGACAAAATGAAAGCAGGGAAATGTGTCAACTATTGTACTTTAGGTTGTTTCAACATTCAATGATTAGGTCAAAGCCCTAAGAGATTAAATCAACTATTTGCACTTTAGTTACTAAAATCTAAAATAAAATAAAAAACATAGAATGCAATCAAAATTTATCTAAGATGGTTTAATTACTCCATCTACCCAATATGTGGAGAGTGACCCCCTTGAGGTAATGTATCTAAGCAATCATTGCATCTGTCTAAACTAAAGAATTACAATAACTCAAACACTGCATTGAATCTAATCATTTAATCATCCTTGAAAATTATATTCAAAAATGTCTTTGTCAGGATGACCTTTAAGAAGATTGTCTTGTTGCAATGAAATGAGGATCTTCTATCTACAACCAATTAAGTGAATAATTAACTTATCAAGTCTCATCCAATTCTGAAGCTTGTGACCCCTTGGTATGGATTTCGGATAAATCAATTCCACCCTTAATTCTTAGCAAGAAAATAACAAGAATTGAAATCTATTCAATCAATGCACTTATAAGACATTCAACCATTCAATATAAGATTTGGTAAATAGGAAAAATGGACTTCATAAATTCTTAGTTAGACACAACAATTGAAAAATACTTTTGAAAGATGAAAGCAGGGAACTAAGAAACCATGTTTCTCAACACTTCAACTTTTATTCCAATCCTAAAGACAGAGTTACCTATCTCCTTGAAAACGTTTCGGAAGGAAAATCTACACAATTGCATCTAAACTATTGAAAATTGGAAATTAAGCATGAACAGAAAAATACTAAACATAATTGAAGAAAATATAACAAGAAAACATTAAAAACCTCCTTTAGAAGTAAGGGCCCTCCGCTCCTAAGTTGGTCGACTCCTAGCTTGTCAGAAGTACAATCAAACTAGCATTTGATGGCTGAACTTATTTATTGATAAACTCACAACTCTATATCCCATTCAATCTCAACCCTTGTTACAAAACATTCTATAATCCTTTCTCTTCTTCTCCTATTTTTTTACCTCCTATGATAGGAGAAAGCTTCCCCTATTTATACAAAAATATGAGAAGTTATCTCATTAATGAGAGTCTGTGAATCTCTCCCTCTATCTCTAGAGTTACAATCAAAATAGGAAATGATAAGACACATGTCTTTTTAGAGTTTCAATACAAAATAGGAAATGAGACACATATCCTCATGATCCCATGATCTTCTCCACTCAAATTTGAATTTGGTTTTGGTAGGCCACGTAAAGTTCTTTTAGAAGCTTCCTTCTGACCTACACATGGAAATAATCGCATCCCACTTGTTAGGTATAAGCATATCCACATTAGTTTCTAATTTTTAACCACAAATTCACTTAAAAATGCTAAGAATTAATAATGTTTGGAAAAACATAAATGTAACCCAATAGTGGTAATGGTAAGGTAAATGTAATGAAATGGAGGTGGAGTGAAGGTGGTAATATGGAAAATATAAGTGAAAGTGTAATGGAAGTGAATGACAATTTCAAGGTCCAACAGTCTTCACGAACCTTGTTTCCCTATACAATCTCCTTTCTTCCCCATTAAAAACAGGAATGGTAGCATAAGTGAAATCTAATTTTAGAACACCTCCAAACTTTTCTCCCCAAGATCTTGACAGGAGCATTCCAAACCTAGCTGGAATGTCAGCAACAACTACATCCATGACTATACCCTTTACTGGAATTTGTGCCAAAGAAACTACTACATCTTTAATTAACCCAACACATTTCACCCTTTTGGAATCAAATGAATACAGATCCCTGTAAACTTTGGTAATATGAAAGTTTAGTTCCTTCATAACAGACAATGGGATGAGATTATGGGATTCACCTGAGTCCAAGATACAATTATGGAGATTAAAACCATGAAGCGACAAAGAAATAAAGAATGGTGGAACAGAAGGATCTACTTCTTCTAAATGAGGACCAAAGGTGACCATTGGTTTTTCTTCTTGTAAGTTCACAGTGTCACTTATTTCTTCAACCTATGTGAGATTTGTAGATTGGTATTTTAGATAATTCTAGAAGAGGTACCTCAATTTTTACCTTCTCCAACTCTTTTTTCAACCCAAAAGCATGAGTTTGTTTAACAATTTTTTCAAGTTCTTCTTCACTCTTTCTAGAATTTTCCACTTGTTCGGGTACAAGAAAAACTCTCTACAAAATATTAATATCAATTGATTTGCTCTGGGAAGTTTCACCCCGATGCACATCTATTCTATTAACTCGATTTACAGTTGCTTCCCATTACTCGCTTCTTTTACACGGTCCTTTTGTTGTGGAGTCGCCATTGGAGGAGGAATAGAATCTTATTGTTCAACTTCATTATTATGCACTCTAGATCTATTTATAGACCTTAAATCATACTTTTTATGTAACTCAGCTTGCATTAAATCTGTGAATTTCCTAAAGTATTTATCCATTTCATCTTGATCAAAAGATACTTCAGCTTCAACATATTCTCCCTCACAATCTTCCTCTTCATCCTCTTATATTGTGTACATAGCAAATATTTTATCTTCAAATTCCTTTTGGTCATCTTCTATTGAATCTCCAGCTGTTGCTTCTATATACAATGGTGCTTGAACCTGGTCTTGATCTTTTCTTTCCCTCTGCAAAATTTGCAGTGGTTGTCTTCTAAATTGACGATTAAATCCTCCTCGATTTTTTTGCACTTGTCTTTGGGAGTTTTTACTTTCCAATTCTGTCTTAACTAGCTTATTTGACAAAGTTTTTATCACCTTTTTCATATATTCAATTCTTTGATATTCTGATTATTCTTCTTTTTCTTTCCCCTTCTCTTCGACTGGTTGTTTCGCTTTTTCCTTCCTATTTGTTGTCATATTAGCTTCAATTTCTAAAGAATATGTCTGTATCTACTCTAGAGTAGGGGATCCCCTTTCTCTAGGTGTGAAACTAAAATGAGCTTCAAAAGCCCTAGCAAAAACCACCTTTGCTCCAAAAGGAGGAGGATTCATTTCTACAGGAAAAATGTTATACAATTTATTGAATCTTTTGATAAAATATGATGTATTCTCCCTGAATATGGATCCCCATTGGGATTCGAAATGTCGAAAAATATTCTCTGACACTGTGGAAAATGTAGATTCTTCTTCATCGATATATTCTCATCTGGTTTTCTTTTGATTACATTGAATTCTATTATTGAATTTCCATGATCCCTTTTTTCACCTCATCTCTGAGTGAATTGATTTTCCAATTCTTCCCATGTATTAATAGAATCATTTAGCAATCCCTTAAACCAATTTATAGCCTCTCCATCCAGAGACTAAACAAAAAGCCTCATTACAATATCAAGATGTTCTACATTCAGATTTTCAGCAAAATTACAAAACACAGGTAAGTCTTTTTCTGCAGTTATTTCATCTTCTCCGGTAAAACGTGGGAGTAATTTAAGATACTCTTGAGGAATAACATTCATTGGCTATGGAAGGTTAATTGGAGAATATCTATTCAAAAAAAAGTCAGATGCTTCCATGTTTGCACCTTGATTGAATGTTCCTTGGTTAGATGCAGTCGATGAACTTGCTGTGAAAATGAATGGAGGTGGAGGTAAAACTGATATGGGAGTGGGTTGATGGACAATGGTAGAGGGACCAACAAATGGATTTTGTTGATATTGAGTAAAAGTAAAAGAAACAAACTAAAAAGAGTGTTTTTCCAACTTAGGTTCTTGAAAATAAATTGGTGTGAAAGGTGAATCATGCTCCAATAAGGGAAGTACTTTAGAGATATTTTCGAACAAAGGATTACTAGAACTACTATTAGAAGAAAACTTTGTATGAATAGGTGTTGAGGGGTTTGTGGGTTTCTGAACCCTTTTAGAAACCAATATTTTAGGGTCTGACAAAGCAGGGACCTTCTATTGTGAGGTAATTCAACCTCGTGTGAGGCCTTTTGTGAGCCAGAATTTTGAGAATAAAAAACAAATCCAAATATTTCCTCCTCACTGAACAAACAGAGGAAATAATGTGAAAAAACCAGGGAAAATAAAATTTGTCTCTTCGTCCCCGACAACAATGCCAGAAAATGTTGTATCTTACAAGACAATTCCTTGGCTGTGGAAAGGAATCAGTGCTTAAGACATTTTTGAAAATGTGTCACAAAATTAATTATATCAGGTGGTCTTCATTCAATCCCTTTGGAAACTAATTATTTTAAACCCTTAATAATATGGTATAATGAAATACTCTACAATTCCATTAAATGCTGATATCTGAATGGAAAAGAAGAACTGTAGAAGAAACTCAAAATGATATGCTATAACATAGAATCTATCACTTTAAATTTTAGAATGAATTTACACAGAGAGAGGAAAATCAAAATAATATCTTGTAAATACAGAATCTATTACTTATAAGTTCCGTAGATAATTTGTGAAGGGAAAGGAGTTCGAGTGCATGAATGAAAATTAAGGTTATTTAAATCTTACTCACAGATGTAATCAAGAGGCTGACAACTACTTTACTTCACTTCATTCCAGGAAGAAGAAACACAAAATGGCACAGGAAAAATGAATCACCATCAACAGTTGCAGGAAACTTGATGCTTCTTTCATTAATTCCTCAAAAAAGTAAGTACCAAAGTTTTAGCCTTCCAGAGGTCCAAACCTTGGAACCCTCCTTCTTTCTTCTTGTCTTGCTTAAATACATCAAAAATAGTTTGTAACTGCTAGAACTTCTTGAAACTACTTCAACTACCTAAATTGTTAAAACTACTTATTACATTGCAATTGAGGACATCACTATAACTTTGATCTTAACAAACAAAGAAAACAAATTAAAACTTGAAATATCATTCTTTTTGCTGAATCCGATTTGTTGTTGATGCGTCTCCCTAAAGTGTTGATGTATCTCCCTGACAGATCAGACATCCTTGCCGTATAGTTCTTCTAGAGTTCAATATTATTATTTTCTGCTTACTGTCATGTCTTTTATGTTTTTGATGTTGTATTTGAACAGTTTTGCAATAACGCCTCTTTGCCCGACTTGACCCAGCTGTTGCGTTAACAACAGTGCCACTATATTCTCCCTTTTCCTGACTCTTCCTATACCTCTACATTCAAAAAATGTTATCGTGTCCCATTTTTCCCGAATCTGCCTCTTCTGCTCATGCCCGCAACATTCATTGTTCCATTTATTTACAAGGTGCCACCACATACAACATTGTTCTGCATGGGGTCGGGCATTACCCGATTCTACTGCCTACATTCACATTTCTTCATAAAAAAATGGCACTAAAAATAATCCCAAACTTTAAAAAAAATTAAATTAACCTTTGAATGGTATCGCATCAGTATTTCCATCACATTTCAGCTTTCAATGATGCTCTGTTATAAGCCTCCTATTACCTACGATGCAATTTCTTAAAAGAAATTCATTTACTTTTAGATTTGAAATCCTTTGGATGGGCGGAAAAGGGGGCCAGCCCCCATATCCATGACACCATGCCATAGAACCAAGCCTTAAGGCCTTTTTACCGGCGGTCGTGGTCACATAATATGCCGACAGTTAGTCCATGTGGCCGCACATCATGGTATAAACATTAATGCTACGGTTTGGAGTGGAGATGATAAGCAGTATTTCCAGCGGTTAGTGCGGGGGTGGTCACATGCCACCCCACCTAAAATTTATTACTACAGTCATAGTTTCACTTTTCTTGGGGGCGGTTCCGCCTAATTCGGATTTTCCGCAAATTTTGTCGAAGCTAACTGGAATTCGTCCAGTTTTGGAGGAGGTTTTTTAGTGCCACTGGGAAAAAACTTGTTTGGGTCATAACTTTCTCACTTTTCGACCAAACAAGAGGAAATTGTAGTCAATTTTGGGTCTCTTCAACTTCTTGAGCACTTTGGGATAGGTTTCAAGTCGAATGGAGGTGAAATTTAGTAGATGTTTCTTTATGGAAGATGAAGGAGCCATCAGGGCCACCATGAGACAAATTCAGTTTGAGGCCTAACCAGGGGAGTTAGAGTCTTTTTCCAAAGTTACAATAGTCAAAATTGGATAATTAAGATGTTATGAATCTGATGAAATGGTTTTTAGATCCTGTAGAGAACTTTCGGAGGCTGAAAAGCTTCAGTAAAATTCCAGGGGTCATTAGTGCCACCTTTTGCCAACAGTAGTGCAGGGCTTAGAAAGAGAAGTTTGAGACCATTTCCAGTGAACCAGTGGTCATTATTGACTGAAAAAATCATTATGAATCTATTTACAGAGTTTTCATAAAGTTTTAAAGACTTTTAGAGGTCAAAAACTTAGCAGAGAATTTTTCCTTGACCCGAATGCCACAGGGTGCCGATAGGTGATTGAGGTGAAATCGGAGTAGTCGGAGGCTATTTGTGATGAACCAAAACTCTATCTTGACTATTTTATTAATTTTGGAACCAATGGAAGTGGTTTCAGAAAATTTTGAGAACTTCTAGAGCTCGAAAAGCTTATGTGAAGTTATGGGCAGCCCTGGGCAAACCATGGAGGATAGCCTATTTGGGGAATACAGTGCTCAATTTGAGAAATTTATCAGTTGGTATTTGGTTTCTAATGTGTGACGGATACAGAAGTAGTGGTTTCACTGATATAAATATAATTCTATTCGATTTTGTGCCATTTGGAAGCTCAGAGTAGCTTAGTGCACCGACAAAAAGAATCATGTCAACAAGAGCCTAAAGTTGTTTACAATGTTTGGACAGTCATTAGAGGGATTTAAATGGTATTTTCAGTCCTTTGGATCATTTTTTTATTCATTTGAATTAAGTATTTACTTTGTAAAAAAACTTACCATAATCCCAAAGAGCTGAGTCATGATGACCAAGCTCAAAGGAGATGTAGCCCACGAGATTTCGGGTGAACTCCTAGATTAAAATTGTTGTTGTGTTTGAATGATTATTTGCTACATTATGTTGTTTTCATACATGTTAAATTAAAGCAAGAAAAAATGAAGTTAAGACACATAAACAATAAAAATTCATACACCACATTAAAGTAAATAATTCCGCAAAGTTGTCAAGTACAAGCTAGATCATTTTAATTAAAACTGAGTGGTAGGTTCTTGAAATACATACAAGTTATCCAGACCATTTTCAGGTCAAAAATCCATGTAAATTACTTCCCATTTCCATTCTAGAATGGGTATTGGTTGTAGCATTCCCGTTGGGTGTTTTTAGTCCACCTTTACTTGTCATAATTCCAAGCACTTAACAATCTACTAAGCCACATCCTTTCTCATCCCTAGCCAATAGTATGACTTCTTTAGTGTTGTTATCATTTTATTATAATTAATATCACCAAAATATGGATTTTTATGGAACACATCCATAATTATCTTATTCGGGTCACACCTACATGGTATATGTCACTTTCCCTTGAACTTGAGAAATCCATCCTCTATGAAAGAGTAGATTTCACTTAATGCCCCTCCAAGCCCTTGATGCAAGTATTATTTTATTTTTTGGTATTGTTTATCTCACTACATTGCTTTGCTAATCCATTCTTAAATTTTTAAATTGATATCAATTACAACTACTGCATCATATACTTACAACCTCCTATTGCGTGCATCAATTACCTTATTCTCCTTTCCTTTGATTTATGTGATTTCAAAAGTAAACTCACTAATTAATGAAAATCATCTTACTTGCATGTAATTCAACTTAGGTTGGTTGAAAAAGCACTTCAACACTCCATCATTTTTCATCAATGTAAATTTTCTCCCAGCAGATAATGTCTCCACATATTGAGTGTATGAGATATTATATCTAATTCAATATCCTGAGTAATATAGTTTTTCTCATTATCACTTAACTTCATGGAATTTTAGCAGAGTATTTAAACTTCCTACATGAGAACTCCATCGAACCCTTATTTGAAAGAATTTATGCATACCACAAAGTATTCATATGGATATACTATCCTTAGCACTAGTGCATGTTTAAGAAATTGCTTCAGCTGCTAAAAACGTATAGGATGTTTAGCTGTCTATTCAAATTTATTTCCCTTTCTCTACAATGTTTTAATTGGGTAATAAATCTTATAAAAATTCCTAATGAACCTCTTGTAGTAACCTTCCAACCCCATAAATCTTTATCTTCATTTTGTGGAGTTAGCCATTCCGTAATTTCCTTCATATTTTTTGGGTCAACTACCATGTCCGCCTTTGAGATTATGTGTCCCAAGTATTAAATATGAGACTAAAAGAACTGATATTTTCGAAGTTTTACATACATTTTACACTCTCTTAATAGCTATAACACTACTAGTAGATTCTCTTCATGGTCTGCTTTGGTTTTTGGATATACAAATATCATTAATGAAAACTAGCACAAATTTTTCTAAATAAGGACTAAACACATTTTTCATTAAACACATGAACCTAATATAACATTTTCCTAAAATATTTTTTATTTTTAGCTTCAGCTTTATTAATTTCATCATACTCATTCAATAATAAGTGTTAGATGTCAATGTTGTCCCTGGAAACAATTCTATGGAGAAATCAATCTCCCTGTGTGGTGGAAATCTAGGGATTTCCTCAAGAAATACATTTTAAAATTGTTTTAAATTTGGATGCTCCATTAGGATATTGATGTTACCTTTAGGGTCACTGGTTATTTTGACAAAAAACAATTTGTATCCTTTTCGGCTACATCATTTTAAATTTATTTGTGTTACTAACCTAACTGATCTTGGTTTTAATTTCCCTTACAACACCATATTTTCACCATCCATCTTGAGGCATTCAATCGACTTACCAAAGATATTAATTTTTTTCCTATGGATAGCCAAATAGTCCATCCCTATGAGGATTTCATGCATACCCAAAGAAAACAAATTTAAATCTGCTATTGTGGTAATTCCACTCAACATGACTGGGAATGATATTACCGTGTGCTCCACTCATCTCCTTGTCTTAGTGGCCAAATGGACCCATAATTACTACTTGTGCGCTTCATTTTGTAGTGAAAAGTTCTCAGATATTGTTGGAATCAAATAATTAAAATTTTAATTAGGATCAATTAAAATAGAAATAGATTTCATTTTTATTGTGGCTTCCATCTCAATAATTAATGCCTCATGATCAACATGTTTTTTTTCCAATGTCACATATATGCATGGAACACTTTGATCAATGTCATTGAATTTCTCAGCTTCTTGTACATTGTATAGTATTGGACAATTTCCCTCTAAATGAGGACAATATCTTCGTAAGTGGTCCTTCCCACATATCTAGAACTCTCATGGTTTCATTCTAGACTCATTTGTTTCTTCTCCTACATGCTTATAAAATTGGTCTTTAGCAGTAATACGGGATATTTTCCAAAAATCACCCTTGTTGGTAGTGAAAAAATTCATATTATTTCCTCCATGTTGCTATCTAGAAACTCCTTGCAACTTTTCTTTGAAACTGGGCTTTCCTTTTTCTTTCCATTCAATCTTGTAAATAGAATTATTCTTGGATTGTCTGTATTAGTACTTTATATTCCGAATATAATCCTCTAGATTTCATGGCTCATCAAACTCTATAATTTCACTGAATTCCTATGCCAATCCACTAAGGAACCTTTATGTATTCTCATTTTCATCCCTAATGTAAGGAACATACCCATAAGCTCCTTTCATTACATGCTCATCAGTTGACAACTTCCTTATCTTATGTTCATAAAATCATTTTGAATTATTATTATAATAGCTCTCTAACAAGTAATTTTACCTAAAGTACCCCTCAAATATTGTCTAATACAACTCCTCCTCTTAGATATCATTAACATTCATTAAATATTTCCACCAAATATTAGCCTTTCCTTTCAGGCTGAATATGGCCACTCTTTCCTTCAAATTGTTAGAGTATTTGTGGACCTTGAAATAATTCTTTATTCCAAGCATCCATGCTTCTATATCTTAGTACTTATTCACTTATTTTTCAAATATATGGTGAGTGGCTTTCTAAAATTCTTTCAACATGAAGTAATTTCCTTTCATTCTATTTTGATCATGTCTTCTTCTACCATCATCAGACAACTACTCACGACTACCCTATTGAGATGAAACACGAAAATCCTAGTGAAAATTATGCACCTTCACTAGGATGGAGCCTTAGGCTATTTTTATGTGGATGTATATTTATAGATGCATGAGAAAATTAAATTTATAGATGAGGTCTATTTTTAGATGTATGTGCAAGTTCTATTTATAGATTGCATGTATATTTATCACTAGATTCCCGCACAAAATGCCTCAAATAAATTGGATAAAAAACCTACTTATATTTCAAGATGAAAAATCTGATGACCCCTTGTTACATCTCGTCAAAATTCGTATACATGTATGGAGGTTAAAATTTAAATGGCACGAGGACTGCCTCATGAAAATTTTTATGGCAACATTAGAGGGTAAAGCAAGGGAATGGTATGAAGGCTTAGGCCCTGGCACCTTGTTTTCTTTGAAGGATTCCCACAAGGTATTTTATGAACATTATAAAGAATATTGTCCATCTCTATCATTAGATGAATATTTTTGTGATCAATCTGAAGAGCTCACACAATACCTTGTAAACATTGATGAAGATTTAGGAAATTGGCATCATGAAGATCTATTAGAGGAAATTCATGCATTTCATACTCAAGATGACTATCATGATAGCCAAGAAGAGTTGTTTGAGGAAGAAACCAATCAAGAAATAGAATAAAACCCATAGGATCTCTCTGAAGGCACAAGTGATGAATCACCATCTCTTCTAGGTGAGGCTCAAGAAAACATTCAGCCTCAAAATTAGCCTTCACAAGAGAAAGATAACTGTTGTACTTCTATCCAAATAAAGAGAAAAATGCCTCCTCTTTTGACTGAAGAGGAAATAAATTAGCTGCTAAACATGCAACCAACCTCTAGACCTTCATGTGAACAAAACATTCTGTTCATTCTCCTAATAATCCCATCTACCATAAATTAGAAATTGAACTTGTAGATCAATTCAAAGAAAAACAAACTGATAATCCAATATGTTTGATTGGTGACATTACTTACATTGATGATTTTCCAAAGTTTTATCAGTCTAATGATGATGTCCTCCAAACAGAATCTAATCTTGTAGAGTAATCATCAATTGGTTTGTGGGAGGAGGTTCAGTTTCATCAACTTCAAAAAAGTAATAAGCCAATACATACCATTTATGACGCTGATGAGGAAAGCCTTGAAAGTGTAGAAGTAAGTGAAGGATCTCTAACTCTTTTCTCTACTTCATTTCAGTCCATCAGAAATATTTTTCACATGATTGGAAATCAGCAGTCTTTTAGTTTTGATGTTGAGGTTTGGGAAGACAAAAAACTTCTTGAGCAGATTGTTAATGAGAAACCTCTCCCTGAAATAGATGAAGAAATTATTTATGACATAGAATTCTCCTTAGCTCCAGATTTTCAGCCACCAAGTTCGATTGAATTTCAAATTGTGGATGAAACCTTGGAAAATGATAAACATATAAGAGTTGTTGCACTTCCTTATGAAGAATATTTATTGCCAAAGAATACCCCTGATCAGCAACATGATGGCCTTCACATAGATTTCAGTCCACTCAATCAGAGCATATCAGGATTGTTATAGGACAACATTGCAATATATGATGAGGCTACCAGTTCAAATGATCTTGAGGAAGAGGAAGAGTTTCTTTCCCAAAAGAGTCCCAAGCTCAGCTGAGTGGAGGAAAAAGCAGTCCTGGATCAAGCTTATTTTTCAAATTCTCATAGCCAGGTAATGTTTTAAGATCCCTTTGCTGATTTCTTAGAGACATTTGATAAGGGATTAAAACATGTCAGGAGCAGTTTGATGCAAGGTTTAAAGAAAAATTCAGGCTCTACTATTCAAACACTAGTGAGGTGGGAGTGGCCTTTTGATTTTTTCACCACACTCAAAGAGCTAAAAAAAAATCACTCATGGAATCATCTACTTGACTGGTTGTATTGGAAAAGAGAGTTCACCAGCTGAATGTATATTATGTATAGGTTAGATTAGGATAGATAGGCATGCAAATAAGCTCAGCACTATGAGCATCTTTCTAGTTTCTAGTTTTAGAATACTAATCTTGAAAACAAAAAAAACAAAGAAAAGATGAAAAAGAGGGAAGATGAAAAAAAAAGGTACAACCCCATACCCAAAAATATTTTTGCTGAAAGTGAGCAAGTCTGAATGCCACTATTTGTTTGGAAAGAAGAGTCTTGTTCAGTCATCTAGCCTAATCATGGCTGAACATGTTTTGAATTTATACAGATAGGTTAGTAAAATAAGACTCATCAAACCATTTAAGATTGACTTGTCAATAAGATCGATTAGGGAGAAAATATGTTGATTCTAAATGCTCAAAATTGAACCAAAGAAAAAAGAGGAATGCCTAAAAAATTCTGAATCACATCCCTTAATTTTTCTAGTTTTTTTTTGTGCAAAAATAATGTTTGTGTGCAGCTTGTCCAAATGCCACAACTCATGGAAAATCAGATTTCTTAATCTTGGTTTGATCATGTTTTGAATTTCATGTCAGTAGGTTATAGAATAAAGTTTTTCAAACAACTTAATCTTGACAAATGAGTAGACTAGGTAGAGAAAAAAGAGAGTTCATTAGCCTAATCTGAACCCTTGGAAGTGATAACGATACAAGTAGATAGTTTGTTTAGCTTTCAAAAAGAAAAATAATGTCAAGGGTTTGCCAATCCAAGTGCACCTGGAAGAACAAAAAATGTTAGGCCAAGTAAGATGGGTAGGTAGAACTAAGATTGAGGCAATCATATTTGTTCACATTTTATGAGAACATAGCTTCAAAAGAACATTAGCAAATGAAGGAAGAGGCACCTTCCAAGTACATGTAAGGTATTGGTCTTCAAAACTTAGAGATCTAAAATCTGATGTTCTGGACACCTCCTGAAAAGGAGCTGCCCTCCCCAAGTGGAGCCACTATTAGTCATCCATAAATTTTACTATCCGTAGATGCTATAGGGTAAAATTCTTGGATTGTTAGTTATCGTATATCCCTCTCAGGGCTTTCCGGTGCCCGAGGCAGACAGTAATATTAGCTGTACAGTTCACAAAGATGGCATATACATGTTCATATTAACTTAAAACAACTTGATGGAATGTGATAGAAAATTACCTCTTTGACGATCTTGGAGTCCCTTGGAGAGCACTAGGCAGCGAAACAAGATTCCTTCTTCACCAGCTCCAAATCTTAGTCCTGCAATCAATCAAAGCACCCGTGTAATTTCTAACACAACATATATCCTACAAATCAAGCCAATATATAATGAACCTCTAAATTATGCCCATCTGAGCCATTCATATCATACTATGTAAATATTCAAACAATAATGACAATATTAAGCATCGAATGGACAAAACAGATACAGTTCTATTGATTTTGAAAGAAGGAGGATTACAACCGTCGGTTTTACCAAGCCCTCCTCAGCCTTCCAATATCTCTATCTCTCAAGTAGTGAAGTCTTAGTCAACAAGCTCTCTAGGAACCTCTTTGACTCTTGGCCTTCACACTATAACACTATTCTCTACTTCACAAGTATTTAGAACGTTAGCAATCCTTCGACCTTCAACTAAAAGCCTTCAGCTTCTTTTTATAGGAGAGGGAGAAAGCCATTGTTGCCTTTCTCTTTCCACTAGTGTTGGAGGATTAATCCGTCTTGCGGACAAGACCGATCTCCCTAGTACTAAAAGTATCTAGAAACAAACAGCCAAATAGATTAATCTTTCTCTAAGCATATACGATCTACGAAAATCTCTATAGAGGTGTTAAGGACTTACCGTTTGTCCAGTGCTTGTTTGAAGTCGTTAATTTCCCTCGCGCGCTTGAAGGAGTTTTCCTCGTAAACCTACAGTCACAAACAAGCAAAATATTATATAGCACCTGTATAGAAATCATCATAAACCATGCTTATCATAGTGATCAAGGAATCTATGAAATAAACCATTGATTGAAAGCTTATTGAGAAAAATGAGTATATTTGTATTAATTTCAAAAGAAGAAAATCCTTACAACCTGAGCCTTGATGTTGCACAAGACTTTCCGGGGTCCGAAGCAGGAGTCTCCTTTACTTTGATAAGCTCTGCACTCCTCCAACCAAGACAAATAGAGGTATGTAATCTCTCCTCACAAAAGTCTTAGTTAACTGAGTCTAAATCTCAACAGCACTTAACCTCAAATCTTCTTAAGCTTGACCTCTCTTTGAGGCTACCCAATGCCTCTTTTTATAGTGGAAAAGAGGAGGTTTTCTGTTCCAACTATGAAGGGATAGAATCCTCCTTCAAAGGGATAAGCTCCTCACATCAAGGGGTTAGCTCCATAAGGTAAGGGATTCATGCACCTCACAAGAGCGGTTCTGCCACCGCAAAATCCATTCTAGAAGCTTCCAGAATTCACTTTTATTGAGATTTTTAGGATTTACTTGCGCCTTTTTAATCAGCAACGTGACCAAAGGAAAAAAGATAAAATTGAGTTTAGGGAACGTAGGAAAGACGGAACATCAAGGCGGACCACGCAGGTCTCAAAAGTGCTACACCAAAGTTTAGGATACTTTTTTGCACCTTCAGATTTTCAAGTATAGCTCGATATGAGGAACCGCGATGTTAGACTTCCAAAAAAGGGAGAAGTATGAGTAATAATGAGCTCATACACATGGCAGAATGTCAGGATGACAATTTTCAGTGTAGCAACTAGTTTGGAATAGAAAACACTAAGATGTTTCTTTCATCTCTATACTTTTGCCTCCTTGGGAGTTCAGTCTTTTATGGCAGTGACCAATAATGAATTGGTGCTTTGCAGTTTCCTTTGTGAACTGACTCTTTTGTGAGGGTGCCGTAGATTCAAATCCTTCTCCGTGGGTTTTTCCCGTTTCAAACTTAAAACACGGGTAACGCTTCCCTCTAGTGTAAACAGAGCATCTCGCTAGCCACTAACATGGCCTATTCACTGATCAGCTGTGTTATAACGCTCTTGTGTTGTTATAGAGAGGCGTTACCTTGGCAGAAATAGGTTTAATTTAGGTCTTTGTATTCCTTCCATATTTGTCTTCTCCTCTGAGCTGATGAGGAGGTATTTTGACCTGTAACAGATGCCCCCTAAAGTGTGAGGTCAAAGACGAAGACGATGGCCAAAATACTTTACAATGTTTGTAGTAGAGATAAAGAGATTGAAAGACTGAGGAAAACCTGAAACAACAACATATGTCAGAAAATATAGTATCTGCCTTGAGTCGGGCATTCCCATGCTCAGTAGCTTAAACAACATGATTTCTCTAGAATAGAGATATGAAGAATCTGTCCACCGATAAGCACAATGTGGAAGTGTCTATCATAACAGGATCGGGCTGAAGAAGCTGTCTCCATAAACAATATCGCAACTTGGAGAAGGAAACAGAACTTTAATGATGTAGCCTTTGCCCCAAGGTCTTGACCGTCGATTCACTTAAACTGCATATTTCTCAACATGTGAATGAAGGAGTTGTCATCGAACATGTGAGAAATCGTCTGATTACCAATCAATAATGAAAACTGTTAACAGACGCGAAGGCGGCCACCGATAATGATGATGGTCCCTAAGATGCACAGTACAATCTAGCGAGTGTGAAAAATGAGTTGAAGTCGAACACTCGTAGAATCATTCGACCAGGAGCCAATGATGAAGAACCCTGATCAAACACAAGACTACCGGCCACTAATGTCTGCAAGTATCCGGGTACTGATGGGTTTATGGATCAGCTTCCTAGATAAGATGTTGAAGTCAATAGGAAGAGATCTGTTGAAATGTAGGAACTGAGGTGTCCTACATCAGTCAACATGAAACGGAAACCAACTGATGTTGTTTATGATTCGAGATAATGAAGAGGAAATGGGGATGTCAGACGACAAATAATTTCTGGCATAATGAGTGGTTTGGTTGATAACAGGAGCAGTAGATAGCGAGATCTGCTTGAACAATATAAGGCACTCTAGCAGGGTACTAGGCAGCTGAAGCTTGATGAACACCAAAGAGTGTGTTAGGATTTTACCGATGCAGGGACACTGGGAGATGAAGGCTAATACTCATATATGGTAGGGTTCGGATAACTCGAAAGAGTTTTCTGGGAAGTGCCATGTTCAAGAATTTTTCTGCCAAATCGACCTTTTCTGAAATGAAACAGAGGCAGTATCCATTTTGTCCAAATTTTCCCCCGTCTGAGTAAGTTTAACGAGTCCAGACGAGTAAACTCGGTGAATTTTTTATATTTAGAGAGTCTAAAAAATATCATAAAAGGCAACTCCGTGCCCCATCTGATTAGGTTTAACGAGTCCAGACGAGAAAACTCGGTGAATTTTTCATGTTTAGAGAGTCTGAAAAATATCATAAAAGACAACTCCATGCCCCGTCTGATTAGGTTTAACTAGTCCAGATGAGCAAACTCGGTGAATTTTTCATATTTAGAGAGTCTGAAAAATATCATAAAAGATAACTCCGTTGGGGTACCTTTGTCATGTCTTGATAACCGGGCATGGCAAAGAGATAATAGTAAGCTTGAAACAGTTCATTTTTCGTGAGTTAGTCCATCGAAGCCGAAAAAGTGAGAAATCTATGTTCGATGGACGTCTACCTCATTTTGTTATGAGTACGAGGAGACGGAGTAAACTCAATACTCTTTGTGAAATTTTAACGAGTCCAACAAAGAAAAACTCGGTGCCCTCCGTGAAATTTTAACGAGTCACGCGGAGAAAACTCGGTTACTTTTTCGGTTTAAAGAGCTTTGAAAAAGAGGAAAAGAATGGCTCCTTACTTTCTGTCGTGGTAGTTTAACGAGCCTGACAAAGGCATCTCGGGGTTTTTCAGTTTTATGAGCGAGAAAAAGATTCTTAAAAAGAAAGCTCAGTGCATCTTCATAGTTTTAACGAGTCTGAAGAAGAAAACTCTAGGTTTTTCGGATTAACGAGCAAGAAAAAGACCATACAAAAAGAACACTCGATCTCAACTTCATATAAGTTTAATGAGTCCGAAGAAGGGAACTCGAGGTTTTTCGTATTAACGAGCAAGAAAAATACAGTAAAAAGAACGCTTGATGCTTCTTCGTGTAAGTTTAACGAGCCCGAAGAAGAGGACTCGAGGTTTTTCGGATTAACGAGCAAGAAAAATACCATAAAAAGAATGCTCGAAATTTCTTGATCTCTTTCTCGTCAATAGAAGGATCTATGTCGGGAATGTTCTTGTAAGACCAAGCAAACACATCACGGAATTCCTTGAAAAGGGATGTGAAGCGCGCAATTTCCTCAGGATTGCAATCTGCTCCAATATGAATATTTTCCACGATACCCGTTTTGACCGAGATATCAATGAGCATTGTCTTGGAAAGATTACCCATGTTCCCTTCTGAATCGATAGTTTGAACAGTCGTGTAAGCGAAGGGAACTATCTCAGGTTGGTCAAAATATGGGATTTCAGTTTTTATCGCCTCCGTGTCAATCATCGAAGCACGATGGTGAAACTCTCCCCAAGGTCGTTCTTCTAGAAACATGATCTCTCGAATAGCTTCGTCTGTAGGCAAGACTTCATTGAGGAGATCCTTAGAGAGAAATGTGATGGGTGGGAGGTTGGTACCTTTGGTCGAAACCATAACAGTGGAGGGTTCAGATGTGATTTGGATGGCTTGGTAAGCCAACTCGGCCGGTGAGAGCAGCATCTGATCTCCGTAGGAATCAATGTCTGAAGGTGTCGGAATGATCCACGGGTCGATAGAGCCATCCGAAGTGGAGGATATCATTGCAACCGTGTTTGGGATCTGTGGCGGCGGGAGAGGAAAACAACCCAGTAGGGAAGATGCCTTCAGAAGATCGGTACCGATACTGACGTAAGAGTCAGGGAAGCCTCCTATTAGGGGCACAATGCTACTTGGTAACATGGCATAATCAGGGGTGCAGAAGGATAGCTGATCGACTGTGACTATTTTTCCATCCAATGGAAATAGGATGAGTCGGAAGACCGAAGACACAATGGCAGTCATGGCATAAGACCAACTGTGACCAAGCAATAGATTATAGTCTAGATGGCGCTCTACGACTTCAACGTCCACGTTTACCGTTTTCCCACTCAGAGTGATGGGAAAGCTAGCAAGGTATCCTTTTGGGAGGAATGTGTGGCCATCGAAAGCTTTGAGGGAATTCGATGGCAGGGTGAGGGTAGGAGAACCTAAATTGAGCCAGCAAGCTTGTGACATAACGCAGGTCGAAGCACCTTCGTCTATGACAGTGCGATGGATTGGTCTCCCTTTCGACACAACCTGCACCTGGAATGCGAGTTGGTGTGAGAGGCGAGGTTTAGCCTTTTCCATATCAAAGATAGCTAGCATGGAATCCTAGGGGTCTATTCCACCAATGGCCAAAAGCAAGGCTTTCCTTTGTGCTGGACAGGTTTGTAATACTTCGAAAGAAGACATGGCTGACGGTGCCTGCGAAAAATCTTCTACAATGTTGTAGTTTTGGGTTGCACGTGCAAAGGTGTTATGAGTCGTGCATCGAAGTTTCCCTTTGGGGGACGAATCACGGGTTCAACAGTAGGCCGTTCGATATACAAATCATTGGGCGGCAGTGGATTTGAACTAGTACCAGGTTCTTAAGCATCTATGGTAGGACTTCCATAAAGCTTGGCTCGAGTTTGAAGTTCAACACTCTCGATGCCATAAATGGCAGATGGTCCTTCGCCGGAAGGATGTGAACCACCATTGCCCCATTGATGGGGTTGTGGCAGATTTTCAACCATGTGTTGATGTTGCTGCTATTGATTTGGGAAAGGATTATGAAGAACGGTAGGTGTTCTCCCAGAATCCTTGTTGGCAATAAAATTGGTGCATTCCTGCAGCCAAGGACATTTGTATGTCAAGTGGTCCTCCGCACAGATCTTGCAAGGAAATTTCATGGGTTTATCCTTCCCTTTGTCATTTTTGGCCGCATTTTTCTGATTAGGGTTATTCTGATTATCCGACTGCTCTTCTGAAGAAGATGTCTTTTTCTTGTTCTTCTTATTTTTCCCACTAGGTTTTTGTGAGGTTTGGATAGAATTTACCTCAGCGGTGGGAAGAGTAGTCGTTTTTTGAGGGACGGTGGCAGCCGAAGATGGCTGGGATGCTTGCCCCTGAGACTGCTTTGTGGCTACGCCAGAGATCATGCCAATGAGACTGTCGGCATGAGCTCCGATTTTCTGAGAAGCCGAAGGGTTTGGGTTAGCAGGGGCATGGGGGAGTAGATCATATAGCGTGCCAGATTGTGAATAGTTTAAATCCAAATTGTGGGCACGACGAATGCATTGATCTTCTGTAACCGCACCGGACAGGCCAATGTCTTTAGAGATGTGAGGTAAGATAGACTTGCAAAACCAATTGGCTAAGAGATGATCTAGAATTGGTGCTTTGACCAGCCTCCTCCTACGTCTCCATTCATGAATATGATCAAAGATGTGGGTGGCGGTGTCTTGGCGCAGCGAGGTTAACAGTTCCATTCCAGTTTCAAATCTAATTGGTAATTGGAATTTCTTTAGAAACTCTGTCACTAAAGCACCAAACGTATTGATGGTGGCGCGTGGTAATTCAATGTACCACTTGGCAGCATTGCCTATAAGCGTACAGGGAAACAGTCGAAGACGAACACTATCATCCACCATGGAATTGGATATAGACCATAGATGAAAGGTAGTGATGTGTGCGGCTAGGTCGTCCCCTTGTTTCTTGTCGAACTTCGGGATGTCAGAAGGAATCTTATGCGGTACTGGAGGCCAAAGCGGGTTGTGATTGATGGGATCGTTAGTCAGTTTATGGATATCGGGGATGTCCAAAGCTGCCAAAAATGGAAATTATGGATTTGCACCCAAATCTAACCAAGGTAGTATAGGCTGACTACTTAGACCATAGGTTCCACCCATCAATTTTTTACCAGGAAGATAAGTAGGAATTTGGTAAAAAATTCCTATAGGTGGAGGAGTAGGGACATACGGTTGTTGTCTTTAGGGCATGTTGTATTGCGGGGAAAATGGTTGGTTTCCCCCAGTATAAAAGTGCCCTCCCATTCCAGATGGGGCTTAGGGTTGGTTAGTCCAAATGGATGCAATATAGTTTCCCGGAGGCATGCTACTACTTGCATAGTTTGGCAACGGCATAGACCCTACACCTATATTTGAACCACTTAAGGGAATAGTATTGAAAATAGGTTTTCCTATTTGTCCTAAGGATTGCAGAGGAATTGAAATTTTCCTTGCTACCTGCGTGCTGGTGACACTGCGCCCTGGTATAGTGGCCAAGGGGTTTGAACTCAGCAAAGGGTTCCAACCGAAAGGGTTGCTAAAAGGCACCGAAGTAGTCATACTCGTAGGAGGAGCAACCGTGGGTCCCAACGTGGTCACGGTAGGAGTAGATCCCGAAGGATTCGGTGAGCTACTGACAGTTGTGATGACCGTCGGGTTGGGATTAGGTATGTGTTGACTACTGGGGTTACCAAGTAATGGCATAGAACTGACCACCTGCGGGAAGGATGGTGGTGAACCTGTGATGGTTTCCATTAGCATCAACCCTGTGGATTCTGGTGGTGAAATGGATGTTTTTGCGGCCGATGACATATCTTGGCGTGGTGTAATCTGAACTATCACAGGCCCTAACGGATCAGTGAGTGGAGGATTTTAATTAGGTACAACCCCTTCTGTGAAAGGGTCCTCCAGAAATTCCATATGATATGAGGCTGTGTGAAAATCAAGATTAGTCAATGGAGACTGCTCTTCCGTAGAAGGCACAGGTTCACCAAGGTTCAGTTCTTCCTCAATAGTTAGAGCAGGTAGACCTTGCTGTCATCAAGACAGACGGCGTGGGTCAGAGGATGCCACGGTGACCTGTTTATTTTTAACAAATTTTAATTCTAATGTATTATAAAGTCTCAATGACAGTAACCACACACCTAAAAAAAGAAAAAAGGACTCTCCAAAATCAATCAGCAAGTAGCCAGAATAGGGTGCCCTTTCTGAGTACTACCGTTTGCTGGTGATGAAATTTAGTATCACAATAGTATACAGAGAGGGTTGGTCGAAAGTACAGTTACGGTCACTCTAGAGCTTCGCCCGAACCTCAGACGATAGGTGTAAGCACTCTCGTGAAGACGAGTACCCTCCTAAAGACCGAAGACAGAGTGGGTCCGTCTATTTCAGGTACCAGGACAGCCCGTCCCAGTCACCTTGTGTAAGTCCCTAAAAAGTATGGCCACTAAAGATACCTCAAATCACAGACATCATCAAGGGGGTCCACGGTCAAGGACAGTGTGCTATATGGGCAGAATACCTAGATCCCCGATCTAGTTTCAAGATCCCCGAAGGGAACCCCAATATATAACACACCCACCGGATGCATTCGAAGGCGAACTACCTTCTTGTGCACCCAAGTGTTGTCTCGCGCTGAGCTCTGATAAAGGAACGGTCCCAATAATATGAGTGCAGTAGGATTTCGCTCGTTAATGACTCTAGTTTCAAGTTTTGAGATCTTGGGTGATTTTCTCACTTTCCTAACCCAAGATCCTAGCCTGAAGTACTATTTGTGTGAGCTCAAAAAAGAGTAATGTGATTTATTTTATTATCGCTTGATTCTTAGTGTACTTGATTATTAGTCTTGCGGAGGGGGAGTGGACGTATGAAATGTAATGAGACTCTGACTCAAGAAACCATGCAAAATATGCTCTAAATATTCAATTCGATGAAGATTATTTCTACAAGGAGAGGTTTCTTTTCAACATCCATGCACTAACATTCAAATAGAACAGTTCAACTTTAAAGATTCAGACTTCTATCTACCTCTTTTTAACAGTCTATGAACTGAAAATTTTAGAATAAACTCAGCTAGATGCAGAAAAATAATAAAAAAAAATTCTCTTAAAAAGTAAATGCTTTGGACACTGAATTTTCAAACAAGAGAAACAAATATAAATGCCAGCTTAGCATAAAAGCACAGGGATTCAGTCAATGAAAGATACTGATGGCAAAAAAACTCTGCAACTAAAACACAATCACAGCAGTGAACAGCAAGGTTTTGGCTGAGTAACGCACTGTCTCTAAGTAAATACAGCGTTAATCCAGAGACTAACGCACTGTATTTAAGTAGAGACAACGTTATAACGCGCTGGAAAACCTACAGAGGTAGCGTTAGCCAGGGTAAAGTTCTTCAGATGGTCAAACAAAAAAAGGATTGAACTCTGCGATATTTTGATATGTCTACTGGGCATCAAAACTGGTCGGAAGGGTCTGTGAACAGAGGAAAGAAGAAAGGAGGAAAGAAATAGTCCGAAAAATATGGGGAAACTCCCCGGCGGAGTCACCAATTCTGCTATAGGGTAAAATGCTTGGGTTGTTGGTTATCGTATATCCCTCTCAGGGCTCTCTGGTGCCCAAGGCAGACAGTAAGATTGGTTTTGCAGTTCACAAAGATGGAATATACATGTTCATATTAACTTAAAACAACTTTATGGAATGTGATAGAAAATTACTTCTTTGACGATCTTGGAGTCCCTTGGAGAGCACTAGGTAGCGAAACAAGAGTCCTTCTTCACTGGCTCCAAATATTAGTCCTACAATCAATCAAAGCACCCATGTAATTTCTAACACAACATATATCCTATCAATTAAGCCAATATATAATGAACCTATAAATTATGCCCATCTGAGCCATTCATATCATACTATGTAAATATTCAAACAATAATGACAATATTAAGCATCGAATGGACAAAACAGATACATTTCTATTGATTTTGAAAGAAGGAGGATTACAACCGTCGGTTGTACCAAGCCCTCCTCAGCCTTCCAATCTCTCTATCTCTCAAGTAGTGAAGTCTTAGTCAAAAATCTCTCTAGGAAGCTCTTTGACTCTTGGCCTTCACACTATAACTCTATTCTCTACTTCAAAAGTATTTAGAACATTAGCAATCCTTCGACCTTCAACTAAGAGCCTTCAGCTCCTTTTTATAGGAGAGGGAGAAAGCCATTGTTGCCTTTCTCTTTCCACTAGTTTGGAATAGAAAAAACTAAGATGTTTCTTTAATCTCTAAGCTTTTGCCTCCTTGGGAGTTCAGTATTTTATGGCAGTGACCAATAATGAATTGGTGCTTTGCAGTTTCCTTTGTGAACTGACTCTCTTGTGAGGGAAAGCCGGAGATTCAAATCATTCTCCGCGGGTTTTTCCATTTTCAAACTTAAAAACACGGGTAACGCTTCCCTCTAGTGTAAACAGAGCATTTCCCTAGCCACTAACACGGCCCATTCACTGATCAAATGCGTTATAACACTCGTGTTGTTATAGAGAGGCGTTACCTTGGTGGAAATAGGTTTAATTTAGGTCTTTGTATTCCTTCCATATTTTTCTTCTCCTCTGAGCTGATGAGGAGGTATTTTGACCTGTAACAGTAGATCACTATATATTGGTCCTAGATTTCTAAAAGCAAAATTCCATGAACATTGTGAGTTTTATAAATCTCATTGCCTTCAATATCCTTAGAGAAATTTTTTCATTATTCTATTATTTACCAGTCAATGATTAACCTGCCATTCCTAAAAAGCCTTGCATGGGCTTATGCAACTCATCTAGTTCCTTTTTCCCATCTATCTCACCAGCACTCTGTTTTTCTTTTTCCCCACTACTTCACTTCCATCTAGGGTTACCAATTAGCCTATCCTTTCCCATGTTCATCAGGTTCCTCAAACCTGGATGGTCTCTGAAATACCTCTATGGGTTCCTTAGATCAATCAAGTACCTCCATTTCTATATATTCAAATACACCCATTGGTCAAAAAGCTCTATTTTTACACTATTAAGATCCCAAGCCTAATTTCAGTCAAGGACCAAGTTAAAACCCTACCACTAGATCATTATGTTTTCATTAGGTTGTAGGATCTTCATTGGTATTTTAAGATCTGTTCTTATTATTTTAAGACCTGTTTCAAATGAAAAATAAGAGCAACACATGATTTCCCAAGAAAGATCATAAAATCTCTTAAGAATGCCACTCCACTAATTTCAAGTTCTACTAGAGATAAGTGAGAAATTTTGACATTTTTGTAGGAATGTTATAGTGACCAACAACAGAAAATTGGTAAGGTAATAGGCTTGTTACAAAATGAAGTCATTCACAGAAAAAGGAGAGGAAAAAGTTTGTGTCCAAGAAGAATCAAGGTTGTTAAGCCTGACTGGGCTAGTAGTGTGCCAAGCAGGGATCTAGTGCAACAAATCACATTTAGAAAGCATCCCAGTAACCTAGGGCTTGGTAAGATAAGCAAGGGAGATGAAATGTAGATGTTAGACCTCCATCATGACAACAGAAGGCGATTTCAAGGGACTGCTATGTGTGTCATCCTAGAGTTTGCCAAGGTGATGATTCCTCACTGTTTCAAGGGATAAAGAAGTAAAAGAAATCAATGATAATGGAAGAAACCATGTTTTCAGGTCACCCACACTCAGAAATGTCAAAAAAGGTAAAACACATGATTACAACTTCACAATGCAAGAAAATGGGGTGTTGGAAATGCTGCTCTAAAATCCCTCAATAAGTTTCAAGAAGGCCGTTTTTAGGGTCCTGATATGTCAAGGTAAGTGAAACATACCCTCAAGCTAAAAATACCCTTTCATGTTTCCAACAAGATGCCACCAAAAAGGAAAAAGAGCCATTCAAATATTTTTCAGCCACCTACAGCAAAAAGAGACAAAGGTATATTAGTGAAAAAGTGAGAAAAGAGTAACGACATTAGCAAAGTGGGTTTGATAATTTAAATTTATCAACAATAAAGGCCATTTTTTCACCCTTCAGCAATTCATTTTTCTTACAAAGATCATCAAAGGTAGTCACGAAGGAAAATTGTGATTTCCTGGCAAGTTTGGGAAAACCTGCCTTGTGTTACACGCATGAAATCCTGCGCTACACTCCTGGAGGTGTTCCGCTATGTAAATATTGACTGCGCGTTGCACACTTATGATTACGTGCTACACATTTACTCTATGCAGACCCGACAGCCTGTGCCAACAAATGGCATACTGCGCATATTATCCTTACCCGGTCAGAGGCCCAATAGAAATAGTGTGCTACAAATTTGACCCTGCACAAGAACTCATCTAGAAGACCAGTGGGCTACGCGTTTGACCCTACACAAGAACTTGTCCAGAAGACCAGTGGGCTATGTGTTTGACCCTGCATGAGAACTCATTCAGAAAACCCTTGTGTTGCACATTTACACCCTGCACGAGAACGCATTCAGCCTTGCCCGGCCAGAGACCTGACAGGTCCATGCAGCCTTGCTCGTGCACTGCGCATTCGACCTTCAGCCACCCCACTGGCCTGGCGCTGCATGCCTATGCTACACATTTGGCCAGGAGGGCCTCTCCATCAGTCTGAGCCCTAAATATGTTGAAAACATCATCAAAATCACCTCCAAGGGTTTCATAGCACCTCTGAGGGGTAATTACAAAAAACCACCTTATTTTCAAGATTCTTGTCCTTTGGATTAGAGGAATAAACCCTAGAAATTTCCATCAATTTCATAAAGCAGAATTAGGGTTTTTGGCCTTCAACGCTATAGTAAAAAAACAAAATTTCAAGAGAAGGTAATAGTGACAGTGGTGAGGGAGGCCAAGGGCCTAGAAGACAGCAGCGCAAGGGTGGAAGAGCAAATAGGTTTGAGCCACTGAACACCAAGGAGTTGATGGCCTCTCCTATGACAGTTTCATTTTTCTAGGAGGAGGGTTGTTTTGACTTTTGTGAAAAAGTACAATAGATACAGATTCATCTCAAGTTGACCAAGCTATTTATCCTTAACCTTCATGATTATCAAGTAAATTTATCAGGAGTAAAATTTGAGCTATCTTAAAATATCATTTCTATGGCCACCGGGATACCTAGTATGGGAGAAAAGTGGTTCAAGCAGGCTAATTTGGACCTGATCCATTATCAGCCTTTCCTAAAACCTAGATACCAAGCTAACTACAAATCCACTTTTCCCTTTTCACATTTTCTGGAGAGATATGCGCCCTTGATGAGAGTCGTCATGAAATATTTTACGTGTGAGGGGAGGATTTCTATGCTCTATTCATACCACATAATATTGCTCATGCACTTCACTAGGGCCAAGCTACTACATTTTCCCTATTTTCTCTATATGAGTATTGATAAGATGTCTTATATTGTGCAAAATAGGCCCCCTTCACAACAAAGTCAGAGTCCCTTTCACCATTCCCTCATCAAGATGGTTGTGTTACATCAATTAGAGCAACAGGGTATTCCATGGGAGGTGTTCATCGCCCATGAAATTTTCACAAACCCACAGCCCCATCCTCAGAAAAATTTTCCCTCATCATCTCATCCTCCCCCCTCTACTGCCCCATCATCTTCTACTGACCATACTTCACCATCTACCCATATACCCTCACCTTAAGAAAACTCTTCTTCCTCACCCTCTCCCAATGCATCAAATCAAGAGGGAAGTGGCAGTGAACAAGAAAGTGATGATGAAGAAGAAGGTAGTGATAAAGAGGCAGATGATGAAGAAGAAGACAGTATAGAGGCAAATGATGAGGAAGAGGAGAAAGATGAAGAAGGCAGTACATAGGCAGATGATGAGGAAGAGGAAAAAGAAGAAGAAGAGGACAGTACATACGCAGATGATGAAGAAGAGGAAGAGGTTAGCAATGAAGCAGAAGACATGGAGGTGGATGACAATGAAGATGAAAATGAAAGTGATGAGGAAATTAGCCTAGAAAATGATGTTTGTGCTGAAAACAACCCACTAATCAATGAGGAGAATGAAAATACAGAAATTAGTGAAGAGGATAACAGTGATGAAGAAACTAATGGTGACACCTCTGACAGTGAGAACACAAATAATGATAAAGGCCATGATGATGTTGGAAACGCAAAGCACAGTGATGAGGCAGAAACCATGATAATTGATAGCCCTAATGATGTTGACACCAGCAATGACACTAAGGATCAAAATGAAAATGAAGTTGGTGATAGCAGTGAAGATCACAGCAAAGAAGCAAGCAATAATGAGAATGGAAATAGTGACAATAGTGATAGCAGTCGTAATGGCCAAGTAAGCAGTGAAAACAATGAGCCTAACACTGGAAATAGCTCACTAAAACAAGAAGGTAATGAAGCTAATATTACTGAGGGAGAAAGGGATGATGATGCAAATGAAGATCACAACAGTGATGTTAGCATGGGAGGAAAAGAAACTGAGGTTGATAAAGGTAGTCAAGAGCACATTGCAGAAAACACTAGTGTAGAGATCCATAAGGAAAAGAACACCAATCATGAGGTCAGCCATGGTGATGGAATTCAGATGAACAATATTGAACCTTTCCGTCTCACATATCAAAGAGGAAAGAGGCCTGTGTTTGCTGCCTCTAAAAGGCAAGTGACCATGCCATCCTCCTCAGCTAAGAATCTTGACAAAGTCAAATAAAATATCAAAGAAGAAAAAGGAGAAGATCAGCATGAGGTTGAGAGAGGGTTTGAAATCATTCATATTGACATTGACAAGGAAAATGAAGCAAGTATCACAAACTTGCTCCTCTAGAACAAAAATTCCCAAATTGAAGACCTCCAAGCAAATCTAGATAGGGCCAAGACTATGAATAATTCCCTTGAGATGGGGAAAATGCCGCTAGGGGCACAAATTTCCATTTATGAGACTAGAGAAACCAGGGCCTAGAAAGAGGCTCAAAGGGCATAGGTAAAGCTAGAGGAATTCATAGGCACCTATGATGAAGGTGAAGATGAAGAAGGGCAGTCTAGGAGGAGACCAAGAACCATGGGTTTAAAGAAGGCCTTGGCAAAACAAAGAGAACAAGAATCATCCTTGGTAGAGTAGCTCCCTCTAAGTGAGCTTCTTGCCATGGAAATATAATATTATCAGGATCCATGGCTATAAAGAGCAAACACACACTTGGAGGCAAAATTGGAGAAGGAAAATAGAGACCTTTACCTCCAAAGGAAGATGACCAAACACTATGCACTTAGAAATAAAATTACAAGGGCCAAGCTCAAAAGAGCCCTTGCCAAAGTTCAAGCCCTCAAGGAGGAAAAAGTTCAAAGAAATATCAACCTTATTTTTTATGCTTCCATGCAAGCATCCTAGACATAACAAGCAAGATAAATGCAAGTTTTAGGAACTTTCTGGAAATTTTAGATTTTTGTTGATTTGGAGGGCCAAGGGGGTAGCACCCTTGGTGCTACACTTTTTCTCAGAGCATCCTCAAGAGGTAAGGCTTACATTTTAGGAATCCTCATTTTCAATTATAGCATGCTCACCACGTTTCAGGTCAATTGGAGTTGCTTTGGTCCTCCAAAAGGGTCAAAACACCCTAATTTTCACCTTTCTGCCTAGTTTTCAGGACATGTGTTGTGCCTTTACCAGTCTTGGGAGTTTTTCTTTTTGAATATGTTATAAGGGTCTAGTCAGAAAGAAAAGGGTAGTTCTGAAAATTAGACTCAACGGGATTTCCAACAAGCCATCACAGAGCCCATTCCGACATCGGGAAGGGTAGTTCTGAAAAGTAGACTCAATAGGCTTGCCAACAAGCCATCACAGAGCCCAGGTTTCTTGCTCATGTGCTGCACCCTTGGCCTAGAAATGCATCCTAAAACTCAGTGCTACGCCTTGACAGTAAAAAAGTCAAAAAAGTATGCTTGGAAAGTTTTTGGAGGCTTGGTAGAGCCCAAATGTCAATTTTTTTTCCAAAAATTCCCGAAACGATATTTTGTATTCGATATTTTGTGCCTTGGGCCTTGCAAGGTCTCAAAGGACAAAAGTGAAATTTATGATTAACTAATAGGCCTCTAGAGACCTAATTAGGGTTTATCCCTCCAATTCAAGATAAATAGAGCATGGAGGTTTCATTGTATATGTTGGATATTTGCTAAGCATGCTATGAAATAGACTTGGAGTTTAATGGTGAAACTGGGTTTTGGTGCCTTGTGATGGTGTTGGATTGTGCTTCCATGGATCAGGCTCACTCTTAGGATTCATTGAGCTTGTTTAAATGGTGATGTATTCCATATTTATATTTATTTTCTTCAGTTATTCATTGTGTTTATGGTTCATTTAGTTATAGAACAGAAATAGAGAATACGATTTACCTTCTTGGTACCCTACTTCTGCCTGCTTTCTTAACTTCCATGTTTTCTTCCTCAAAGTTTTGCTAAAGAAATCATTAAATTCTCTTTAGTGTTACTGATGTGTTATGTTAGAATGTTATCTGTTTGCAATTAAAGTTTTAGATAATCATTCACTACTCCCTTCTCTTACTTAACTGTTGTTTTTAAGACTTTCTTAGCCTAGTTGATATTGAGGAATCCTTCATTACTCTTCAAGTTTTAATTATGATATCATCTTAGAAGCTTTTCTTGTTTATTGGTTTGTTAAAGGATCCTTGATTTCCCATTTAACTCACTATATTCACAACTCCATGTTACTTCACTCTCCCTTGACCTAATTAGATCCATTTGATCTTGCCAAATTTCCCTTTGAACTATCCTTGACTCATTTTTACACATTTCAAGACTTTTGCACACTCCATAGCCTAATGGATTGATATTCCCCACTCTATTAACCTACTTAAAAACTTTCCAAACCAACCAAACAAACAAACAAACCCTAAAACTTAACAATTAGCTTAAAATCAAACCTAAAAAGAAAACAAGTTCATATCCTTTGCATTAAATAGAGAGAGCCCTCTCTAAGTCCATGAAGGCTAGGTCCTAGGACTCCAAAGACTAGTCTGATCTTACCCGTGTTCATTTTTTCTCACCAATCTAACAAATTACAGGGACCTAACAATTTTTTCATTGACGACACTCGACATAAATAATGGTTCATTTCTATGTTTCTCCCCCATCTACGCCAACCATTAGGACAACAAAATATTTCCACATTAGAAAATGATATAGAGGTCGAAATGAAACTAGAGGCTACACCAACACCTATTGTTCTTTGGATTCAAAAAATATAGAACTAGCTGGAATCCATACACTTGGAAATTCAAATCCTGTGCAATGATAAGGGCAAGGAAGCATGCACAGAGAACTAGTGTATAAAATTCAAAGCTTCCGGGCACCATAAGGATCAGTGTCTTCCCTTCACTAATTATTTGAATGTTGGAGGTCCCAGCCCCTTGAAGATCCATGTCTGGTGTATAATCTGTCAGGTTGTTGGATTGCATGACACAGATTCCTGTCTAAGGATTGGGAAGTATTAGCATGTCCTGAAGCAGTTATTTTGCAGGTTCTGTTCGTCATTAGGGCATGATGAGTAGCACTGTCACACCTATGAGATGACGATGGATAAATCTGAAATATGCAGGGTGCAAGCTGAGTCCTTCTCACCAGCATCCCCTTCTGGACGTGGAGGATCTCCGGGAAGAGGAAGGGGTCGAGGAGGTGGATCAGCTGATCGACGAAGGGGACAAGTCATTTGTTATAATTGTGGAGATGTTGGCCATTATGTGCATGATTTCCTGAATCCTACGCACTAATATTGAAGGTATTGTAGGCAAATTGATCATGTGCTTAAAACTTTCCCTATAATAATTTTTAAGATGCAGGAAAGAAAGACATAGACCCCAACACAAAATATGCGGATGGTGCTCATTGAACCCCATGGGGAGGATCCAAGTGTGAACGTACTGAAAAGGAGTGGCATAGATACCAATGAATATAAGAGAGAGAAATCAGATACATGTGCCTGGATCCGTAAGATGCCTAAACATAAAATAAGAGTCAATCTTCAGTGCACAAAGGAAAGCTTCATGGAGGCTCAGAAAGAATTCATCGAGAGCAGTGCATCAACATCAAGTAGACCATTGCAAAGCATTGGAGGGGATGAAGATATTAAACCCTTCCTACATGCATGTATGAAATTATTGCGCAACAAGAAGGTAGTGGAAATTTTGCAGGCATTGATAGATAGATACGCAGAGAAGGGACGACCAATGTTAGAATAGCACACCATCAATAAAATTTACAAAAACAAAAAAAATGGGTAGGGATATGCACTTGAATGCATAGATAGGAGCTTATGAGATGGACCAGTTAATTATTTATCTAGGGTCAGATGTGAATGTTCTACCAAAACATACATGGAAGTGCATGGGCAAACCCAAGCTGGAATGGTCTACTATCCAGCTGCGCATGGCCAATCAACAGAGGATCATTCCTCTTTGGCGGCTACCTCAAGTTGTAGTCAGTATTGAGGACATCAATGTCAAAGTTGACTTTGAAGTAATATATATTCTGGATGATATGGATTGCTATCCTACACTGCTGGGATTTGGTTGGGCTATTGACATGGATGGTTTCATATACTTCAAGAAAATAAGGATGGAGTTTGAGAACAATGGAGTCTGAGTTATCATCCCTCTAGACCCCACCGAAGGACACAGATATATGGAGCTTGTGTGCACTAAGGATGGCACTGCCCAAATATATAACCTGATTTTGTGCGAAGAGTATTAGCTTAACCCAACAGTAGATGGATGTCTTAAATGAAAAAAGGACAGCTCCTGTTCTTCAGATTCTGATGAGGAGCTCGAGAATTGGCAGAACTGATTGTAGCTACAATCGTGTCGCTAGATACCTACATTGTATAACATATGAGGTACATAATCTACCACACTATGATGGTTCGTCTGATATAAAAAGGTTTGTCATGACATTGGAGGTGACTGTACCTAAAGCACAAAGATTTCATGCTTTGAATCTGGGGTTGCATGCTACTCTCACCTGTTGGTGGGAAACCCATAAGAACAACCTGCACACATGGGATGAATGCAGTAAAATGATGTGTTTGCGCTTTGAGCATCCCACTACCTGACCTGTTGAGGTTTTTTTTGGTCGGGGTGATCCGTGGGAACACCTGGATACGTTAATAGAGGTCTTGGATAATAATCCCATGTCTGAATGGGTTCACATTTTTATCCATACATTGGGACCAATCTCTACTGCTTGGTATGTGGAGACAGAGTTGCATCAAGGAACTCTCAATTGGGTTACAATCAGTGAAATATTTATGTTAACCTTCAGCCTAGCCAGTGGATCAAAGGGACTGGGCAAAGCCTTGCAGGATATTGAGGTAGTTGCCTTTGATGACTCCTGGCCACGGATAGAATGTACTACACCAGCATGGGATGCACAGATGTATTACATTGTAAAATTTTGGAATCTGATCATTGAATAACATAACGAGAACCCTAGGAATATCTTGATCCATGAATCTAAGGGCCAGGGCGCACTGGCCAGTCCCTCCGTCACTGCGCCCGACGTAACAAAGCCACTAAATATTAGGCAAGTGAATATTGGCTACTAAGAACAACCTAAATTGGAAAATATTGGAGATTACTAGGATGGCGATATTGTAGGTAATGTTGTCGAGTTTCTAACAGAATACCCAAGATTTATTCCCCACAAAGTTTTCCGAACTAAAGGGCATCATCAGTGACCTTGAGGTTATGAATATCAACTTAAAGATGGATGCGCAACTAGTCGAGCAGTGCCCATACAAGTTGAATCCTTGGTATAAACATAATTTGAAAGAATAATTTGAAAAAATTGTTGCGGCAGGCATCATTGAGCCAGTAGAATAATCAGAATAGGTTAGCCCTATGGTAGTGCAAGAAAACAAGACTAAGGGTGAAATCTGGATCTGTGTCGACTTGTGAAAACTAAATTATGCTTGCTTGCATGATCCATTCCATACCCCATTCTCTAATGAAATATTGGATAATTTTGGAAGCCAAGAGGCCTATTCCTTTATCGATGGGTTTTTGGGGTATCATCAAATCCGGAGTGCACTGGAAGATCGCAGTAAAACTACCTTTGCTACAGAATGGGGGTCTTTCCAATATACGGTAATGCCAAATGGAATGAAGAATGCTCTTGGTATTTTCTCACGCGTGGTTGTATTTTCCTTCAAATAATTTATCCATAAGTTCCTAGAAGTATACTTTGATTACCGAACTATATTTGGACTCTTGAATAACCATGTCTCGAACTTGCGCCTCATGTTGGACACTTGCAGGAAATACCAGATATCCTTGAACTTGAAAAATTGTATCTTTTGTCTACCATTTGGGATCCTTCTAGGACATATTGTGTGTCAACAAGGGTTTATGGTTGACCCTGCCAAGATCGAAATAATAGTTAATCTGGAGGTTCCCACAAATGTGAAGTAGTTGTGCTCAATCTTGGGGCACACTAGGTATTACCATAAATTTATTCAGGGCTATGCAATGATCACTATGCCTTTGGAAAAGCTACTTAAAAAGGATGCGACATTTTATTGGGATGGTGAGTGTTAAAAGAGCTTTGAGTTGCTAAAAGAAAATATGGTTACTGCACCCATCATGGTCTTCCTAGACTAGTTGAAGGAAATCCATGTACATGTAGACGCATCGTGCATTACGCTCGAAGCCGTGTTAGTGCAGCCAGGCATAGGAAAAATACATCACCCCCTCGCCTATGCCAATAAAAAACTCTCCAATGTAGAATGGAACTATTCAACCACAGAATTAGGAGGGTTAGATATGGTGTATGCGTTGCAAAAGTACTACCACTACCTGTTAGGGGGGCACTTCAAGATTTTCACAGACCATTCTGCCTTGAAATACCTAGTCAACAAGCCTGTGTTGGGGGGGAGCATCTGTCGATGGTTGTTATTGTTTCAGGAATATGATTTTGATATTGTGGTAAAGCCCAGATGCCTAAATTTCGAGTCAGATCACCTGTCATGCATTGAAACTCGTGAATACCCAACCAACCTGGAGGATGGCTTCCCTAACACGCAACTGTTTGCAATAAAGGTGGTTGATGAGCATTTTATGGATATCATTTAGTTCTTGACTACGGGACGTGCACCCGATGAATATATGGTCCAGCAGAAGGAAGAAATCGTAGCATGCACGACTAAATTCACCATCATCGTCATGAAATTATACAAACTGGGTGTTGATGAAGTGTTGCACAGGTATGTCCTTGAGTATGAGAGACACAAAATTCTGGATGAATCTCATGGAATAATCGTTGGGGTTCACTACGCCGGCAAGGAAATGACAAAAAATATTTTATGAGCTGGCTTCTGGCGGCCCATGTTGCATAGTGACATTGTTGCACATTTTCGCGCATGCGATGTTTTCCAAAGGACAGGAAATCCATTGTGCTGAGATGAACTCCCCCTACACCCCTAGATGGCCCTGCAGGCTTTTGAAAAATGGGCTATTTATTTCGTCGACCCTATCAATCCCCCTGAAAAGTGCATTGATGTGCACTACATCATCACAACAACAAATTATGTTACCAGATGGGCTAAAGCCAAACATGTTAGGGACTACACTACCGATACCACCGCATAATTCATCTTCGGAAACATTGTGAGACAATTTGGTTGCCCAAATATTTTGATCAGTGACCAGGGCATGCATTTTCTCAATGAAACCATTGACGCACTCACAGAAGAGTTCAAGATACGCCATCAGAAGAGTACCTTTTACCACCCACAAGAAAATGGTGTGGTTGAAACATTCAAAAAAATATTGGAGGTAGCACTCACTAAGGTATGTAACGCTAATAGAAATGAATGGGATGAACATGTACCTACAGTTCTCTGGGCCTATACAACAACCTGCAAAAAGCTGATAGGACGGACACCTTTCAGACTGGTGTATGGGAAATAGGTTGTGTTTCCAATGGAATTCATCATTCCTAGTCTACGCATTGCATCATTTACCAATATGGCAGAAGAAGATGCTCTGGCAGAATGGTTGGCACAGTTGATTTCTCTGGAAGAGGATTGGTTTATTGAAAATTATCACCAACAAGTCCAGAAGGCATGCAAAAAAGCATGGCATAATCAACACATCAGACAAAAGGTATTCCAGGTTGGGTATTTGGTTTTATTATATGGCAGTAAGTTCACATGCCACCCCAAGAAATTACAAATACACTTGCTTCGCCCTTATGTGGTGAAGGAAATCACTTATGCCGAAGTTGTATGCCTGACCACCTTGAACGGTCAATTCCTCTTGGGATATGTTAATGGAAGCTGCCTAAAGCCGTACAGGGACAACAAAGAGCCAACGCCTCAGTGATTCATGATGAGTCACATGTTTGTGTTGGGGGCCTATTGGAGCAAGGTCCCCTGAGGCACAAGTTTCAAAGCTCCATTTTGGGCAATATTATATGTGCACGTTGCACAAAGGGAACTCAAGGGGCTTGAGGTGGTCAAAGTCCCCTATTTTTGTTCAAATGAAATTTAATGTAAACTATGGGTCTCAAACCATGGTTTGAGACCATAGTATTTGTGCGCTAGGACTATTATAAATAGGTAGCATTTTTTCTAAACTAGATGGTTTGATTAAGTTATGAGATATTGATTCTCGGATAATATCTGTAGCTGCAGGGGTTTTTTGGTTTTTGGGTTGGGTAAAAGGCTCTTGCTCGTTGTGTGCATGAGATTGTAAGGGTTCGTAAGGGTTCTGAAGGAAAAGCTGATGTATTAATAGATTTGAAGGATTAATAGAAGGAACAGTTTTGGCGAAGCTTTGTATTATGTGTCTAATGGTTGATTATGCTTAATGTATGCTTTGATGAGATTGCAATATCTGTTTTCTTATTTATGAATATGTTTATGCATAAATATTGACTTCTATTAAGTAAGAGTGAAATTTGGTTATGATTTGTTGTCAGCACTGAAGCTACCCTAATTCTGTGATATTATCTTTGTGTTATGTTATAAGCTATTGTGTAGGATCTGTGGATGACTTATGATTACATGCTGATATATAATAGATATGTTCAAGTCTTTGATGTGTTGTGATTTGATCAGCTTCTGTTTTTTGTCTGCGCCAAAATGACATCAATTATGTAGTATTCTATTAATGTTTGCGTAGTCTCTATGCGCACATTTGTATAAGTTTTTTGTGGGATTTGGTCGAGGACCACTCATCAATCCCTCCCTTAGGGTGCGGAAACCTAGTTCCAACACCCCCCCATACTGCTTCAGGTGAGACTCTGGTCTGCACAAGCAAATCACTGTGGAAATGGCCAGTAGTTGGAGGGTTTGTTTGTTTACCTATAATTCTGAACCTGGGTCACGGGCCCTCAAGCCAAAACTTGTGAAGAAGATCCTGGCATGAATGTGGTCACTAGGTGTTACACAGTATTTTGCTACCATCCTTACAATCCCCATTCTGAACATTGGAGGACCATTTCAGTGACCCTTGCATATTGTCATACATTTCCATAAGTGTCATTGCATCCCTTGACATGTCAGAAACATAATATTTGTTGATCATTCCTCAAGAAGACCCTCAAAAACCTATGATTTTGGGTCGGCACTGGTAGGTATTTATGTCCTCGTGCCCATAGAAAAATTTACACTGGGCCTCGCACCGTGGTCAATATATCTCAGAAGGGCACTCGCATTGAGTTTCTTTTCGAAATATTTTTAAAATAGAAATGAAGCTCTATGATTTAACAGCTTCGTGAGCGAAGTCATGGTTGTTTGTTCGACTGAATCAAGTTTAGCTTCTCTCTTTGGCCTATAAGTTCCTACAAATATGAAAGTTTCCAAAGGGATAGACTTCTCCTCCACCTTATGTGGATCCCAAACCTCCTCCTCCTCTCCTATAAATTCTTCTTAATCACATTGATTCAGCTAGTTGAACAATCAATAGTTATATTTGGTGTGTTGAAGAGAGCAGAGAAGAGTCCATTGTTGTGAGATAGATTTTAAGCCCACTACCACATTAAACCAAACAACGAATGAATGCTTTGAGATGTGCCCGACTAAACCTGTCGAAGGAGATCTACAATGTTAGGCTGTAAACTTATTTTTCATATACCAATATTACATGACCGGTTTTTGGTTCCAACTTTGTTTCCATTTATATTCGAAGTGTCTAACTCTCCTTGACTTGTTGGATAGTTTTAGATGAATATATATGTTTCTATGTTGTCATCCTTTTTTTTTCTTTGTCCAGGTGCATGAACATCGTCACCAACAGAGCACAAGGCATGAAGACAAAGATCGAGAGATTGCTACAATGTGCCACAGAAAAAGCATCGGATCAAGGTAGGATATCTGTTCCAGTCCATATTTCATTTACAAACTAGGAATTTAGGAATTCAGCATGTTCCCTTGTTTCTAGACCCATCCTAGGGCTAGAGGGATATCCTCTGTCCACAGAGGGGATTTGCCTGCACAACAAGTTGGTGACCATACTAGGGAGTATTATTTCTCTCATATAGTTTTTCATTAGATATTTGAGATTACATTCTGTAAGGCCTTGAAACTGAAACATAATTTCAAAATTAACTATAAAATTAACTCAATCAACCTAAGGAAGCATTGAAACTTAACGCTCACATTTAGAGGTCTAGGCTAGTGACGTGTTCTGGCTTCATTAAACCTAGTATTTGTTTCTCAGAATCTTGCATTAGACAGCGCTAGTATGAAATTTTTCTCCCCGTACCTTTTTTCCTTTTCTCGACTCTTAAAACATGAAAAGGTATAGATTTGTTTCAATTTTATAAAATTGACTACCTGCGAAATATTCCTGGTTAGAGTTTTATTCCTTAGTGATTCTTAGGGTGAGGTCAAAGGCAATGTTTCCTGGGTTTACCAGTCAAGGATCGCCATCCGATGGGAGTCTTGGTCCTTTTCCTTCTATTGGAAATGCTAGCTCCCCTTATATGGTGATGTTGTACCTTCCTAGGTTAACTATTGGTTTACCCATTTGGGTGTTTTCAATCTCAGTGGTTCCGAGTGTTCCAACCTCTATCCAACCAAGTTCTCATCTGCCTAAACCATGTCAACCCCATGATGATATTAAGATTGAACCCTCACCTTCTTTTCCTGTTTCTTCACCTCGTTCTTCCTCTTCACCTGGTGAAAGTCTGGATTCTAGTAACCAGGTGGCTAAGAAGAAGAAGAAGTAAAATAAGCTAGAGGGCCAATCAGTAGCTATTGCTACCCATGCAGCTTATATAGAGAAACCTCCCACTTTGTCTCATAGAGTCAAATTCCCTTTCAAGCTATGTGAGGGTGACCACTTTCCTCGTGATTTCCCTAGTATTCCCAAGGTGCTAGAAGTGTGGTCTGGTAGCTCAATTCAACCTTCATCATCAACCTTTAGGCATCATGCTGATGATGAGCCTTCAGCTAGAGATAATGAGACTCGTAATAAATAGGGTAAGAACAAATTTACCTGTAGGTTGTGTGAAGGGAACCATCCCACTCACCTCTTTCCTTATATGGATGAAGCTTCTAAAGTGTTAGATACCTTGTCGGCTTCTAAGTCTTGTCTTCCTGTTGGTTACCGGAACTTTTCCTCAAGTCCTCTGCTAGTTGATCAAGTCATTGATCACAATTCATCCTCGGTCAATTCCACTCTCTCTGAAATTCAGTCTCCCGAGTCCATTTCCAACCAATAATTGGTTGAGAAAATATTGACCTAGTTCCACCTACAGTTCATTAGGTATTTTCTATCAAGAGTGGGTCCCATCCTAGTTTGTTTCTTTCTATTTCTGTAATATTCCAAAATTTTCACATGTTATTTGGAATATTAGAGTTATTAATAAAGTTAATTAATTAAGTAACTAAAAGGGTGGAGGGACCCACAAAACCCATATATGAATAAAATCCACTTTTTATGTGTGTATGTGGATATTTTAGATCCAGATCTACATTGTGGAGTAGTGGAGCAACTTCTTAATGTGAAAGGAGTGGAGATCATGTCTCATTAATGAGATAGATCATGGAGGTTGAAGCAGTCAACTAAGATCATGAAAGGAATAAAATGTAAGATCATAGAGCATTCATGATGAGATGATGGAGGAAGTGGTGCATTAATGCATACATGATGGAGAGAGTGATCATTACATACATACATGATGGAGATCATGAAGAGACATCACAGTCAACATGGTGACCTATGTCCACATGTACAAAGCAGTTATGAAGTGGGCCAAGGCATAGGAAGGTTCAAAAACAATATAATGAAGATGAAGGCAACATTATAGGCAACCTTTAGTCTATTATCTTGTGATCATTTTAGATCTAGAGTTTTCTTTTGACATTCCATGCATGCTTAAGCTGTTTAGCTAAGTCTACAGTGTTGATTAGCACAGGGTGTTCCCAAGCCGGAATCCCACCCTTACCCATGGGGGACATCGAGTGCCTACTCTGGGAAGGTATTCTAAGCTGCTATTCATCATCAAGCATTGGTGCCATAGTGTCCCTACTCTGTGCATAACATATACATTCATAAATTACACATTAGGGGAATTTTAAGGTATAAAATGGGCCTCCTAATGAAATTATAAAATAATAGTGGAAATAATAAAATAATATTTGATTACATCATCAAATTTTAAAGGGGAAAAATAAAAAACTACTTTTTCAACTCGTATTTTCAACTTGTCTCCCAAATTTTTTACTAAAATTTCGAGTGGGAGTACTCATTGGATGAAAAATTCAATTCTTCATCCAAGGAGTACCCATGTTGCATACTTTTGATGGATCCTTCTACACGAAAAATGAGAAATAAATGAAAAATGTGATTGCAATCACATTTTTTCATGTATTTCTCATTTTTCATGTAGCAAGGTCCATCAAAAGTATGCAACATGGGTACTCCTTGGATTAGAAATTAATTTTTTCATCCAACGAGTACTCCCAGTCAAAATTTGAGTAAAAACTTTGGGAGATAAGTTGAAAATACGAGTTGAAAAAGTAGTTTTATTATTTTATTATTTTTTAATCTTTTTACCCTTTTACTCAAAAAATGGTGAATCATCCCCTATGGTTGAAATCATCATCTTGAATCCTATTGGTTCTTATAAATTTTATTTTGGATGTACATTTTTCTTAGGAGGCCTATTTTAGACCTCAAAATTCCCCTAATATATTTCTGAAGATCAGTTTGGGAGGAGGAGGTTGTCTTCAATATTTCAGCTGAGGAACTGGTGAAGGATTATTCCTGTCACCTTGGACTTCAAGATCAACATTCCTAGGGCATCATTTCAGATCTAGCATTAGGCCAGATATTATTGACCTCCTATCAGCAGTAGTCCCATCAAAGATTGCGCAATCCATCATTGTAGATCTAAAGGAGGAAGGAATTTTCTAGCACTTCAGCTAGGAATCCTATAAAGGATCATCCCCTCACGTTTCCATCACCATTTCCAATAGCCTGGAGCTTATTTTCTGCATTTTACATCAAGATTGAAACTCTCCCTATTGTACATCGCAATTTTCCTAGCAGTTTTATCTACAGTTGCTGCATTTTGAGGAAGAGGAAGAAGAGACAAGATCCCAAGCTTCTAGCTTGGAAATCTGGAGGAGGGATAAGCCCTCAAAGCTTAGATCTATTTGTATAACATATTGCAGCAATATTTGGATCATATCTAGCTTCAGATCTACATTACCCAACAGACCAGGGATCAAACCCCAAGAGGGTAAATTTCCAATCTTATAGATCTGTAATTTCCTTTCTAGGTTATCTTGGGTTGCCATCATAATGCCCGGATCCAGAATATTGGCATCATCAAAGCTCCTAAGCCCCATATATTTTCATCTCCCTTTCATCCAGTAGTTATATTTTCATCATTTGTTGAAGGGACAACGCATTATTGCTTCCTGCAGCTCTTCAGTTATGCAGTGCTTGTTGTAGCATGCTTTCAGGATCATTCTAGGCCATCTCTTTGGCTAGAGGACCTCTATGTGTACACTATTGTAACTATAATCCATATCCTATGAATAAAATGGCTTTTCTATTTTGTGTATATCTATTTTGATCATACTTTTACATGTACATTTTCTATGTTTCAAATATTGTGTTTGTGTATTAATGCATTATTCCATTTTTGGATATTACAGTGGTATCAGAGCATGACCAGGATAAAGTAAAAAACAGTAGTAACAGTTTGCAGCGACAATAAAACAATCAAAGAGTATCAGATTTGAAGTGTATTGGGTGAAAGTAAAAAGGTTAAGGACAAAACATAGTTGAAAGATAAAGAGACAATGTGAAAGACACTCAACAACAGCATTCGTTGAGCAACAAAAAAGAGACAAATCAAAAAAATATCAACAAGATCAAACAACAAATCAATAAAAGTAGGGACAACTTGCATTAGTTAGATAGTTGTCTCTATCTTCTTGCATGAAGATATTTATTTTTCCATGAATAATTCCTAAAAAAAATTTAGGATATTTTGTAAGAATTTTTGTATAAATACTTCACATTTCGAAGTATTGAGTGTGGATGAATTGTTGAACATTTCTATAGTTGTACTATTCTGGAACCTGAGGGTGATTGTACCAATTTCAAGTTAGCAAACTGGATTAAGGAAATAAAGAGATTATATTATAGGATTCATGTGTCGGGCCACTACATTGAAGCTTTCTATTTGTTCAACTATTTCTTTTTGAATTTTTCACATGCTTATATGTTTTCTTAATCTAAATGATATAACAGGAATGTTATTACAGAATATGTTTAATTACACTCTTTCTTGAAATTTTTATCATTTATATGTTTTCTTCTGATATCCAGATTAGGGAATTCTTAATTTATCCCTTGTTTAGATTGACCTCTGTCTTTTCACTCATTATCCGGATTTGAGAACCGTTAATATCTCTCTAAACCCAATTGAAACCATTTTCACCATCAGCCTAAGGATTTGAAGTGACTAAACTATCTTGCCCTATGAATACTTCCCTTTAGAACCTTGATCCTGCTTCTGTTGCTTGACACTTTGACTCCATTAGCCCAATGGTAAGCAGACCTACATCTATCCATCTGAGTAAGTGATTTCACCACCAAACCAAATCCAAAATCAAAATCCAAAGAAATCATACATAACTAGCCTAAAATCGACTATAATCAACAAAGATAAATCATATAGAGATATCCCTCTCTTAGCATTAGTAAGACTAGATCCTAAGGCTTAAAAGTAGGTTTGTAGTTACCTCTAATATTCTTTAAACCAAAAAAATAAACAACCCTTTGAGAATTATTGGAGTGATAACACCCTCATTGAGGCATGGTTCATGAAAAATTTTGGAGATATTACTCCCAATGAGGAGCTCCAACCCATATTCTACTCCTTCAACAATATGGATCACCCTATGTGGCCCATAGAAAAACTTCTCAATCTCCTTCTTGTGTAATATGAATGGTCTGTATGGCTGAAAATGGAGATAGACCAAATTTTCCACCCCATGCTATCTCTCTCCCCATCCATGATCTGTGTAGAACACCTATTGATCTTGGGTTGCAACAATGTTTTCCTTAAGGGACCGGAATACATCATGACTCTCTAGGATCCAATATTTGGCTCTAGGAACCTTTCTTGTCCCAGAAATTCTAACAACAGTGATTAAAACATCATCACGATATGGAATCAAAAATAGAGATGCAATGATGGCCATATAAAATGCTGGATGGTGACAATAGTGCCCCAAGTGGACCTAGTGCAGCTCAGCTCCTTGTTGCCCCATAACAAATTGTGGTAAGTAGCTTCCCAACCACTTGCTTGATGCATCATTCTGCTTATCTACCTGGGGTAGTAACTGATGTTTGGTGTCAACTGAGTGCACCCCAAATAAGACAACACCTGTCCAACGCCATCTAGGAAGTGGCCATCCCCATAACTGATCGTGGTCCCAAGAAGACCATGAATTACAAAGAGAGGCTTGCCCTCTTGTGGAGTAATGCACTGTAAATAAATGGAAAAGGAATTCAAATACTTTTTTATTTTATCAATAAGTAAAAATACACAACCCTTACCATGTATTGTTGGCAAGCTGGTGATGAGGTCCATATATGAGCTCTCCCATCTCTCTCCCGGAAAGGTAAGTGCTTGTAACAACCTTGCAGGATGGTTGTTTCCCTCCTCATTCTTCAAGAAAACTACACATATCATGATATTCTAGAGCACATCCTCCTTGAGACCCTCCCATGAGAATCTCTCCCAAATGGCATGATATGTCCTGATGAAATTTTGGTGACCGAAAAGGAGTGAATCATGTGTTGCATGTAGAACCTTCTCCTTAAGCTTAGAAAATCTAGTCAAAAAGATCTAATACTAGTAGTATATGCCTCCATCCATCACTCTATACCTCTCATCGTTCACCTATCCCTCAAGCACTTCACAAGTGAAGTGGCTCTTGGAATACTCCACCAATAACTAGGACTCCCAATCTAGATCCCTCCTCATCAATGACAGTGTTGTTGACCTCTATTATCACAAAATTGGACCAGATGGGTTGCTTGATCAGAAAATGTCATGTAACTATTTCAAACCTAATATTTTGACTGTGGCTTAGCCTCCTCAGCCTGAGAGGGCTCTCTCAAGGGTTAATGATATGGATTAAAATATAGATGGCTAACTCTATTTAGGAAATAAACTGATAATAATACTTGTAGGTTGAAGATAACATCAGCATGTATACATTGGTCTTATGGAGTCAAATAATTCAATAATTTAGTGAATCTACTTAACATGGAAGTTGAGGCATATCAGATTTTTTAGCGATAAGGCACACACACATGAAACATGTAAAAACACAGTCAGTTCACTTATAAAGGAAGTCAAAGCATCTAATAGATGAATTCTGAGTAATATAGATGAACACCACTGCATTTGACATATATAAGAGATACAGATAGAATAGGAAAACACTAAAACTCCTTCAAAATCTCAAGTTGGTCAAGTAGAAGATCTATGTATTAGCAGAAAACAGTCAATTCACAACAAGCACGGTCTTGCCAAAAATGTCCAACCATTGACAAATTCGACCCAATGGCCTTTAATAGACCTCTTACATCATCATATGATTTGCCTCTAGGCTAGACACATCAAATTTTTGTCCATTGACACCTTGCATAACCATAAAACATGAAATTTATTACAAAAATACACCTATCCTACTTGACAGACCTATTTCAAAAAGGACTTAAACTCCTTATTACTATCTATAACAACCTTATCCATTTGAAATTACATCATTGACAAGTGTAACATCACATAGTCAAATTTGGATAATTATATTCAATTCTTCATGAACACTTTGCTGACCTCCAAAAAAATAGGAGACAGTACCCTGTTTTTTAGGCATAGCATCTTTTTCCTTCTTTGAACATTCTGACCATCATTTAGTCTTCATTTCGTGGTCCTTGGCTGTTGGAAGTTAGCTTAAAATATCTCATCTCTCTTTCTTAGCCTCCAGCTATCCAAAACCACTTCAAAAATTGTTCAAAAGGCTGTAATATGTTGCACTACGAAAATACAGCAGTTTCGTAGCGCTTTCTGCAGCGCTGCCATTTCAAGCCTTTATTATCCAAAAACTTGACTCTTTCCTTTTATATCATTTTAATCACCTTTCAACACACCTTTCATAGAAATTTCAGCTCTTAAATCATCTTTTAACACCTTAAATATTGACCAAAAGAAGAAAAAAAGGTAGCTACAACAGTTTCGTAGTGCTTTTCTGCCTTTTAAGCCTGGAGGCACTACGAAAATGATAAGTATGCAGATTTCTTCACCAATTTGTCAAATGAAATTGTGTTTGCCCAAAAACTCAAAATAAAACATATCCTCATCATCTTCAAAACATAAAAACCATAAATCAACTTCTTTTTAGCTTCCTTGAGGCATTCATTCTTCATTTGAAATTGGTTGAACTGCTGGTTCTTCTATGACTGTCATTTTAATGCCCTTTCTCTGTAGCTCATCATGAATTAACTCCAATTGCTCTTGTAAGTCCTTCACTTGTTCTTTAAGTCTTTTTTTAGTAGCTCTCAGATGGGTGTTTATTATTCTAACAAACTTGGCTTCTTTTATTGCTGGACTTGTCCACTTGACAAGTTGCTCTGCATTGTCTAAAGTTTTAGAAACAGAATCAACTTGTCCTTCCCACATTGCCTTCATCCTTTTAAACTATACTTTCTCGGCACTGTGTCTTCTAGCTCTCTTTTTCATGACAGCAATTTCTTAGTTTGCCAACTTTAACTTTTCCTCAAGGCATTGAAACTTTGTTTTCTCTGTCACTTTATCTTTTCCCCTTTTTAATTTTATGATTGTATGCTTCACTATGGGTGATGAGAGATCAATAATATCTTTAGGTGATTTAGCTATCTCAGTGGGATTTTGAATTTATTTGCTGCCTTCCACTAATTTCCTAGTATGACTTGTTATAGGCTTTCTTGCTTGAAAAATGAAACCTACATCTTCCCCCTCAAAATCTAATCTCTTTCCTCTATGTCAATGGCATGAAGAATATCCTCTAGATTCCCTTTTTTTACTGCGCTGTCTTCTATAGAAACTGTCTTCCCTTTCAAAGCCATTGCTTGTCTTCTAGTTATTCTATTGGTCCCTTGTTTGCTAACAGCTTGTTCCTATTTTGCATCTTTGACAACTTTGATTTCTATTTTGTAGGTGGGAGAGTTGGTGTACCAAGCATTTTCATTTGCTCTGGCTTTTTCTCAGTTTTCTTTCTTGGCTTTATTTTGCAGGCTCTTTTGGTTTTGCAGCCATAGGTTGACTTGTCTCTGCTAGTGGTGATGATGGAACTCCTTTAGCCTTAGGTTTTCTTGCAAGAGTTAGGGTTTCCAACTCAAAACCATTGACAAACAAGAATGATGGCCAATCTCTGCCTATCTTTTGAAGTTCATCTAAAATTAATAATTTCATTAAGCCATGATTAAATAATGATGTCTCACTCCCTCAGACTTTCCTTGCACCTTATCAACCATCTTTGCAATACTTCTATGCAAATAAAAAGGTAAGTCAAGTGAAATCTTACCAGTGAAGTGTAGAAGAAATTTGAAATGGTATGAATAAATCTTGTGATATCTGCCTTCACAAGTAAAATATTTCTGAAGGTTGAGTAGTAGTTTTGAATAATTATCTTTGATGCAGCTTCTTGGGATAGCATTGTTGAGATCGATCTCAATGTGCTCAGGCTTCATGAACTATTTACACTGCTCCATATTAAATTTTAACCCTTTGAACTAGGCTTCTTGACCTCTTAGAATATATGTAACAGTAGCAATGACCTCTTAGAATATATGTAACAATAGCAATGACCTCCTCCTTGAGCCAATCAAGGGCCCTCTCCACTATGTTGGTCCCATACAAGGCTCTCCTCTTAGCCAGATCTATGAATGGTGTTAGTTTTTGTGAGAACTCTTTAACCAACCTCCAATCCGGGGGCCTCGCTGGTGAAATGCCTCGAAATAGTAAAACATCATGGTCTAGAGTAAACTGCATATCTGAGTAGACTGATTTGTCCTGGCTTCCTTTGCACAAATTAGTCACCATCTTATGTGTGGAGGCTTCCTGAGCTGGATAGGTGTGCATGCCCCTGATATTTTGATTATTACCACTCTTCTTATCTATCCATGTTGTTAGTCATTGGTAATTTTTACTATCTGAAGATGACTAAATGTCAGTCCTAGATTTCTAAAAACAAGATTCATGAATATTGTGAGTTCTAGAAATCTCACTGCCCTCATTATCCGTAGGATAAATTTTTCATTGTTTCACTATTCTGTCATGTCATGGTCATCTTACCACTCCTAGAGGGCCCTTCATGGGCTCATGCCATTCATCTTTATCCTATTTTGTCACCCATGACCTTAGTACTCTATTTTACCTTTCTTCACCCCTTCACTTGCCATCTAGGATCACCAGCCAACCTACTATTTCCCATGTTTACCAGATATCTTAAGCATTTATGGCCTCAAAAATACATCTATGATCACTTTAGATCAATCAAGTACATCCTTTTCTATATATTAAAATGCATCCATTGGTCAAAAAGCTCTGTTTTTTCCACTTTTTAAGATCCTAAGCCTACCTTCAGTCAAAATACCAATTTAAAACCCTACCACTAAATCATTAGGTTTTTCCTGAGTTGTAAGGTCATCATTAGTACTTTAAGCTCTATTCTTCTTATACTGAGACCTATTTCTAATGAAAAAGAAGAGAAACACATGATTTCCTAGGAAAGAGTAGAAGGTGTTAGCCCCCTATGAATTTTTTGACAAGCAAGCACAGGGCTAAAATGTTTTTTGAGCCTTCAAGGAATGCATCTCCTCCGAAAACACATCATCCTTGAAGCCTCCTGTGCCTTTTCCCTTTGATAAATCCTCACTGTTGTTCCCAGTTTAAAAGCCTCTCTGTTGTGAAGAAAATGCCCAAAGGCCTCCAATTTTCCTTTTATTTCAGCCCTATTAAACCTCTATTTTCATTAAATTTTACCCCCTTCTAATTCCCTTTAAACCCTTCACATATCCTTTGTTTGGTTTGATATCCCCTTATTCTATCTACTGATTCCCTCTTTAGCCTTAAAATCCTCTTTTTTGGCTAAAAACCCATATTTTACCATATGACAGGCTTAGCCCCTTTTGGCTAGCCCCTTAACCACTTCCCCTCCATAAACCTGGGCGCTAAAACCAAGTGCTAGCCCGAAAATCGATTATCGCAATCGGAGAAATGGTCGGAGCGCCTATCTTCTTTGTAAAAAAAAACTTCTGATGCGATAGTGTATTTGGTCTGTCGGCTTTTGAGATAATCCCCGCCGTTGATCTGAAGAGATCTAATAGCACACCTGTTCTGTCACACCCCAATCACACTCCGTTGTAAACCTCCGATGACCTTCTTCGCCGTCGATTCACTTTTAATCCGATGGCCCTCGCATCCTCGCTCTGATCGTAATCACAATTTTTAAACTGTGCCATCCTCCGTCCCTCCCGATTGCGACCCTTCGACGCGATCCTAGCCATTGAATCCACAAGAACCAATGGCCAGGATCCGCCCTCATTCTTCCATGTGTCCCTCGATTGGGCTCCTTCGATCCGATCACAGTCGTCGATCTCTCATAGATCCGACAGTCCAAAGCTGATCGCTCCACTGCCCATCAGATTTAGGTCCCCCCATCGCTCCCCTCCTATTAGATCTCAGTCGTCCATCTCAGCCAGATCAATGATCCACATGCATTTCTCCACCAAACCTCCATTCCACTGCATTTTTTACCTGTCTTCCCTATAGCCATTATCTCCACGGTTGTGCCACTATTCCTCCAGGCCTCCACAGCATCTCTTCTTCCACCCCTGGATTTTATAATTGGTTTATTTTACTGTGCAGGGTATACAGAGTGATGAATTAACTCTATTTTCCATAATCGTAGTCACTGTGATTCGAGACACAAAGAGGCCATTATAGCAATGGCTCAGTGAAATAGCAGAGACAAATTCAGCAGATTAAAACTAGTTATTTGAATATTCAACTCCTAATCCCATGATCAAAGGATTAATGTGCAGTCCGAAGATTAGAAAGAGCACATGAAATGAGCCATATCTGCTCTCAGCATCAGCAGTACATTTTCTAATAATAGTAAACCCTTCGACGTAGTATCCATGCCTCCCCGAGCTCCCAAAGGCCATCTCACTAAAAAAAATCTTCCAAAGACTGTTAGGACAACAATAATGGAGATATAGAAGCCCAGAAGACCTTCAGTCACCTTACTTGCTTCAGAAGACGAAACAGAGAGCCTTACAGCCAGAAATAACTTTAAAGAAACGTCAGAGGTCAAATCTGACCTGACAAAGACTCAAAACCAAACCACCAAGTACAGCGCAAGGCTATTAAGTAGAGTGGGTGCAAAACACCTCCTCCATGTTGTCTTAATGAATCGAGTTAATGTGTCTCACCTACTCCTGCTATCCATTTTTCCTATAAAGAATCCCAGAGAACACTTTGTAGAGGGTTGGATTGCGTTATCGCTGTTGTAGTTGTAGGGATTCATTTTTTACTGTTAGAAAAAATTTTGGGAGAGAGTAGCAGAGTAGTCTGTAATGTAGTAGGCTGGGAGGAGAAAGTTGGGACTGTAATCAGCTATTGAGCTCAGTGTATGTGACTGGTTTTGCATCAATTAATCAAGAAAATTTCACAGGATCCTAGTCTATTACTAAGGGTGATGTTTTCTCTTTACATTGTTTTATTACATTTTTTCATGTTGTTCATTGGTCTTCTGGTACGCATCAGAAATATAACATAGGATTTGCCCATGCATGGTACCCTATGTTTCTTCTCTCCCTACCTTTAATGTTTTGTGCTAATGGTGAAATCTGAGGGAAAATTCATGTCGTTTAACCAGTGTAGCAGTAGTTGTTCACTGTTATCTGATGTGTGAACTCGGAGTTTGTTGCTTTGTTTCTCTTGTTTGGGTTCAAGATAGAGGATTTGGGATACCAGGGATTTAGTGTAAGCCCTGTCCACTGGGGCCCTTTTTCGACAAGATTGGCCTTTCCAAGATCTCGTGAGCTGGTTTCGAAGCATTGAAGGTTAAAAGCCCTTCCCTGATCTCAAGCCCAGTTCTACGTCAAATATTATGTGTTTTCCCTTAGAGAGAATGCCGAAGTAGATCTGGAGTTAGATGACATTTGGTCTAATCTCAAGCTGCCCTTTGTGTTTCACCTTCCTCTCCTTAATGTTCCACTCCATCATCTATCTCAAAGATCCTTTAGTATAGATGACGTGCCCTATGAAAGCCTTGGCTAGTTGTTTTCAAGTAATCTCCTTTCATGACTCCATATCCCAATGGATGGCACAACCTTAACCCATCCTCTTTTTCCGAAACATCCTATCACTCTGCTCCTTTCTTCCCATTACCTTCTTAGTCTATGATCTCATGACCAACCCGATAACCAACCCAATCATTTTAAACCTCCCTTTGTGCTTCATACCTAGCCTAAAATCTCATTTTGAGCTTCAAAGATATATCGTTCTTTGTTTTATTGGAGAGATCCCTCTCCAGGTCTAGGAGGGCTAGATCCTAGGGCCCCAAAGTGGTTCTGATGTTGTCTTATATTTTGGTCTTGCCAATCTGGCCAAAACATGGGAACCCCAACATCATGGTGACTCTGCTGGGGATGACAACCTGAGTAAATTTTATCGTAGATAACCTTAGGCACTCAGAAGACCCAAAATATCTGGTTAGATTGGTATCTCATTGTTGATGGTGGACAGCATCCTGCTTCAAAATTTCAAATTCATCCACTTGGCGACTCCACACTCCATAACTCCTAAGGACCAAATGACTCCACTCGTAGAAGAATCTAAACTAGTTGAGAAGATACAGTGACCTCTTTCTGATTTAAAAACATGCTTCCATGCATACAGAGAAGATATGCCCCAATGAGTAGGGAGCATATCCCTGGATTCCCACACAAAATGCTTGAAGTAGATTGTTAGAAAACCTACCTACCTTTTAGGGTGAAAACATTGATGACCCCTTGCTACATCTCATCAAGTTTCATATACATGTGTGGAGGTTTAAAGTTGAATGGCATGAAGACTGCCTAATGAAAATGTTCATGGCAACATTAGAAGGAAAAGCTAGGAACTGGTATGAATGGTTAGAACCAAAAATTTTGTTTTCTTTAAAGGACATGCACCAAGTATTTTACAAGAATTATCAAGGAAACTCTCCACCCTTATCACGGGATTGTTGTGATCAATCTCAGAATATCATACAATACCTGTTAGATATTGATGAGGATTTGGTTAATATGCATCCTGAAGATCTATTAACAGCCATTCAAGAATTTCATATGCATACTAGCTATCATAAGAACATGGATGAATCAGCTGAGGAAGAAAACAGTCAAGATACCATAGACATTCCTCAAGATATTCCTGAAAACTGAGATGTTGATCCATCATCCCTTGTAGTTGAGGCTTCAGATGACATTCTGCCTCAAATCAAGTCTTCAAAAGAAACAGAGAGCTGTTGCACTTCTGCGCAAAGGAACACAAGACCATCTTCCCCTTTTACAGAAGAAGAAATAGATCAAATCATCAATGGATGGCCGGCCTCTGAAATTTTTTGCAAATCAAACATTCTCGCCCATTCATCCGATGAGCTTTGTTGTACAGAGTCGGAAAGCTCACATGTAAATCAGAGTGAAGAAATATCAGCTGATAATCTAGTTTGTCTGATTGGTAGCATTTCTTACATTCATGATTTTCCTATTTTTTATCTATCTGATGATGATGTTTCCCAAACAGAAGTGAATCTTGCAAAGCCGTCATCGAAAACTTTGTGGGAGGAAAATCAGTTCCATCAGCTTCAGGAGAGTAATGAGCCAAGTCAGCCTATTTATGATACTGATGAATAAAGCTTCAAAAGTGCAGAAGAGGGTGAAGGGTCTCTGGACCTTTGCTTCGCTTTTACAAGACATCAGTATCAATTTGCATATGATTGGAGATCAGCGGCCTTTCATCTCAGAAGATGAAAAGGAAAGCAAAGAAAAGATTCTTGAGCAGGATGAAAATAATGAGGCCTTCTCTTGAAAAGGAGGAAGCAATGGATCATACCCCTGCTCAAGAATACATGGATCTCTTCACAGAGTTCAGCCCATCAGAGAAAAATATATTAGAGCTCCAAGAGGACATAGCTGCAAGATATGATGAGTCCTCCAGTTCAGATGAAAAATATGAAGGAGACACTCTACCCCAAGAGAGTCTTTTTCTCAATCCAGTGGAAGAGGAAGAAATCTTGGTTGAAGCCTGCCTGCCAAATATTCATAACCAGGTATCATTTGATGATCCTTATGTCCATTTTTTGCAAACATTTGAAGAAGGATTGAAGGTCTTGTTGAACCCTTAGTTAAACTGAGAGGGGGGGGTGAATCAGTTTAACACATTCATGGAATTTTAAAAAAATTTCATTAACACTTGTTACACCTTCATTTCATGTTTAACTTAATCTTTTGAGTAATCTTAGAACGTGAGCAGCAAGCATTAATATAATGTAACAGTAAAATTAATATGAGAGCAGCAAGTATTAAGCAGATGATATAAACCAGATCAACACATAAACATCCTGCACAGAGACACTAGATATAAGTGGAAACCCATAAAGGGAGAAAACCACATCTTATTATTGTTGTGATGCAAAGGCAAGCTCCAACTCCCTCTTACCACTGATTTTCTGTAGGCACCAACCTACAGGAGGCTCCTACCTCAATTCTGCAAGCTACAACTTGCAAGGAAGCTCCAACTCCCATCAATTTTCTGCAAGCACCAACCTACAGGAGGCTCCTACCTCATTCATCTACAACTGACATCTATCAAGCTACAACTTCATAGGGAAGCTCCAACTTCCTTACTCTTTCAAAAGAGAAACACTTGCTGATTTTCCTTGGATATCAGCTCTGTTATGTTCCATCTGCTCTGCTGTTCATCTATTCTCATATCTGCCCTGTATCATCTCTGCATCTTCTCAGATTCTCTATCAGCTTCTCCTTCTTCTCTGCTCAGCTCCTCCTTCTCTGCTCAGCTCCTCTTTCTTCTCTACCTCACTGCTTCATTTCTACATTTTCTTCACTCACTCTCTAACCTCTTGCAGCTTTCTTATTTTCTTCAACTCTCTTCAATTCTGCTGCACACTCTCTTCTTCTCTCACTCTATCTTCGTCACTCTCTCCCCTTGGATATTACCCTGTTTTACACAAAATAGCTTCATGGTTGTTTGTATTCTACTGGGAATTCGAAATGGACAGCCATGTCTCTTTGCCTCCTTCCTTCTCAACTCTTTTATCCGCTCATTCAGAGAATATAACTGTAGGTACCAATTTACATTACAGTGGGATATTTGTCCTCTTTTTGAGACTTTCCAATGTATCACAACAATATAAATCAATTAAAAACATTTACATTTCACCTTTTCGGTTACATAAAAACAATTTCACTTAGCCCATTTTCTGGTCTTTGGATTTTTTTTGGATTTGTCCTTTTCTTCTGCTATTAAGAAACTGTTATGCACGCTCTCCTCTACATTACAGTTATGTAACCGCTGCATATATATAACTATCTTTTTAATATAACTGTTGTGCAGTTTCAACCAATGCGTATCATATCCATGGTCCTTTGTGTATAAACCACTCCATATATATAAACCTACATATCGATGCATCATATAAGATTTGATATTTTATATATATATATATATATATATATATATCAGCACATATATATGTTTCGGACCTTGGGAATTTTAAATATATATCTTGAGTTTTAATTCAATTGAACCGCTTATAACATACCTTTGGCTCTGGGCCCACATATACGATTGGCGAAAATTCAATGGAATACATATGCCCGTACCTTTGGTTAAACTCCATGCCACTTCCGAACACGATCTTCGTTCAATAAACCTTCCTCCAGATCGACGGCTTGTATCAATATCGCACGGGGTCCTCAGCCGAAGATTAATGCGTGATGGCGTGCAATGAGAGCGGTTTTCCATATTCGCTCAGAGACACGTGTCAGATCCTCTATGGAATCGCTGTGATTTCATGAATACTGCTTTCCCGTCGAAAGAGGTGCGATAAAAACCAGAAACCCTCTTTTACTGTTCACTCTTTGTGGTTCCTCTCCTTCGCTCAAGGTTCCATCCGCCTTTATTATTTATGAGTTCCGCTCACTCTTCAATGTATTATTATAATTAGACTCCAGGTTCCGTTACTCCCACTCCAGACCAGAACAATGTGTTTAGTTACAAATAGGGCTCCGACTTAAATCTGCATCGGACTTCTTCAAAACGAGGGTTAAACATACAGATAATGACCAGGGTAATCTCAATTGCACCTCCCTTCCGGGATCATAATGTTGTTGCTTTCACAATTCCCTCTTTCTTATGCAGAGTGCACACACAATCACTCATTCACAGAGAGTATGGTTCATTAGTCTTTTGAGGGGAACAGGAAATTCGCACAAATCGATCCTACAAGGTTATTCACCATATAATTGCCACATAATCACTCGAATTTCCATACCCTTGTTTATTGGACTCGGCTTAATTACATAGGATCATTCATCAAGAACTCATGTGTTCACACAGGATTTAACTCGTCAAATGCACAATAATACTTAATCAATTCTTCACATGATTCGACCAAGAAGACATTTAAACAGGGTTAACCCCATCCAGACACACTTAATTCAAAGACAGTTCTTCCATAACAGATATATATAAATATAGGCGATCAATCTCAAAAGAAAATTATTGCAATTTCATGACAGGTCAGAAATTCAGTTCAATGGCCATTATCCTCCTACTCTGTTGCTGAAGAAGTTCTCTACCTCAATTCACTGCCTTTGCTGCCTCTGTTCTTCTTGACTGATGCTGCTCCTTGCTCCTGAAGCTCCTCTGCTGCCTCTCTAGATCTCCAATCAACTGACCCTTCTAAAACTGCATCTGCTTCATGTCTCATGCTCTCTTTTCCTTGTTGTTGTTTCAAGTGATCCTCCTTTGTCATTTCCTTTGCCATCAATGACAACATTTCCAACAGTCTCCCCCTTTGGCATTGATGGCAACCCATCCACCAATAATTCAATGCTTCCTCCAATTCTTCCTCTGTCTAGCTTCTTTTAGAAGACCCTATCTTCTGTTACTTTCTTTTCCTCCCCCTTTGACATCAATGGCAAAGGGTTGCACATTTCCTAGTGTGCTTTCTATCTCTTCATTTCCTCTTTCTGAGATGTGTTTAGGCCCTCTTCTTCTAACTTTGTACCTTCCTACTCCAAACTAGTGTATAAGAGTTGTTGAGAGAACACTTTGATTATTGAACTTGACTGTACACTATAAGTTAATACAATCCAAAGGCATAGACTTCTTTCACTTGTATAGAGCTGAAAGTGAAGATAATGACACTTCATAGAACACATTGTACTAGCCTTATCTAATCAGAGATGTATGATTGGATCAAAAACTAAAATACTGAGAAGGCTTCAGATACACTTCAATCTCTAGTCTTATTTTCAAAAAAAATATATGTTGAGGAAGGTTGTAGATGGAATATGTCTTCTTCTGCAATAGACATCTGCAGTACCACACCTGTTCAATTATGATAATGATGCCAATATATCTTTTATTGTTGTGGTACACCTTTCCTGCCTGTTGGTGATGATATGAGCTAGGATGCTGACAAGGATATTACTTTTAAAGACTGAAGGTTCTTATTGTTGATGTGAACAATGAACCAAGCCAGAGTTTACAACTTATTATGATATTAGGCAATATCTTTTAATATGAGAGGCCAAATGACTTTTACTGCTTGCACACTATACTTTCAATATAAACCTTTCAATGTATTGGTCAATTTCACTTATCAACCATGCAGTTTTATTTATGACATAATGGGGTATGTATGTCAATAATCAATCTCTCTTTAAAGATGAATTACCAGCAAATCCCTTGTGCTAAAGTAGGATTTAGATGATTTTAAAAAATTTTGAACTTCAGATGGTAATCATGGCTAGTCCTTTATTCTTCAGATACTTTGACTGTTCTATCAGAATAAACTTCCACAAAAGCATATTCAAGATGTTTAATTGAAAAACTCTTTTCATGCTGAATGCAGATAATACTGGAAATATTACCTTGAGGTTCTTTTGCCATAGTTATTAGATCCTGTGGACCTGTATCATACTGCTGCTCCACTGATCGTGCTTGGTAATATGTTGATAAGCATGTTGCTTGTTCCTAAACACCAATTGATATTACTTTGAAAAACCATGCAGAGGTTTCACTTCATCTTGCACATTTACCCATAGTTAAGACAACCTTCATAAATTATATTATTGAGCTTTCCACTGTTCACACCCACAATCATCAATATACTGAATCTGATCTTGTCATCATTAACCTTTTGCTTAGTCCGGCATTCTGATTTAAAAGAATGTCACTGCATTTCCTTTCTAGGACTGCTCCAGAATCATTACTGTTTTAAGTACAATTCAACTGTCTAACATAATGATCTTCAGGAATACATCTTCAATTTCCTTTTTATGAATCTTCATGGGCTGATCACTCAAAGATTTATTACTCACTTAACTTCATTTCTCCAAGTGGACCTTTTGAAAGATGTAATGAATTGATGATAGGCACTTGTCTTACTCATCCTTCTTAATGTGATACATTGTTAATTCTAGCAGTAGGAGGCATAGTGTGATCATCACTTTAATGTGCTAAAGTCTTCTTAGCTTATATGTTCATTGCTAAGGTTTCCTCTATCATCATGGCTTCTTGCTCTCTTCTCTTCTTCCATCAATCTGTCAGCTACTTAATACTTCAAATGATCTTCTTTCTCTATAGTTCTCTTTTAGATGAATTTCCTTTTTCTTCCTGATCTCATAGTTGTTCTCATTACATGGAGATATTCTTAGACTACTTTCATGGGGTCTATATATGAACTGCTCTCCCCCTGGGATGTTGCTTCATATTTGTCACTGGATGGATTTTTGCTTTGCTTCCTAGAGCAGCTCCCCCTGAGACTATGGAGGATTTATTATGTTATTGAGATAATAGGCTCCCCCTTTCTCTTTTCCTTCCATACCTTATTGGGGTTCATCATAATATCTGCTCTTCTTTTAGATTCATATTTTTGATTGATCTGTTTTGATCCCATCATCTGTCTAGATTTCCTTAATGTATATGGAAAATTACAGTCCTTTGCTTTGTGACCAAGTTTGAGGCATACATAACATCTTATTTGAGTTGATGTATAATAATTTGTTCCCCTTCTTGAATACATTTTACATTCAATAGATTTATGTCCAAAATTATTGCATGCATAACAGTAGCCATGGAAATAATTTGTGTACCTGGTGAAGGATTTTCTTTTCCATATGCTTGCTTGAGGGGTTCTTCTCTTTTGCTGCATCCTTTGCCGGTTAGACTGGGTTTGATTTTTCTTACAATATGTTGCATAATGTCCTTATTTTTGGCAAGAAAAACAAGTGGTATTTCGCATAGGAGGAAAGAACCTTATTTGACTTCTTCCAAATTTATTCAATTCAACCTTAGGAGCATATGAGCCTTTAGCAGTTGATTGTTTCATCTTCTCATTCTCTGTTCTTTCATGTTGCTGCTTGATTCTATTTGTTTCTCTGCAACTCATGTTCTTGCTGGCTTCTGCTTCTGTAGGAATTTGTTGAGTTGTTTCACTTTTCTTTATAGCTTTTACAAAAATGATTTTATTGTTATCTTTTGCCTTGGACTTACTAGTTTCTCCTTCATATCCTATCCCAGCCTTTATGAGAGGAGACCTTTGAGCATTTAGAATTTGGTCCAGTTGTTCAGAGCTTTTCATTTGAGGAGTATTCATTAATAAGTCTCTTTGGGCCTTTTCTAATTTCTTTCTCAGGTTCACTACTTTTCTTCCAATTTTTCACATTCCATATTTTTCTCTCTCATTTGTTGCAGCAGAGTGTCTTCTACTTTCTTTGCCTCTTCAAGTTGTGTCTTTAGGCCAATAATTTCTTTCCTATCTTCATATTCTCTATCATCACATATTTGCACCAATGTCTTCAGGTCTTTTTTTTCATTCTTCAGTCTTTCTATTTCAGTCAAGGCTACGTCAAGTTTGGCTTTTTCCTCAGTTGCAATTTCTTCATGGTTTTTACTGCCATTCACACTGGCAGGTACCTCATTTGATTGAATATTTTCCTGTTGACATGAATTTTTCTTCTTCTTAATTTTCTTCTCCTTCTTGAAAATGCAATCCTCTCTGTCTACTCCATGCATGAAATGAAATCTGTCCCAAATTTCTTTTGCAGAGTCTAGATCCATTATCAACTCAAAGTCCTTGTTATGAAGACTGTTATATATCACACATTTTTCCTTGGCATTCCTCTGTTGTTCTTTCACCGTGGGGGATTCTGTGCAGTAACCATCACAAACAAGCTTCCATACCTCAGGTTCATCATCCATTAAACCTGTTTTAACCTTACCTCTCCATTCAGGAAAGTTTGTTGTATTTATCACAGTTACATCCTGATAGTCCATGACTCAACCAGATCTCCTTCAAGCTATTAAGCTTACACCAAAGGAACCAGCTCTGATACCAATTGTTGAACCCTTAGTTAAACTGAAAGGGGGGGGTGAATCAGTTTAACACATTCATGGACTTTTAAAACTTTTTCATTAACACTTGTTTACACCTTCATTTCATGTTTAAATTAATCTTGTGAGTAATCTTAGAATGTGAGCAGCAAGCATTAATATAATGTAACAGTAGACTTAATATGAGAGCAGCAAGTATTAAGCACATGATATAAACTAGATCAACACATAAACATCATGCACAGAGACACCAGATATAAGTGGAAACTCATAAAGGGAGAAAACCACATCTTATTATTGTTGTGATGCAAAGGCAAGCTCCAACTCCCTCTCACCACTGATTTTCTGCAGGCACCAACCTACAGGAGGCTCCTACCTCAATTCTGCAAGCTACAACTTGCAAGGAAGCACCAACCCCATCAAATTTTCTCACAGCACCAACATATAGGCCTAGTCACCACAACTGACATCTATCAAGCTACAACTTGATAGGGAAGCTCCAACTTCCTTACTCTTTCAAAAGAGAAACACTTGCTGATTTACCTTGGATATCAGCTCTGTTTTGTTCCATCTACTCTGTTGTTCATCTATTCTCATATCTGCCCTGTATCATCTCTGCATCTTCTCAGATTATCTATCAACTTCTCCTTCTTCTCTGCTCAGCTCCTCCTTCTTCTCTACTCAGCTCCTCTTTCTTCTCTGCCTCACTGCTTCATTTCTGCATTTTCTTCACTCACTCTCTAATCTCTTGCAGCTTTCTTATTTTCTTCAACTCTCTTCAATTCTATTGCACACTCTCTTCTTCTCTCACTATATCTTCGTCACTCTCTCCCCTTGGATATTACCCTGTTTTATACAAAATAGCTTCATGGTTGTTTGTATTCTACTGGGAATTCAAAATGGACAGCCATGTCTCTTTGCCTTCTGCCTTCTCATCTCTTTTATCCGCTTATTCAAAGAATATAATTGTAGGTACCAATTTACATTACAGTGGGATATTTGTTCTCTTTTTGAGACTTGCCAATGCATCACAACAATATAAATCAATTAAAAAAATTTACATTTCACCTTTCCGGTTACATAAAAACAATTTCACTCAGCCCATTTTCTGGTCTTTGGCTTTTTTTTGGTTTTGTCCTTTTCTGTTGCTATTAAGAAACTATTTTGCACGCTCTCCTCTACATTACAGTTATGTAACCGCTGCATATATATAACTGTATTTTTAATATAACTGTTGTGCAGTTTCAACCAACACGTATCATATGCATGGTCCTTTGTGTATAAACCACTCCATATATATATATATATATATATATATATATATATATATATATATATATATATATATATGCCTTGTATTTTAACCATTTGCACGAGAAACTATGATGTATTCAATTCACGGGCCCACATATATTTGATAGACTTCACACCTTTAATTCATTTAAATGCCAGCGCCCTTTGAACATATAAACCCACATATGGATGCATTATATAAGATTTGATATTATATATATATCAGCACATATATATGTTTCGGACCTTGGGAATTTTAAATATATATCTCGTGTTTTAATTCAATTGAACCGCTTATAACATAACTTGGCTCTGGGCCCACATATACGATTGGCGGAAATTCAATGGAATACATATGCCCGTACCTTTGGTTAAACTCTGTGCCACTTCTGAACACGATCGTCATTCAATAAACCTTCCTCCAGATCGACGGCTTGTATCAATATCGCACGAGGTCCTCAGCCGAAGATTAATGCGCGATGGCGCACAATGAGAGCGGTTTTCCATATTCTCTCAGAGACACGTGTCAGATCCTCTATGGAATCACTGCGATTTCATGAATACCACTTGCCCGTCGAAAGCGGTTCGATAAAACCCAGAAACCTGCTTTTACTGTTCACTCTTCGTGGTTCCTCTCCTTCGCTCAAGGTTCCATCCGCCTTTATTATTTGAGTTTCGCTCACTCTTCAATGTATTATCATAATTAGAATCCAGGTTCCATTACTCCCACTCCAGACCAGAACAATGCGTTTAGTTACAAATAAGGCTCTGACTTAAATCTGCATCGAACTTCTTCAAAACGAGGGTTAAACATACAGATAATGACTAGGGTAATCTCAATTGCGCCTCCCTTCCAGGATCATAACATCGTTGCTTTCACAATTCCCTCTTTCTTATGCAGAGCGCACACACAGTCACTCATTCACAGAGAGTATGGTTCATTAGTCTTTTGAGGGGAACAGGAAATTCGCACAAACCGATCCTACAAGGTTCTTCACCACAGAATTGCCAGACAATCACTTGAATTTCCATACCCTTGCTTATTGGACTCGGCTTAATTACATAGGATCATTCATCAAGAACTCATGTGTTCACGCAGTATTTAACTCATCAAATGCACAATAATAATGAATCAATTCTTCACATGATTCGACCAAGAAGACATTCAAACAGGGCTTAACCCCATCCAGACACACTTAATTCAAAGACAGTTCTTCCATAACAGATATATATAAATATAGGCGATCAATCTCAAAAGAAAATTGTTGCAATTTCATGACAGGCTAGAAATTCAGTTCAGTGGCCATTATCCTCCTACTATGTTGCTGAAGAAGTTCTCTACCTCAATTCACTGCCTTTGATGCCTCTATTCTCCTTGACTGATGTTTCTCCTTGCTCCTGAAGCTCCTTTGCTGCCTCTCTAGATCTCCAATCAACTGACCCTTATAAAACTGCCTCTGATTCATGTCTCATGCTCTCTTTGCCTTGTTGCTGTTTCAAGTGCTCCTCCTTTGTCATTTCCTTTTCCATCAATGACAACATTTCCAACAGTTCTGTTCGAGCAGCATGATTCATACAACAAGAAAAATTTTGGAAGTTTTTGTTGAGGAAAAAAGAGAATGGTAGTGGCCCTGCCTATCTAGCCTACTCAAAGAGATGGGCAAGAAAGACCGGTCATGGGATCACTTGATGGACTGGTTGCATTGGAAGACAGTGTTTGTAAGCTAGACTTGCAAATATTCCAATTAGAGTAGGGTAGGTAGGAAAAATCTCAATAAAGCTCAATATATGAGCATGTAGTTAGTTGTTTTTAAATTTCTACAAGGTTTCCAGTCCATGGGCAGTTTGTCTTTATGCCATGGTCCACAGCAAGCTAGACAGTCTAAACTGTTGAACCCTTAGTTAAACTGAGAGGGGGGGGGGGGGTGAATCAGTTTAACACATTCATGGACTTTTAAAACTTTTCATTAAACCTTATTTACACCTTTATTTCATGTCCAACTTAATATGTGAGTAATATTAGAATGTGAGCAGCAAGTATTAATACAATATAATAGTAGAATTAATATGAGAGCACCAGGTATTAAGCAGATGATATAAATCAAATCAACACATAAACATCATGCACAGAGACACCAGATATAAGTGGAAACCCATAAAGGGAGAAAACCACATCTCATTATTGTTGTGATGCAAAGGCAAGCTCCAACTCCCTCTCACCACTGTTTTTCTGCAGGCACCAACCTACAGGAGGCTCCAACCTCAATTCTGCAAGCTACAACTTGCAAGGAAGCACTAACTCTCTTCAATTTTCTGCAGGCACCAACCTACAGGAGGCTCCAACCTCAGTCAGCTACAACTGACAGCTATCAAGCTGCAACTTGATAGGGAAGCTCCAACTTCCTCAATTTATCAAACTGAATGTTTTTTTATTTACCTCAGATATCAGCTATGTGATGTAGCTTTTATTTCTGCTTTTATTTTCTTAATCTTCTCTGCCTTACTCTTCTATACTTTGCATTCTCTATATTTTCTCTCTCTGACCTCTCTTATGCATATCCGGTTGATATTATTTATAGAGTTCCTCACATGACTGTTTGTATTTCACAAATAATTTGGAGTGAACAGTCATGACTCTTTGGCTTCTGTCTTCTCATTCCTTTTATCTGCTTATTCAATAAATATAACTATAGGTATCAATTTAACATTATAGTGGGATATTTGTTCTCTTCTGGAGACTTGCCAATGCATCACAACAATATAAATCAATTAAAAAACATTTACATTCCATTACAATGAAAATTCCAGCTCACTCATTCAGCCTCTTGGCTAGCTGCGCATTTGTCTTTTCTTTGACTGTGTTTGTCCCTTTCTTTCCTCTGTATGCCTTTCTGTTTATGGTTGCTGCGTAACTCCTGTATTTATGTAACTGCTGACATTAAATTTGGGAAAATTCCAACCCTTTACACAGCAAGTGTCTTGTTGATGTGGTGAGTTCCGCAAGCGGAACATACATACACCACGGCCTTTGTTTTATGGCCCGATGCGATTCCACACATCGCAATCGTATTATATTAATAATCGCCCTCCACCTTAAGCCGAGGCCCGTGGGTCTACAGACCACGCAGCACATTTCTATACAATCGCAACAACATTATATATATATATATATATATAATAACGCCTTTTATATATATAAATATATCGTAATTTCAAATCTCGGCACACTTATATAAATTTTTAACAACTGGACTACCATTTTATATAACATATGTGACTTACGGCGATGTACTGCTGAAAGATAATTTTAATACATAAAATGCCCTGACGGGCCCACTCATCGATTTTTCCGATGCGATGTATCACTCCTCAACCTCTTCCGATTGAGATTAATCGCAATCGCAATTTCCATGTGAATGTACCGATGTCTCAATGCTCCGATGCTCTGATTCTGATTGATCTTATGCGAGGCGATTAATCGCAATCGCAAACTTCTATTTGCATGTTCCACTTATTTGTTTGGCTCTGATGCAATTGACCTGATGCGATGCGATTAATCACAATCGCAAATTATATTTGCATGTTCTGATGCCTTGTATTAACTCTGATTGCGATTAATGTGCAGACCCGACTATATTTTATATGACGAAGTTTATACGACTATCGCATCTGGCTTTGCCAATCACAATCGTAACTTCCTGTTTGCATGTTCTGATGCCTTTATATTCTCCGATGCGATTAGTCGCTATTCACTTAAATGTGCCAATGCGATTAGAAATGGAACTCAAACATTTGTTAATCATAGTTTATAAGCCCATCGGGTCCGGGCTGCAATCGCAATCGCAAGTATTTTTTTATATGATCTGCTGCCAAATTTTTCTCCAATGCGATTAGACTATTCCGATGCGATTATGCCGGACTTCAAATACGTTTGATTCATAATTCATACACCCATCGGGTCCAGAACTCAATCGCAATCGCAACTTTCTATTGTTTACATATTCCGCTTCACATTTTTTCTCCGATGCGATTGGGAAAGGGTCCCACCATATAAGGTACTGTTGACACCTAATCCTATGGATGGGTGTGCATATTTAATATTGTATATTAATTAATATTAGGAAATAAGGAAGGCCAAGAGTCATTGGGAGATGAATCCCAATAGCCTCACCTCCATGTATAAATGCATGTGCATTCTTCAGCTAATACACATTCTGATTTTGAGGAGTTACCTCCCGGTTTGACATGGTATCAGAGCCAGCTCCACTATTGGCATTTCTGCCTATGGTGTAACTCCCTCTCCTTTGCTCAGTCAATTTTTTATTAATAGTTTTCTGCTGCTCTTAATTGCTAGATTGTTATTTTGCATTTTTTTCTCTATATAGCCCTGACATTTGCAGCTCCAGCTCCTGCAGCTCCTGAAGACTGCAGGCTCCTCTGTCATTCTGCAAATTGCAGGCTCTATCATTCTGCAAGATTCCATTTCAAATTTTTTTTTTGTAACGGCCTTTTGGGCCTCCTCCATTCTCCATCGACTCACCTCCCATCCCTCAACTCTGCGCCGTCTCCCTCACTGGTCTACGCCTTACCTTCCCCACTCCCTACGCTCTACACTGTCTAGCGCATGCCTCTTCCCTCATACGCTTCCCCTCTACGTGCACCTGCAAAACGCCATTCCTCTGTCCATTTTATACGCTGGTTTATAATATAACTCCCTCTCATCATTCATCTCCACGCTATCTGTAATATATATACCGCCCTGGTGTATATGCTCCATTCAATACACATTCACAACGCCCTTCACAACGCCGCTTCATCCCTCTGTCAATATATATACAAGCGCTTTCTCAAACAAATTTATACAGAGCTGGTCGACACCACCCACGGCCCAACAGTCACTCTGTCAAATATTACAACGCAGCATATGTATTACCATTCCGCGCAGTCAACCTTTATATACCGCCTTTGTAACACCAACTCCACGCGTTTGTAATACCATAACCATTTCACAATACCACTCTGTCATTACGCTGGAATGTCATTATGCCCTTTCAAATTATAATACGCTGGTTTGACATGCAATACGCTGTGTTTTATATGCAACACCACTCCTCCTCTATCCATAACATCGTTCCTCTATCCTTAATACCGCCTCTCGATAACACGCTCTCCATAATACCGCCCCTCCTTTATAATATTACCCTTTTTTTAATACGCCCAATCCAGCTTTTAAATTTCGCCCCCTCCCATCCTTCAATACCATTCTGCCCTTTATAATACCATTCCACCATTCATATAAATTTTTTTCCAAACAAAACAAAAAAAAAATATACATATATTTTTTTTGTGCAGAATTCAGTTTATAGCAAAGAGTTTTTTGTCCATTTAAATTCAGTCTTCAGCAATAATTTTTGTGCAGAATTTAGTTTCCAGCAAAGAATTTTTTAAACTCAGAGTATTTTTCCAGCAAGATTTTTTTCTCCTTTAATTGAAAATTTTCAAGAGTTGAAAGTTTTTATAGCAGAAATTTTTCCTCTTCAGAAGATTTTTTTCCAGCAATCTAATGCATTCTCTCATCTCAATTGTTGGGGTGGTTCTCTCCGGCAAAGAGAACTATCTTGAATGGTATCGGAAGATTAAACACACACTCATTTTTAATGAGCTGTGGAAAGGAATCTGTGAAGGACAAGAAGAAAATCCACCAGCAAAGCCCACTTCAGACAAAGAGCTTGCCATTTGGGAAAATAAGAACTGCAAGGCCTATGCCTTGATTGCAGCCTCCATAAGTGAAGAGGTGAGTCGCCATATTTCATCATTCTCAAATGCCTATGAAGCCTTGAAGAAGCTAAAAGAACTCTATGACTCACATTCAGAATTAGAAATTGTTCAATTGATGATTAAGTTGTTCAATCTTGAAATGAAGAATGATGATCCCCTTGCTTTAGCTTCAGAAGTAAGATCTATAATGCATGACATTGAAAACACTGGTGTAAAAATGGACATACATCTCATAGCATATGTTAAGGCATTATATCCGACTTACTCACATTATCTTGAGTCTTTGCAAGCAAGTGGAAACTTTCAGCATATCACCTTTGATACACTTGAGAAAAAGTTTGCAGAAAGAGAGAAAGATTTTGGGAAGATGATAGTCCCTTCATCTTCCGAAGAGGCTGCATACTTGTCACATAGAGAAAATAGTCATGCTCCAGATTCATCCAGAGGAAGAGGTGGTAGAAGAGGAAGAGGAAGAAGAAACTTCACAGAAAGGGGGGGCAGACAAGCTGACAAATTCAATCTTCATTGCACACGTTGCAATAGAGATGGACATGATGCATCCAAATGCAGAACACCATGGGAAAAAATTGAGCAGCAAAGAAATCAAGACAAAGGTAAAACTAATGACAAAGACAAAGGTAAAGCACCTGAATCTTCTCACTATGTTCTAGCACATTGTAACAATGGAGTAACTGAAAACCTATTTGATGTTTCATTTACTTCATGGAGAGATGATTGGTTGCTAGATTCAGGAGCAACATGTCACATGACATTTAGAAAAGATTTTTTTCAAGAATTCACTGACAAAGTTGATGGAGCAGTATATTTCGCAGATAAATCCAAACTCAAGCCATCAGGGCTTGGCACAGTCAGGCTTAAACTGCCTAGTCTTCCAGATCATATCCTACATGAGGTTCTATACCTCCCGGAGTTGAAGAGAAACTTGCTGTCCCTGATCGAAATCCGGCAGCAAGGACACTCAGTTCACTTGTTTGATGGCAAGGCAAAGGTCAGATCAGCATCAGATCACTCACTTGTCATGGAGGGAATAGAAGAAGGGAGACTCTTGAAGCTGAAAGGTTCATCTGCCCATGCTCAAAACTTTGCATTCAGTTCACATCATGATGAAGGTACATTTCCATCAAGTCTTTTATGGCATGCTAGATTTGGACACTTAAACTATGACATCCTTCGTTTGTTGAAGAAAAATGGTGTTGATGGACTGCCTACAATTCCTATAAAACCTAAGGAATGTGATGCTTGTATTCTAGGAAAGCATAGCAAACAGCCATTTCATGATTCACACTCAAGAGCACATAGGAAACTTGAACTTGTTCATTCAGATTTATGTGGCCCTATGCCTATTGCTTCTGCAAATGGAAACAAATTCATGATGACATTTATTGATGACTACACCAGAATGTGTTGGATTTACTTACTGAAGAATAAGTCTGATGCTTTTCAAACTTTCAAGAATTTTCATGCATGGATTGAAAATGATGCACAAACACATATTGCCTCTCTATGTACTGATAATGGAAAATAATACACTTCAAACAAATTTGAAAATTATCTTCGTCAACATGGAATCAAATATCAAACAACTGTGCCATATAATCCACAACAGAACGGTGTAGCTGAAAGAATGAACAGAACCATTTTAAATATGGTCCGCTCCATGTTATTTTTCAAGAATGTAAAATTGATGTTTTGGGCTGATGCAGTTCTATGTGCTGTTTACATAAAGAATAGGTTTCCTTCAAGTTAAATTAGAAACAAAACTCCTTTTGAAATGTGGCATGGCCACATTCCTTCGGTAAAGAATTTCAGGGTCTTTGGGTCCACCTGTTATGCCTTGATACCCAAGGGTCAAAGGAAAAAACTTGGTGCTAGAAGCAGAAAATGTATCTTCTTTGGGTACTCCAATACCTCCAAAGGATATCGTCTCTATGATGAAGCAAATAAGAAGTTTGTGATAGCAAGAGATGTCATATTTCTTGAATCCTCCAAGAGTGACAAAGTTGTTGAGCGGCAACTTGATCACCTGGATAGATTCACACATGCAAAGTCCTTCCAAGAATTTGATAATGTGATTCCACATCTTGAAGGGGGGATTCCGATATTGAATCAAACTGTGGAATCATGTCCCGAAGCACTCTCTGCCCCACATGAAGAAACAACCACGGATGACACATTGGATGATGTGATTGATAGAATTGGGAGATTGAATCTTGAATCAATCCCAACTCAGTCAAATGACCAGCCTGGGCCATCTCAGAAAGGTCCTCCCAAATGGCTGACAAAGACACTGGAGAATGTTCATCCCGATGAGGTTGGAAAAACAGGAACAAGAAGTTCCACTCAACAAATCGAAGGTGATGTAGATAATTCCGATTCCCCTGTTGATATGGATATTGCTTATAACTGTGAATTGAGTTTGTCTACAGATCATGAACCAACTTCCTTCAAAGAAGCCGCTTCTCATGATGAATGGAAAGAAGCGATGCAGAAGGAGTATGATGCCTTGATAAAGAATGGCACTTGGAAGCTGGTTAATCCGCCTTTGGGAACGAAACCAATTGGTTGTAAGTGGGTCTACAAGAACAAGTACAAAGCAGACGACTCACTTGACAAGCACAAGGCCAGGCTTGTGGCAAAAGGATTCGCACAGAAGGAAGGAATTGATTATGAAGAAACGTTTGCTCCCACAGCAAAATGGACCACCATCCGAACTCTCTTTGCCTTAGCAGCTCAGAGTGGATGGAAAGTCCATCAGATGGATGTAAAAACAGCCTTCTTGAATGGAGATCTAAAGGAGAAAGTTTATATGTCCCAGCCAGAAGGATTTGTGATAAAGGGTCAAGAACAAAAAGTTTGCAAACTTGTAAAATCCTTGTATGGCCTTAAGCAAGCACCACGAGCCTAGTATGAGAAATTGACCGAGCATCTTCTGAAACTTGATTTCAAACATTTTGATCTTGATGATGCAAATTTGTTTGTTAAGAAAGTTGGAAAAACAGTTGTATATCTTGTGGTATATGTAGATGATCTTTTGATAACAGGAAAAAATGAGAGCTATATTGCATCCATGAAGAAAGAGTTGAAGAAAGGTTTTGAAATGACTGATTTGGGTCATGTTCATTACTATTTGGGTATTGAAGTAATTCAACATCCTAAATTCATATTTCTTTCTCAAATGAAGTACATTGGAGATCTCTTAAACAAATTTGGCATGGATGACTGTAATCCCTTAACCACTCCAATGGAACAAAACTTGAAGCTCACATCTATTGAAGGGAAGGAATTTGAGGATGCAACTAAGTATAGAAAGCTTGTAGGAAGTCTTATCTACCTGACCACCACCAGACCTGACATTTCATTTGTTGTTGGAATCCTCTCAAGGTTCATGCAAAAACCTTGTGAAGGACATTGGTCTGCTGCGAAAAGAGTGTTAAGGTACTTGAAGGGGACTCAAGACTTTGGACTCAAATATACACAAGTAGGCGACTTCAACTTGATCGGATACTCTGATTCAGACTTTGATGGCGACAAAGAAACAGGGGTGTCTACTACAGGTTACACCATGAGTCTTGGATCAGGAGCTATCTCATGGAGATCACGCAAACAGTCAGTTCCAGCAGATTCCACGACCGAGGCAGAATATGTGGCAGCAGCTGAAGCAACAAAGGAAATTGTGTGGCTCCGGAAAATCCTGGAAGATTTGCAGATGAAACAAATGTATTCCACTCCACTCATGATCGAAAACACTTCTGCAATAAATTTTGCCAAGAACCCAAAGTTCCATGATCAAACAAAGCACATCAATACAAAAGTACCATCTCATTCGACATCATGTTCAGGCCAAAACCATCCATCTACATCATTGTTCCACAAATGAGCAAACTGCTGACATCTTCACCAAAGCACTTGGAAGAGAAAAGTTTGAAAAGTTCAGATCGATGCTTGGACTCACTAACATCCCTTCGGATTAAAGGGGGGAATGTTGACACCTAATCCTATGGATGGGTGTGCATATTTAATATTGTATATTAATTAATATTAGGAAATAAGGAAGGCCAAGAGTCATTGGGAGATGAATCCCAATAGCCTCACCTCCATGTATAAATCCATGTGCATTCTTCAGCTAATACACATTCTGATTTTGAGGAGTTACCTTCTGGTTTGACAGGTACTTTGGTTCTGATAATAAATCGCTCCATATCATTTAATATTATGCTTTGAACCTTTGTGCATAAGGCGCAATATATGTAATGCACTGCATATATACTCCTGCGTGGGTAACGATTCCCAGAATGAGATTTATATATATATACTTTGTTGCTTTGGGTTTTACGATTCCCGAAATTTGTTTGAGTATCCTTCCGCCTAAGGTAACGATTCTCGGAATAAGGTTTATATATATATATATATTTATATATTTATATATATACTTGCCGCTTGGGGTAACAGATTCCCGGAACTGGGTTTATGTATCCTCCAGCTGGGGTAGTGATTCTCAGAATTTTTTGCTCTGCCTCTACTTGTGATAATGGCTCTACCTCTGCCTTTTCCTCTGATAACCTGCTGTGATAACGGCTCTACCTCTGCCTCTGCCTCTGATATAACGGCTCTGCCTCTATATTCGCTGCCTCTGCCTCTGCCTTAGCTACTACTGCTGCTCGACCTCTACCTCTGCCTTCGATGTACATATTACCTGCTGCTGTTATTTTCCTATCTTTGCATCTGTTGCCTTCTTTTTCTGTCTCTGTCTTTGCTGCCTCCATTTCCATCAATGACAATATTTCCAACATAAACCTGGCTTGATTGTTTTTTAATTTATGTCTTAGAATGTAGAGAAGAAATTTGCTAAGTTTAATCCTAGCAAATGTAGTCTAGGTAGAGAAAATATGAGACCAACAGTTTAATCTGGTCTCATGGATTAATAAGGGTAGAAGTAGAATAGGTTTATTTTTCCTATTTGTAAAAAATTGATGATGTAGGGGTCTGCAATTCCAAATGCACCCAGAAGAAAAAATGTTAGGATTTAGTCTAGGTAGGTATCTGTTTGAGTGATGTTGCTACTGATATGTGTCTTCATGGTTTGTGGCAGCTGAATCAAAGAAGAAAAGGAAGTTCAAGCACCAAGAATCTGGCCTATACCAAAGATCATTCTCTGAATTCTTGACTCCTTCAAGAAGAATCCATCCCCATGTGGAGTCACTATTAGCCCCCTATGAATTTTTTTACAAGCAAGCAGGGGGCTAAAATGTTTTTTGAGCCTTCAAGGAATGCATCTCCTCCGAAAACACATCATCCTTGAAGCCTCCTGTTCCTTTTCCATTTGATAAATCCTCACTGTTGTTCCTAGTTTAAAATCCCCTCTGTTGTGAATAAAATTCCCAAAGGCCTCCAATTTTCCTTTTATTTCAGCCCTATTAAACCTCTATTTTCATCACCTTTTCCGCCCTTCTAATTCCCTTTAAACCCTTCAAATATCCTTTGTTTGGTTTGATATCCCCTTATTCTATCTATTGATTCCCTCTTTAGCCTTAAAATCCTCTTTTTTGGCTAAAAACCGTTATTTTACCATATGACAGGCTTAGCCCCTTTCGGCTAGCCCCTTAACCACTTCCCCTCCATAAGCCTGGATGCTAAAATAAAGCGGTAGCCCACAAATCGATTATCGCAATTGGAAAAATGGTCGGAGAACCTATTTTCTTTGTAAAACAAAACTTCTAATGCAATAGTGTATTTGGTCTGTCGGCTTTTGAGATAATCCCCTCCGCTTATCTGAAGAGATCTAACGGCCCACCTGTTCTGTCGTGCCCCAATCACACTCCGTTTTAAACATCTGATGACCTTCTTTACTATCGATACACTTTTAATCTAACGGCCCTCCCATCCTCACTTCGATCGCAATCACAATTTTTAAACTGTGCCATCCTCCTTCCCTCCCGATTGCGACCCTCCAACGCGATCCTGGCCGTTGAATCCATAAGAACCAATGGCCAGGATCTGCCCTCATTCCGCCATGTGTCCCCCAATTGGGCTCCTCAGATCTGATTTTAGCCATCGATCTCTCATAGATCCGTTGTTCCAAAGCCGGTCGCTCCATCGCCCATCGGATTTAGGACCACCAATCGCTCCCCTCCTATTAGATCTCAGCCGTCCATCTCAGCCAGATCAACGGTCCACATGCATTTCTCCACCAAACCTTAATTTCACTGAATTTTTTACTTGTTTTCCCTACATCCACTGTCTCCACATTTGTGCCACTATTCCTCTAGGCCTCCACAGCATCTCTTCTGCCACCACTGGATTTTATAATTGGTTTATTTTACTATGTAGGGTATACAGAGTGATGAATTCACTCTGTTTGCCATAATCGCAGTCACTGTGATTCAGGACACAGAGAGGCCATTACAGCAATGGCTCAGTGAAACAGCAGAGATGGATTCAGCAAATTAAAGCCAGTTATTTGAATATTCAACTCCTAATCTCGTGATCAAAGAATTAATGCGCAGTCCGAAGATTAGAAAGAGCACACAAAACGAGCCATATCTTCCCTCAACATCAGCAGTACATTTTCTCAAAATAGTACGCCCTCCGACAGAAGTCTCCATGCCTCCCCGAGCTCCCAAAGGCCATCTCACTGACAGAAAGCTTCCAAATACTGTCAGGACAACAATAATGGAGGTATAGAAGCCCAGAAGACCTTCAGTCACCTTACTTGCTTCAGAAGACGAAACAGAGAGCCTTACAGTTGTTGGGATTCCCATGTTTCGGCCAGATTGGCGAGACCAAAATATGAGACAACATCAAACCACTTTCAGACCTCAGGATCTAGCCCTCCTGGGTCAAGAGAGGGATCTCTCTATGATATGTCAAAGGTATATGACTTTAAAGCTCAAAGGTTTAATATGTTAGGCTAGTTATAAGGCTCTGGGTTTGTTTGTTTAACTGTTGGTTTGGTTGCTGGTTATCGGGAAAGAAGGGATCAATGTAAGACAAGGATGAGCAAAGAGGAGTGAGGCAAAGGTGAAGTATTCCAGGGAGCATTTAAAACCATTAGGCAATGGAGTCAGGAAAGGATTTGCTTGCTAATCAATAGGCAGGCTTTCAATTGGGCTAGTCATCTAAAACATTGGATCTTAGAGATGATAGTGTGATATGGAAAGGTAGGAGAGGAGGAGACAACACAGATTCAGGGCACAAAGTTAAAGACCAGTTGGTCGCACAAGGATCCTAGTGGACAGGGCTAACTCTAATCCCCATTGTTCCCAAATCTTCCAATTAAATCCTTAACAAGAAACATCTAAGAACAGATTCATTTAATTCATACATCAGTGAGGATGATGAAAATGGTCGTGCAGCTGGTGAAATGGTGGAGAATGGTGTGGAAGACTCGCAGTGTGGTGGAAACGGTAGCGATATCGCTCTGCATCCACGGACGAACTTTAATGCGTGATGGGAGGGTGATTTTCCAGCCGTACCGGTGACATGCGTCAGAAGGTGTATGGAATCGCTGCGAAAATAGGAAAACCACCCACCCTTCAAAAGTGGTGCGATGAAACCCGGCGGTTTTGAACAGTGTTGGGTGCGGGGACAACAGGCGGACGGGGGGAATAGGGACCGTCAGATTTGAGGTTTTAAATGGATGACTGATATTCGATCGGGCGATGAATGGGTGAGCAGTGGGCGCAACGGATGGGGTGAGGGTGGCGATCGTCGTCCATTCTGTTTGGATCAACGGCTACAAACGCACCCGATGAATCATATGAGATAAGCGCTTTTTGGGCTAGCGTTCGGTTCCAACGGCCAGGCTACATGGGGAGAAATACGGCTCCGGGGCTGGACGAAGGAGGGTAAGGCCAATATAGGGTAGAAAATGGATTTGTGGCACATTATAAGTGCATTTTCAAGCCAACCAAGGGTAACGATAGGGGGAAAAGGGAAAATGAAATCACACCAGGGGTGTGTGCATGGTTTAGGGGGAATTTTGGGGGGTTTAGAAGGATTAGGGGAGGAAACTTGGGGTAAAAGGGGAACTTTGAAAAAGGGAAAAAAAAGGATGAAATGGACAATTCTGCAGGGGCATCAGGGGCAAATGAAGACCTTCAGGAGCACAATTTTTTATCATCAGAGAGGCTTCACAATGGAAATCAGCAGAGGGGATTTCATCACAAGGTAAAGGCACAACAGACTTCAAGGATGATGTGTCTTCAGGGGAGATGCATTCATTGAAGGCTCAGTAACAATTTAGCCCCTTACTTTGCCTGTCAAAAATTTATAGGGGGCTAACAGTGGCTCCACATGGGGATGGCTTCTTCTTGAAGGAGTCAAGAATTCAGAAAATAATCTTTGGTGTACGTCAGACGCCTGCTGCTTGAGCCACCTTCTTCTTTGATTTTCAGCTGCCACAAACATAATAGATCAACAGAAACACTTCCAAATAATCTACCTACCCATCCTACAATCCTAGCATTTTTTCTTCTAGGGTGCATTTTAACTAGCAGACCCTTTACATCATTTATTTTTATAACAGAAAATAAACCTATTCTAAATCTACCCTTATTACTCCATGAGACCAGATTAGACTGTTGGTCTCATATGTTTCTCTACCTATTCTAATATCTGCTGGGATTAAATTGTCCAGCAGATTTCTTCTCTACATTCTACAACAGAAATTTATAAACAGTCAAACTAGGATTAGACAGTCTAGTTTGTTGTTGATTTAAGGCATAAAGACAGTTGCACATGGACAGAAATTTGCAGGAAACTGAAAACAAAACTTTGAAGGTTTGAAATCTGAAATCTTGAAGCATCCTTCTTTCTTTTTGTGACTCAAGTTTTGGGCTTGTTAGAGTCACTTTCTCTTCTTCATTTCAGCTCTGGTTTTTGGCTTGTTAGAGCTGATTCTTCTTTCTTCTCTTCTGGTCCAGGTTTTGGGCATGTTTGGACCAACTCTCTTTACTTTCCTTGGCTCAGATTTTGATCATGTTAGAGCCAATCATTTGAACTACAAAGGTTCATGTTTTGAGCATGTCTGAACCTCTCCTTTGTCTCTGTTTTTTGAAACATTTTTTCCTTTTCTTGAAAACAAACACTGCAATGGTATGTACAATGGAAATGAAAGCTGGAAATCAGAAATCAGCAGAAGTAATGTTTGAGCATCCTGTGATTGACAGGACCCCCAAATAGCTCTGTGCCATCTAATTCTTGTAGGAAGAAGGCATTTGGACCCACAGTGGCCTGGAAGATGTATGGACCTTGCCACAAACTGTCGAACTTGCCATGCTTACCTTTATCCTCTCTCCTTGAGTCCCACTTCATAACTTTATCTCCAATTTTGAAATCAGTATCTTTGGTTCTTTTGTCAAACAACTTCTTTATATTTTCTTGAACTTTCACTTCTCTGTTGTAAACTTCTTCCCTTATTTGCTGGAGATGGATTGTCTAGTTTATCCTTCTCACCAAAATGTCTTCTTCTGTTTGAATCTCCTGGACCAGCTTGATCACTAGTATACCAAGCCTGGTAGGAAACATTGCTTCTGTCCAATAGACAAGCTGGTATGGTGACATGCCAATGGATTTCTTTGTTGTAAGCCTGTCAGCCCACAGGGCATGCACTAACTTGTTATGCCACGATTTTTTATTCTCTTCTAGTAGCTTTTTGATGATGATTACCAGGCTTTTGTTTGATGATTCAGCTAATCCATTACCTTGAGGGTAATAGGTAGTTGAATGACCAAGTGATATTTGATACCTGTGACAAAAATCAACCATTTTCTTGGATCCGAAAGCAGCAGCATTATCAGTGATTATTTTCCTTAGGCAGCCAAACCGAGAGAGGATATGACCTTCTCGGAAACTAATGATGACTGAATCTGTGGCATCCCTAGCAGGTATGGCCTCTATCCACTTAGTGAAATAGTCTATGGTTGTTAGCATCCACTTGTGTAGTGCAGAAGAAGCAGGGTGAATTTCTCCTATGAAATCTAGGCCCCATTGTAGAAAGGGACCTTCAAGGGTGATGGGCTGCAGAGGTAACGGGAGAATTTTTCTTTTGCCTTCAAAAATATGGCATTTGTGGTAGGAAATTATCATCTTATGGATATCGTTGAAGACTGTAGCCCAATAGTAGCCATCTCTAAGTATTTTTTTTGCAGTAACCTTCCAGCTCAGGTGGCCTCCACACTCTCCTGTATGGAATTCTTGTTTAATCCTCTCTGCCTCATTTTCAGGCAAACATTTAAGCAATAGGCCATTTGGATTATTCCAGTATAAGTAGTTATTTATTATGCAGTAGCTCCTGGCTTCTAGTTTTATGAATCTAGCCTTAGTCTTTGATAGTTCAGGAGGGGCATCGAGGTGTGTAAGCACATGCAGAATGTCAGAATACCAAGGAGAGCTCTGAAAATTTTCCTCAACAGTGGGATCAAGAAATTCCTGTTGCTCATCCAAGGTATTTACCATGTTAATGTCTAGGGCTTGTAAATTTGATTCAGCCATTAGTTGGGCTAGGCCCTGACCTTTGATCGGTTTGGTGGGTTTTATCTCGAGATCGTACTCTAAGATCACAGCAATCCATTTTCCCCTCTTCCCATCTAGGTCTTGGGACAAAATATCCTTTACCACTATATTTGGCACATAAGCTATGGTGTGGGAATGCATTATGTGCACCCTAAAGTCTTTCAAGGCCTTAATCAGAGCATAGGTCTGTTTTTCCATAATGTTGTATTTCAATGGTGCATCTCTGAATGCTTTGCTGAAGAAAGAAATGCGTTGTTCCATTCCCTCTGGATTCCTCTGCGGTAGGACCGTAACTATGGTATGCTTGGAGGCAAATGAAAAAATCAGAAAATCTTTTGCAAAATCTGGGCTGATTAGCACAAGAGCCTGGGTCAGTGCGATTTTTACTGATTCAAAAGATTTCTTAGCTTCAAAAGTCCACTTAACTCCTACACCTTTCTTCAGCATGTTATTCATATTCCTAAGGTGTTCAGCTAAGTTGGGAATAAACCTCCTGAGGAATTTAATTTTCCTAAAGAAGGACTGTAACTCTTTGATGTTTCTTGGGTGTGTGATTTGTAGTATTCCCTCAACTCTTTGCGGATCTATCCTAATTCCCCTCTCAGATATAATGTGGCCAAGAAGTTTACCTTCTTGCAGCCCAAATACAGTCTTTGTGGGGTTCAATGACAGACAAAACCTTCTACATTTTTCAAACACTTTTCTCAGATGTTTCAGATGTTCTTCTTCAGTCTTGGAATAGACTGTTATTTCATCTAAGTAAATAACAATGAAGTGCCCTATCTCAACTGAAAAGGCTATGTCCATTGCTCTTTGGAAGGTTGCACCAGCGTTCATCAGTCCAAAGGGCATGTTCACATACATACATGTGCCCCATGGAGTGGTAAAGGTTGTCTTGAGTTGATCTTCTGGGATTACTAAGACTTGGTTGTAACCTGAGAAACCGTCTAGCAGGGAGATCCTTTTAGAGCCTACTACCCTCTAAAGAATATGTTCCATTTTTGGCAAAGGGTAATTATCTTTGAGTGAGGCTCTGTTAATATTTCTGAAATCTATGCACAATCTGATCTCCCTTGTTTTCTTTCTCACAGCCACTAGGTTGGATACCCAATCAAAGAACCTCACAAGTACAATTATACATGCCTCATACATCTTCTTAATTTCTTTTTCTACTGCAGGCAATTGTTTGGGTTTATTCTGCGAATTTTTTGTCTAAAGGGCTTCTGATTTTCTTTCAAGGGTATTTTATGTTGTTTGATGTTTGTTTCATAAGCCCTTAAGTCCTCATAAATCCAAGCAAACACATCAATGAATTCCTTGAATAGGTCAACGTACTTCCTTTTCATGTTTGCAGGAAGGGACTTAGCCAATTTGATCATCTTGGGTTTATCTTCAGTGCCTAGGTTGCATTCCTTGACATCAGAGTTTGCATGTTCTATAGTGGGATTTTTTGCTACATCATCGAAGTCAAAAAGGTGTTCTAAAGGTGCTAGACCTCGCGGTATGTTCTTATCTTTGGTCTGTAGCACCTCTACTTCATCACTATCTGCGTTTTCACATTTTTCGTCTGAATTTCCAATATATTCGTTTAGAGTGTTTATTTCTATGTTACAAGGTGGTTCTTCTTCATCTGAGGATTCTTCACTTAGGCAGCTACTTTCAGATTTAGAGTCTGAATCAGAAAATTCAAACTCATTAGTGCCTACCAAGAAATCTTCAATCTGTTTATCTCCTTCAAAAACCTGCTAATATTTTTCATTGTCCAGCACTGCAGGTCTGAATTTGGTCTGAATGATGATCTTTTGGTCTCCTAGAGTCTTGGGGTATGAACTAGCTAGGCAAGCTAATCCTTTTTCAATGACATTTTGACTCCTGGGAACAAACACTAATTCGTATTCAACAAATTTTTTCAATAAATCCATAGTGTCATTCCTGTAGGCTCTCAATCTAGGATGTTTCGTTGTATATTAACCATTCATCTGCTTAATGATCAGCTCAGAATCCCCGCGCACAGTTATCCTACGGGCTCCTAATTTTCTCAACAGGTTTAAGCCTAGGATAAGAGCCTCGTATTCTGCAATTTTTTTTGTACATTTGAAATGCATGTTGCATGCATGGCTCTCTGCGTAGCCATTTTCTGTGTTATGTATCCACACTCCTACCCCAGCATTTCTCTTGGTGCATGACTCATCGAAATTCATTTCCCATAGATTCTTATTCTTGGGTTTGTCATCGTTTACTTCCCTACAGCTGGGCTTGCCATTATGTAGTATTAAAGGGGCTGCACTAGGCTGTGGGTCGTTTTCTTTTTCTTCATGTGTGTGGAAATCAGAGGGGTGAAAAGTTGGCTGATGGCGTTCTGTTTCTAGTTCACTTTGAGCATTTTTTGTCTCAATGCACTGTTCAAATTTTTCTACGTCTTCCTCCTCCGAGTCTAGAGTAGCCATTATGTTAAAATCCATGGGCACTGTTTCCTTATTTGTATTTACGTTTTCAGATTCTGGTTCCCCCAAAGATTCATCATTGCAGAGGATAAAGGAATCTAGGTATGTATGTACAGAGTATAGAGCAGAATTTTCAGGCTTTTCAGGGCTACTAACCAGGAATTTCATTTGTGCCTCCCTTTATAGTCTTCTAAGTTGGCCAAAGATTGGTATTGTGGCATAAGCCCCATCCATCTGCATTGTCCCTTGCAGCTTGGCTCTCCATGATCTTGATAATAACATGCCATACTTGGGTGGCACATCTGCCACCACAACATCCATGACCATACACTTTGCTGGAATTTGGGCAAGGCTCACACATAAATCTTTGATCAGGCCAAGACACTTTACTTTGCTAGAGTCAAATGAATATAGGTCTTTATAGGGATGGGTTATCTCTAGGACTAATCTTTCCATTACTACTTTAGGCATTAAGTTGTGTGATGCCCCAGAATCATGCATTGCATTGTGGAGAATCTTATCATGGATGTTGAGACTGATATAGAAAGGTGGCACCACTCCTTCCTAAAACTTTCCTTCTATCTTTGGACCAAATAGAAGGGCAGGTTGATCATCACTCAGATTTACAGTGTCGTTGTTCTCGCCTAAATTTAATGCTTTCAAAATTTGGCCTTTATATACATCCTGAGTGGCCAGCTCAGAGAGTGGGACAGGGATTTTAATTTTTGCAATCTCACTCTCCAAATTGAAAATGGACTGACTCTTTGGAATGCTCAACTCTGTTTTTTTAGCCACTTCCTTAGTGGTTGAATTAGTGTATTGATTCTCACTATGTACAGTGTTAGAAATTGTTTTATCAGGAGTACTAACTGCAGTGTTAGTACTGCTTGTTGGTCGACCTTGTGTATCAGTGTTTTGGTTGTCTTTTTCTTCGTTCTTTCCAGAACTCTCAGCTACTGATTTTTTACTTTCAGCAGTTTCTTTAGAAGTTTTCTCAGGTCTTTTCTTGATGGTGATCTCAGAAGCTTTTGGTTTGGGAGTTTCTTGGCTCTTTTTTCTTCTAAGTTCATATTTTTCTCTGACCTGCATCATGGCATTTTCAAATCCTAACCTGTAATCCTCAGTTTCTAACCATTCCTCATCGCAATATGAGGGTGAAGGTTGATCTTCTTCTGAGTAACAGTTATGGATTGAATTTTCCGTTTCAAACATTTTTATTGTGTTCCCCTCAGACTCTTCTATGATTCCCTCATCTCCATCTAAAAATTTCTCTTGGAATGGGGGAATAACTTCCTGATATGATTCTCTTTGTCTGTTGGGAGGGCTATTGTTTCTTCTAAAGTTCTGGTTCTGGTTATGGTTTTGATTTCTGTTTTGGTTACTGACTGAGACAACCATTTTTTCCATCATTTTTTGTAGCCTTTCCACATTTTTAGATAAATGGTCATAGTTTGGATCAGATGTAGAAGCTACACTGTCATCTCTATATGTTACCCTTTTCTCAGCTCTCAATCTTGCTCTTTTCTCAATCAAGTTAGCCTCTACACTCACTACTCCTTTTTTCATGTCTTCCAACGTGTTGTACTCTCTCTCCCTAAGCTGGTAGGCCATGTCAGCATCAAAGCCTTCGGGGTATCTCGCTAGAGCCATAGCTTGGGGAGGTTTCATGTGCGGAGGGAGAGCATTGTAAATGCTGTTAAATCTCATTGTGTAATCATGGACACTCTCTCCTACGTTTATTTTAAGGTTCATATATTCTACTAGGAGTTGGCGAGGGTTGGCCTTAACCTCCCATTTTTTTATGAAAGTCTGATATAAAGATGGTAGATCATTAATGCTACCCGGAGGTAAGCCTTTAAACCATTTCTTCACATCACCCCCTAAGCTCTGGGCAAAGATTCTCATTTTGACTATATCATGATCTATCTCCATATAGTCAAAATAATCTTCCATCCTATCTACATGGTGTTGGGCTGTGGTAGACTCTTTTGCAGTGAAGTGTGGGATCTTTGATTGGAAATCATTGGGTAAGGGTACTAGAGGCTAAGGTAAAACCAGAGGCGCATACCAGACTTCCATGATGATATTTTGATGAGGTAAAGGGTTGGCTTGGGCAGCTGGTATATGGATGACAAGGATATTCTGACCAGTCGAAGACTGATGAGCAGATTTAAGGTGACTGAGCCCCAAGTTTTGAATGAAGTATGTATCAGGAGGTGTAGATTGAGGGGTCTGTCTATTCCCAAGGTGCTTACCACTTTAAGGTGATGAAACAGGAAACTCAAGGTCTGGCTAGTTTAGAACACTGAATGACCTAGTTCTTGGTAAGCTACTTTGAGTGCCTAGGTCAACAAGTGGGTTTGATAGAGCTGTAAAATTTTCTAGTGTAGAATTAGTTCTATGGATGTGGCTAGAACTAGTTGATTTTCTAGGTGTCAAAGATCCCTTGAGGATGCTCTCAGGGTTTTCAACTATTTCAGCTGGGTATGGGTTAGGATAAGCTCTCGTATGAATGGTTCTTGAAGCCAGAATGTTGTTTTCTGACCCTTAACCCTACTTGTTACTTCTACTGTGGTTGATGTTGTTATGGAGGCTGGTCTCCCAGTGGAGTCTTATGTGAAAACAAGATAATCAGCAGGCCTACTGATCACCAGTGGAGTCTTTATATCGTCTAGGAATTATGGAGTCACCAGGTGGAGGTTTTAGGATATTTCTGGAGGGTACATTGTCCACCACAGTGCTTATGAGATGTCCCTTTTCAAAGATATCTTCCAAACACAGCAAAATCTAACCAGAGATTGACTGGGAGGGAATTTACCAGATGTGTCACCTCTGAAAGAGTGTGAGATCTGAAGGCTACCTGGCCCTTTCCAGACTCTGTCCAAGAGTATGGGAGAAACACAAAAAATGGTGTAGAGGTTGATGTGTGGATAGGATTATTTTACTGCCAACATAACCAGAGATTGTAGGTTTTTGAGGTTCTTATGACGTGGAAAGGTGAGTAATACTTAGATTCCCCAACGGAGTCACCATTATGTTGGTGACGACAATGGGGGGTAGACAAATGTTATCAGTTATAATCTCTCAGATTTCCTCAGTGGAGTCGCCATTATGTTGGGGTTCCCATGTTTTGGCCAAATTGGCGAGACCAAAAGATGAGACAACATAAAACCACTTTAAGACCTCAGGATCTAGCCCTCCTGGGTCTAGAGAGGGATCTCTCTATGATATGTCAAAGTTATATGACTTTAAAGCTCAAAGGTTTAAGATGTTAGGCTAGTTATAAGGCTCTGGGTTTGTTTTTTTAATTGTTGTTTTGGTTGCTGGTTATCGGGAAAGAAGGGTTCAATGTAAGACAAGGATGAGCAAAGAAGAGTGAGGCAGAGGTGAAGTATTCTAGGGAGCATTCAAAACCATTGGGCAATGGAGTCAGGAAAGGATTTTCTTGCTAATCAATAGTCAAGCTTTCAATTGGGCTAGTCATCTAAAACATTGGATCTTAGAGATGATAGTGTGATATGGAAAGGTAGGAGAGGAGGAGACAACACAGATTCAGGGCACAAAGTTAAATACCAGCTAGTCGCACAAGGATCCTAGTGGATAGGGCTAACTCTAATCCCCAGTGTTCCCAAATATTCCAGTTAAATCCTTAACAAGAAACATCTAAGAACATATTCATTTAATTCATACATCATAGAGCAGGCAATAACATCCACTACACTGGTTAAATCAACTGAAATCAATTCTTAGACAACACATTCATAAGAAAAACATCAATGGCAAGGAGAGCAGAAACATAGGGTACCTAACAAGGGTAAATCCTATGCCAATATTCTGATGCAAGCCAGTAGAAACATAATGAAATGAATTAAAACATAGAGATAGGAAAACATCACCGCTGCTTTAGATCAGGATCCAAAGAAATGTGCTTGTAATATTAAATAGAAATACCAGTCAAGTACAACATTGCCAATAGCCGAATACTCAGTCTGAAATCATATTCCTCAGCCTATCTTACAACTTTACACAGAGACTGTGTCTCAAAAGAAACTACTTGCAATTTCTCTGATAACTGATCAACAACCTTTACAATAAGTTTCTCATGAATTTATAGCTCCAGTGGAGTAGAGAAGGTAGGTGAAAAACTAAATGCAGCATTAAAAACTCAGAAGAGGGAGAAGGCCGAAGCCCACTCTATATAAATTCTGTGCATTTATCTATGGCACTCCTTTGGGTGAAAGAGTGGTCTTCTCCAGGCTTCCATTTACTTCGGTAGGTATCTGATGTACTTTGGCTGCAGAACTCTGTAGTACTTCTGGTGAATCAAACAAAAACGTAGAATCATGATGCTAAGATTTGCCATACTGTGCAACAAATGCTGCTGATATCGTAGGACTGTTGTCAGGTGGGAAATACTCTAGGAACACGGTATAGAATAAAAGCTGCATGGGCATCTGTCGTTTATGGGGAAAACATTATGCAGGTGTGCAAACCCTGATATACATAAATTTCTACGTGTTGTACCCTCTATGTAATCCATTATGTTGCTAACCTTGTGCTTTGCCTCTAAACCACTGTATTAAGGCTCAAAATCTTCAATACTGAATGTTGAACTTGTTGATCATTAGCTGGTATTTCTCTGTCGCTTCATAAATGTCTTGATATGCAACATCTGGGCTTTAATGGTGCTGGATAGGTTTTCGTGGAGGTTGAATGGTCCTTTGATAATATTTATGCTGCAGCCACCTTTCCTGACATTTCCCTGTAGTACCAGCTTCCAAATTCAACCTTTTTCTGCACAACACGCCATTTACAATGATACACATGAACCATGGTGGTTTTCCGCCTTTCTAAAACCCTACAAAATACGAAAACAAGTTAAGATAACAATGAATGGGGGTGGTGGATGTAGTGCAGATGATGAAAATGGTCGTGCAGCTGGTGAAATGGTGGAGAATGGTGTGGAAGACTCGCAGTGCGTTGGAAAGGGTAGGGACGGCAGTCGGAAGGTGGCGCAGAAGGAAAAATAAATGAAAAACCTTTAAACTTCGACCTTTGACTGGAATATATAAAAGGACGGACGGCAACGTTATAAAACATGTGGACAGATGACATAGTGGGATGGGGTTACGATGGGACTGAGAATAAACCTGGACCGCCCAATCTCGGGAGGAGATCGACGGTGGACGACACGTCGGAGGGTGATGAACGGTGGGCCAGGGGTACGGTGGCCATGAATTATTGTGTGCACAGCTTCGTGGAGCGATCGTCGTTGGATTACCCGCCCCAGATCGGACGATGCACAACGATATCGCTCTGCGTCCACGGACGAACTTTAATGCACGATGGGAGGGTGGTTTTCTAGCCATACCGGTGCCACATGTCGGAAGGTGTATGGAATCGCTGCGAAAATAGGAAAACCACCTGCCCTTCAAAAGTGATGCAATGAAACCCGGTGGTTTTGAACAGTGTTGTGTGCGGGGACCATAGGCGGACGGGGGGAATATGGACCGTCGAATTTGAGGTTTTAAATGGACAGCTGATATTCGATCGGGCGATGAACGGGTGAGCAGTGGGTGCGATGGATGGGGCAAGGGCGGCGATCGCCGTCCATTCTATTTGGATCAACGACTACAAATGCGCCCAATGAATCATATGAGATAAGCGCTTTTTGGGCTAGTGTTCGGTTCCAGTGGCCAGGCTACATGGGGAGAAATACGGCTCCGGGGCTGGACGAAGGGGCTAAGGCCAGTATAGGGTAGAAAATGGATTTGTGGCCCATTTTAAGTGCATTTTCAGGCCAACCAAGGGTAACAATAGGAAGAAAAGGAAAAATGAAATCACACCAGGGATGTGTGCATGGTTTAGGGGGAATTATGGGGGGTTTGAAGGATTAGGGGAGGAAACTTGGGGTAAAAGGGGAACTTTGAAAAAGGGAAAAAAAAGGATGAAATGGGCAATTCTACAGGGGCATCAGGGGCAAATGAAGACCTTAAGGAGCACAATTTTTTATCATCAGAGAGGCTTCACAATGGAAATCACCAGAGGGGATTTCATCACAGGGTAAAGGCACAAGAGACTTCAAGGATGATGTGTCTTCAGGGGAGATGCATTCATTGAAGGCTCAGTAACAATTTAGCCCCTTACTTTGCCTGTCAAAAATTTATAGGGGGCTAACAGTGGCTCCACATGGGGATGGCTTCTTCTTGAAGGAGTCAAGAATTCAGAAAATAATCTTTGGTGTACAACAGACGCCTGCTGCTTGAGCCACCTTCTTCTTTGATTTTCAGATTCCACAAACATAATAGATCAGCAGAAACACTTCCAAATAATCTACCTACCCATCCTACAATCCTAGCATTTTTTCTTCTAGGGTGCATTTGAACTAGCAGACCCTTTACATCATTTATTTTTATAACAGAAAATAAACCTATTCTAAATCTACCCTTATTACTCCATGAGACCAGATTAGACTATTGGTCTCATATGTTTCTCTACCTATTCTAATATCTGCTGGGATTAAACTGTCCAGCAGATTTCTTCTCTACATTCTACAACAGAAATTTAAAAACAATCAAACTAGGATTAGACAGTCTAGTTTGATGTTGATCCAAGGCATAAAGACAGTTGCACATGGAAAGAAATTTGCAGGAAACTAAAAACAAAACCTTGAATGTCTGAAATTTGAAATCTTGAAGCATCCTTCTTTCTTTTTGTGACTCAAGTTTTGGGCTTGTTAGAGTCACTTTCTCTTCTTCATTTCAGCTCTGGTTTTGGACTTGTTAGAGCTGATTCTTCTTTCTTCTCTGCTGGTCTAGGTTTTGGGCATGTTTGGACCAGCTATCTTTACTTTCCTTAGCTTAGATTTTGATCATGTTAGAGCCAATCCTTTGCACTACAGAGGTTCATGTTTTTAGCATGTCTGAACCTCTCCTTTCTCTCTGTTTTTTGAAACATTTTTTCCTTTTCTTGAAAAAAAACACAGCAATGGTATGTACAATGGAAATGAAAGCTGGAAATCAGAAATCAGTAGAAGTAATGTTTGAGCATCCTGCAATTGACAGGACCCCGAAACAGCTCTGTGCCATCTAATACTTGTAGGAAGAAGGCATTTGGACCCACAGTGGCCTGGATGATGTATGGACCTTGCCACAAACTGTCAAACTTGTCATGCTTACCTCTATCCTCTCTCCTTGAGTCCCACTTCAGAACTTTATCTCCAATTTTGAAATCAGCAGCTTTGGTTCTTTTGTCAAACAACTTCTTTATATTTTCCTGAACTTTCACAGCTCTGTTGTAAACTTCTTCCCTTGTTTGCTGGAGATGGATTGTCTGGTTTATCCTTCTCACCATACTGTCTTCTTCTATTTGAATCTCCTGGACCAGCTTGATCACTGGTATCCCAAGGCTGGTAGGAAACACTGCTTTTTTCCCATAGACAAGCTGGTATGGTGACATGCCAATGGATTTCTTTGTTGTAAGCCTGTCAGCCCACAGGGCATGCGCTAACTTGTTATGCCACGATTTTTTGTTCTTTTCTAGCAACTTTTTGATGATGATTACCAGGATTTTGTTTGATGATTCAGCTAATCCATTACCTTGAGAGTAATAGGTATTTGAATTACCAAGTGCTATTTGATACCTGTGACAAAAATCAACCATTTTCTTGGATCCGAAAGCAGCAGCATTATCAGTGATTATTTTCCTTGGGCAGCCAAACCGAAAGAGGATATGACCTTCTCGGAAACTAATGATGACTGAATCTGTGGCATCCCTAGAAGGTATGGCCTCTATACACTTAGTGAAATAGTCTGTGGCTGTTAGGATCCATTTGTGTTGTGCAGAAGAAGTAGGGTGAATTTCTCCTATGAAATCTAGGCCCCATTGCAGAAAGGGACCTTCGACGGTGATGGGCTGCAGAGGTAACGGGAGAAGTTTTCTTTTGCCTTCAAAAATCTGGCATTTGTGGGGGGCAATTATCATCTTATGGATATCGTTGAAGAGTGTAGGCCAATAGTAGCCAGCTCTGAGTATTTTGTTTGCAGTAACCTTCCAGCTCAGGTGGTCTCCACACTCTCCTGTATGGAATTCTTGTTTAATCCTCTCTGCCTCATTTTTCGGCAAACATTTAAGAAATAGGCCATTTGGATTCTTCCAGTATAAGCATTTATTTATTATGTAGTAGCTCATGGCTTTTAGTTTTAGGAATCTGGCCTTGGTCTTTGATAGTTCAGGAGGGACGTCGAGGTGGGTAAGCACATGCAGAATGTCAGAATACCAAGGAGATCTCTGAATATTTTCCTAAAAAGTGGGATCAAGCAATTCCTGTTGCTCATCCAAAGTATTTACCATGTTAATGTCTAGGGCTTGTAAATTTGATTCAACCATTAGTTGGGCTAGGCCTTGACCTTTGATCAGTTTGGTGGGTTTTATCTCGAGATTGTACTCTAAGATCAAAGCAATCCATTTTCCCCTCTTCCCATCTGGGTCTTGGGACAAAATATCCTTTACCGCTATATTTGGCACATAATCTATGGTGTGGGAATGCAGTATGTACACCCTAAAGTCTTTCAAGGCCTTAATCAGAGCATAGGCCTGTTTTTCCATAATGTTGTATTTCAAGGGTGCATCTCTGAGCGCTTTGATGAAGAAATAAATGGGTTGTTCCATTCCCTCCAGATTCCTCTGCAGTAGGACCGCAGCTATGGTATGCGTGGAGGAAAATGAAAAAATCAGGAAATATTTTGAGAAATCTGGGCTGATTAGGACAAGAGCCTGGGTCAATGAAAGTTTTACTGATTCAAAAGATTTCTTAGCTTCAACAATCCACTTAACTCCTACACCTTTCTTCATCATGTTATTCATATTCCTAAGGTGTTCAGCTAAGTTGGGAATAAACCTCCTGAGGAAGTTAATTTTCCCAATGAAGGACTATAACTCTTTGATGTTTCTTGGGTGTGTGATTTGTAGTACTCCCTCAACTCTTTGCAGATCTATCATAATTCCCCTCTCAGATATAATGTGGCCAAGAATTTTACCTTCTTGCAGCCCAAATACAGTATTTTTGTGGTTCAATGATAGACCAAACCTTCTAAATTTTTCAAACACTTTTATCAGATGTTTCATATCTTCTTATTCAGTCTTGGAATAGACTGTTATGTCATCTAAGTAAATAACAATGAAGTGCCCCATCTCATCTGAAACGGCTATGTCCATTCCTCTTTGGAAGGTTTCACCAGCGTTCATCAGTCCAAAGGGCATCTTCACATACATAAAGGTGCCCCATGGATTGGTAAAGGCTATCTTGAGTTGATCTTCTGGGATTACTAAGACTTGGTTGTAACCTGAGAAACCGTCTAGCAGGGAGATCCTTTTAGAGCCTACTACCCTCTAAAGAATATGTTCCATTTTTGGCAAAGGGTAATTGTCTTTGAGTGAGGCTCTGTTAAAATTTCTGAAATCTATGCACAATCTAATCTCCCCTGTTTTCTTTCTCACAGCCACTAGGTTGGATACCCAATCAGAGAACCTCACAGGTACAGTTATACCTGCCTCATACATCTTCTTAATCTCTTTTTCTACTGTAGGCATTTTTTTGGGTTTATTCTGCGAAGTTTTTGTCTAAGGGGCTTCTGATTTTCTTTCAAGGGTATTTTATGTTGTATGATGTTTGTGTCATAAGCCATTAAGTCCTCATAACTCCAAGCAAACACATCAATGAATTCCTTGAATAGGTCAATGTATTTTATTTTCATGTTTGCAGGAAGGGACTTAGCCAATTTGATCATCTTGGGTTTATCTTCAGTGCCTAGGTTGCATTCCTCAACATCAAAGTTTGCATGTTCTATAGTGGGATTTTTTTCTACATCCTCTAAGTCAAAAAGGTATTCTAAAGGTGCCAGACCTCGTGGTATGTTCTTATCTTTGGTCTGCAGCACCTCTACTTCATCACTATCTACGTTTCACATTTTTCGTCTGAATTTCCAATATATTCGTTTAGAGTGTTTATTTCTATGTTACAAGGTGGTTCTTCTTCATCTAAGGATTCTTCACTTAGGCAGCTACTGTCAGATTTAGAGTCTGAATCAGAAAATTCAAACTCATTCCTGCCTACCAAGAAATCTTCAATCTGTTTATCTCCTTCAAAAACCTGCTAATATTTTTCATTATCCGGCACTGCAGATCCGAATTTGGTTTGTATGATGATCTGTTGGTCTCCTGGAGTCTTGGGGTATGAACTAGCTAGGCAAGATAATCCGTTTGCAAAGACATTTTGACTCCTGGGAACAAACAATAATTCTTATTCAACAAATGTTTTCAATAAATCCATAGTTTCATTCCATTAGGCTCTCAATATAGGATGTTTCGTTGTATATTCACCATTCACATACTTTATGATCAGCTCAGAATGCTCGTGCATAGTTATCCTACGGGCTCTTTATTTTCTCAACAGGTTTAAGCCTAGGATAAGAGCCTCGTATTCTGCAATGTTTTTTGTACATTTGAAATGCATGTTGCATGCATCGCTCTCTCCTTAGCCATTTTCTGTGTTATGTATCCACACTCCTGCCCCAGCAGTTCTCTTGGTGCATGACCCATTGAAATTCATTTCCCATAGATTTTTATTCTCAGGTTTATCGTCCTTTACTTCCCTACAGCTGGGTTCACCATTATGTATTATTAAAGGGGCTGCACTAGGCTGTGGGTCGTTTTGTTTTTCATCATGTGTGTGGAAATCAGAGGGGTGACAAGTTGGCTGATGGTGTTCTGTTTTTGGTTCATTTTAAGCCTCTGTTGTCTCAGTGCACTGTTCAAAGTTTTCTACGTCTTCCTCCTCCGAGTCTAGAGTAGCCATTATGTTAAAATCCATGGGCATTGTTTCCTTGTTTGTATTTATGTTTTCAGATTCTGGTTCCCCCAAATATTCATCATTGCAGAGGATAAAGGAATCTAGGTCTGTATGTACATAGTATAGAGGAGAATTTTCAGGCTTTTCAGGGCTACTAACCAGGAATTTCATTTGTGCCTCCCTATATAGTCTTCTAACTTGGCCAAAGATTGGTATTGTGGCATAAGCCCCATCCATCTGCATTGTCCCTTGTAGCTTGGCTCCCCATGATCTTGATAATAACATGCCATACTTGGGTGGCACATCTGCCACCACAACATCCATGACCATACACTTTGCTGGAATCTGGGCAAGGCTCACACATAAATCTTTGATCAGGCCAAGACACTTTACTTTGCTAGAGTCAAATGAATATAGGTATTTATAGGGATGGGTTATCTCTAGGACTAATCTTTCCATTACTACTTTAGGCATTAAGTTGTGTGATGCCCCAGAATCATGCATTGCATTGTGGAGAATCTTATCATGGATGTTGAGACTGATATAGAAAGGTGGCACCACTCCTTCCTGAAACTTTCCTTCTATCTTTGGACCAAACAGAAGGGCAGGTTGATCATCACTCAGATTTACAGTGTCGCTGTTCTCGCCTAAATTTAATGCTTTCAAAATTTGGCCTTTATATAAATCTTGAGTGGCCATCTCAGAGAGTGTGACGGGGATTTTAATTTTTTCAATCTCACTCTCCAAATTGAAAGTGGACTGACTCTTTGGAATGCTCAACTCTGTTTTGTTAGCCACTGCCTTAGTGGTTGAATCTGTGTGCTGATTCTCACTATGTACAGTGTTAGAAACTGTTTTATCAGGAGTACTAACTGCAATGTTAGTACTACTTGTTGGTCAACCTTGTGTATCAGTGTTTTGGTTGTCTTTTTCTTCGTCCTTTCCTGAACTCTCAGCTGTTGATTTTTTACTTTCAGCAGTTTCTTTAGAAGTTTTCTCAGGTATTTTCTTGATGGTGATCTTAGAAGCTTTTGGTTTGGGAGTTTCTTGGCTCTTTTTTCTTCTAAGTTCATATTGTTCTCTAACCTGCATCATGGCATTTTCAAATCCTAACCTGTAATCCTCACTTTCTAACCATTCCTCATCCCAATATGAGGATGAGGGTTGATCTTCTTCTGAGTAACAGTTATGGATTTAATTTTTGGTTTAAAACATGTTTATTGTGTTCCCCTCAGTATCATATATGATTCCCTCATCTTCATCTAAAAATTTCTCTTGGAATGGGGGAATAACTTGCTGATTTGATTCTCTTTGTCTGTTGGGAGGGGTGTTGTTTCTTCTAAAGTTCTGGTTCTGGTTATGGTTTTGATTTCTGTTTTGGTTACTGACTGAGACAACCATTTTTTCCATCATTTGTTGTAGCCTTTCCATATTTTTAGATAAACGGTCATAGTTTGGATTAGATGTGGAAGCTACATTGTCATCTCTATATGTTACCCTTTTCTCATCTCTCAATCTTGCTCTTTTCTCAATCAGGTTAGCCTCTACACTCACTGCTCCTTTTTTCATGTCTTCCAACGTGTTGTACTCTCTCTCCCTAAGCTGGTAGGCCATGTCAGCATCAAAGCCTTCGGGGTATCTCGCTAGAGCCATACCTTGGGGAGGCTTCATGTGCGGAGGGAGAGCATTATAAATGCTGTTAAATCTTGTTGTGTAATCATGGACACTCTCTCCTACATTTCTTTTAAGGTTCATATATTCTGCTAGGAGTTGGCGAGGGTTGGCCTTAACCTCCCATTTGTTTATGAAAGTCTGATATAAAGATGGTAGATCATTAATGCTACCTGGATGTAAGCCATTAAACCATTTCTTCACATCACCCACTAAGCTCTGGGAAAATATTCTCATTTTGACTATATCATCATCTATCTCCATGTAGTCAAAAGAATCTTCCATCCTATCTACATGGTGTTGGGCTGTGGTAGACTCTTTTGCAGTGAAGTGTGGGATATTTGATTGGTAATCATTGGGTAAGGGTACTAGAGGCTGAGGTAAAACCAGAGGCACATACCAGGCTGCCATGATGATGTTTTGATGAGCTAAAGGGTTGACTTGGGCAGCTGGTATATGGATGGCAGGGATATTGTGACCAGTCGAAGACAGGTGAGAAGATTTAAGGTGACTGAGCCCCAAGTTTTGAATGAAGTATGTATCATGAGGTGTCAACTATTTCAAGTGGGTCTGGGTTAGGATAAGCTCTCGTATGAATGGTTCTTGAATCCAGAATGTTGTTTTATGACCAAGCGGCTTAACCCTACTTGTTACTTATACTGTGTTTGATGTTGTTATGGAGGCTGGTCTCCCAGTGGAGTCTTGTGTGAAACCAAGATAATCAGTAGGCCTACTGATCACTAATGGATTCTTTAAATTGTTTAGGAATTATGGAGTCACCAGGTGGAGGGTTTAGGATATTTTTGGAGGGTACACTGTCCACCATAGTGCTTATGAGATTTCCCTTTTCAAGGATATCTTCCAAACACAGAAAAATCTAACCAGAGATTGACTGGGAGGGCGTTTACCAGATGTGTCACCTCTGAAAGAGTGTGAGATATGGAGGCTACCTGGTCCTTTCCAGACTCTGTCCAAGAGTATGGGAGAAACACAAAAAATGTGTAGAGGTTGATGTGTGGATAGGAGTATTTTACTGCCAACCTAACCAGATATTGTAGGTTTCTGAGGTTCTTATGACGTGGAAAGGTGAGTAATACTCATATTCCCCAGCGGAGTCACCATTATGTTGGTGACGACAATGGGCGGTAAACAAATGTTATCAGTTATAAGCTCTCAGATTTCTCCAGTGGATTCGCCATTATGTTGGGGTTCCCATGTTTTGGCCAGATTGCTGAGACCAAAAGATGAGACAACATCAAACCACTTTCAGACCTCAAGATCTAGCCCTCCTAGGTCTAGAGAGGGATCTCTCTATGATATGTCAAATTTATATGACTTTAAAGCTCAAAGGTTTAAGATGTTAGGCTACTTATAAGGCTCTGGGTTTGTTTTTTTAATTGTTGATTTGGTTGTTGGTTATCGGGAAAGAAGGGTTCAATGTAAGACAAGGATGAGAAAAGAGGAGTGAGGCAGAGGTGAAGTATTTCAGGGAGCATTCAAAACCATTGGGCAATGGAGTCAGGAAAGGATTTGCTTGCTAATCAATAGGCAGGCTTTCAATTGGGCTAGTCATCTAAAACATTGGATCTTAGAGATGATAGTGTGATATGGAAAGGTAGGAGAGGAGGAGGCAACATAGATTCAGGGCATAAAGTTAAAGACCAGCTGGTCGCACAAGGATCCTAGTGGACAGGGCTAACTCTAATCCCTAGTGTTCCCAAATCTTCCAGTTAAATCCTTAACAAGAAACATCTAAGAATAGATTCATTTAATTCATACATCAAAGAGCAGGCAATAACATGCACTACACTGGTTAAATCAACTGAAATCAATTCTTAAACAACACATTCAGAAGAAAAACATCAATGGCAAGGAGAGCAGAAACATAGGGTACCTAACAAGGGTAAGTCCTATGCCAATATTTTGATGCAAGCCAATAGAAACGAAATGAAATGAATTAAAACACAGAGATATGAAAACATCACCGCTGCTTTAGATCAGGATCCAAAGAAATGTGCTTTTCATATTAAATAGGAATACCATTCAAGTATAACATTTCCAATAGCTGAATACTCAGTCTGAAATCATATTCCTCAGCCTATCTTACAACTTTACACAGATACTGTGTCTCAAAAGAAACTACTTGCAATTTCTCTGATAACTGATCAACAACCTTTACAATAAGTTTCTCATGAATTTATAGCTCCAGTGGAGCAGAGAAGGTAGGTGAAAAACTAAATGCAGCATTAAAAACTCAGAAGAGGGAGAAGGCCGAAGCCCACTCTATATAAATTCTGTGCATTTATCTATGGCACTCCTTTGGGTGAAATAGTGGTCTTCTCCAGGTTTCCATTTACTCCAGTAGGTCTCTGATGTACTTTGGCTGCAGAACTCTGTAGTACTTCTGGTGAATCAAACAAAAACATAGAATCATGATGCTAAGATCTACCATACTATGCAACAAATGCTGCTGATATCGTAGGACTGTTGTCAGGGAGGGAAATCCTCTAGGAACACGGTATAGAATAAAAGCTGCATGGGCATCTGTCGTTTATGGGGAAAACATTCTGTAGGTGTGCAAACCCTGATATACATAAATTTCTGCGTGTTGTACCCTCTGTGTGATCCATTATGTCTCTAACCTGGTGCTTTGCCTCTAAACCACTATATTAAGGCTCAAAATATTCAATACTGAACGTTGAACTTGTTGATCATTAGCTGGAATTTATCTGCCACTTCATAAATGTATTGATCTGCAACATCTGGGCTTTAATGGTGCCGGATAGGTTTTCGTGGAGGTTGGATGGTCCTTTGATAATATTTATGTTGTAGCCACCTTTCCGGACATTTCCCTGTAGTACCAGCTTCCAAACTCAACCTTTTTCTGCACAACGCGCCATTTACAATGATACACATGAACCATGGTGGTTTTCCGCCTTTCTGAAACCCTGAAAAATATGAAAACAAGTTAAGAGAACAATGAATGGGGGTGGTGGATGAAGTGCGGATGATGAAAATGGTCGTGTAGCTAATGAAATGGTGGAGAATGGTGTGGAAGACTCACAGTGTGGTGGAAACAGTAGGGACGGCAGTCAGAAGGTGGCGCGGAAGGAAAAATAAATATAAAACCTTTAAACTTCGACCTTTGACTGGAATATATAAAAGGACGGACGGAAACATGACAAAACACGTGGAGAGATGACGTGGCGGGACGGGGTTACGGCGGGACTGAGAATAAACCTAGGCCGCCCGATCTTGAGAGGATATCGACGGTGGATGACACGTCGGAGGGTGATGAACGGTGGGCCAGGGGTACGGTGGCCATGAATTACCATGTGCGCAGCTTCGTGGAGCGATCGCCATTGGATTACCCGCCCCAGATCGGACGACGCATAGTGATATCGCTCTGCGTCCACGGACAAACTTTAATGCACGATGGGAGGGTGGTTTTCCATCCATACCATTGCCACGCGTCGGAAGGTGTATTGAATTGCTGCAAAAATAGGAAAACCACCCGCCCTTCAAAAGTGGTGTGATGAAACCCATCAGTTTTGAACAGTGTTGGGTGCAGGGACCACAAGCGGACGGGGGGAATATAGACCGTCAGATTTAAGGTTTTAAATGGACGGCTGATATTCGATCGGGCGATGAACAGGTGAGCAGTGGGTGTGATGGATGGGGCGAGGGCGGCGATCGTCGTCCATTCTGTTTGGATCAACGGCTACAAACGCACCTGATGAATCATATCAGATAAGCGCTTTTTGGGCTAGCGTTCGGTTCCAGCAGCCAGGCTACATGGGGAGAAAGACGGCTCCGGGGCTGGCCGAAGTGGGCTAAGCCTAGTATAGGGTATAAAATGGATTTGTGGCCCATTTTAAGTGCATTTTCAGGCCAACCAAGGGTAATGATAGGGGAAAAAGGGAAAATGAAATCACACCAGGGGTGTGTGCATGGTTTAGGGGGAATTTTGGGGGGTTTAGAAGGATTAGGGGAGGAAAATTGGGGTAAAAGGGGAACTTTGAAAAAGGGAAAAAAAAGGATGAAATGGACAATTATGCAGGGGCATCAGGGGCAAATGAAGACCTTCAGGAGCACAATTTTTTATCATCAGAGAGGCTTCATAATGGAAATCAGTAGAGGGGATTTCATCATAGGGTAAAGGCACAAGAGACTTCAAGGATGATGTGTCTTCAGGGGAGATGCATTCATTGAAGGCTCAGTAACAATTTAGCCCCTTACTTTGCCTGTCAAAAATTTATAGGGGGCTAACAATGGCTCCACATGGGGATGGCTTCTTCTTGAAGGAGTCAAGAATTCAAAAAATAATCTTTGGTGTAGGCCAGACGCCTACTGCTTGAGCCACCTTCTTCTTTGATTTTCAGCTGCCACAAACATAATAGATCAGCAGAAACACTTCTAAATAATCTACCTACCCATCCTACAATCCTAGCATTTTTTCTTCTAGGGTGCATTTGAACTAGCAAACCCTTTACATCATTTATTTTTATAACAGAAAATAAACCTATTCTAAATCTACCCTTATTACTCCATGAGACCAGATTAGACTGTTGGTCTCATATGTTTCTCTACCTATTCTAATATCTACTGGGATTAAACTATCCAGTAGATTTCTTCTCTACATTCTACAACAGAAATTTAAAAACAATCAAACAAGGATTAGACAGTCTAGTATGTTGTTGATCCAAGGCATAATGACAGTTGCACATGGACAGAAATTTGCAGGAAACTGAAAGCAAAACTTTGAAGGTCTGAAATCTGAAATCTTGAAGCATCCTTCTTTCTTTTTGTGACTCAAGTTTTGGGCTTGTTAGAGTCACTTCTCTTCTTCATTTCAGCTCTAGTTTTGGGCTTGTTAGAGTTGATTCTTCTTTCTTCTCTGCTAGTCTAGGTTTTGGGCATGTTTGGACCAGCTATCTTTACTTTCCTTGGCTCAGATTTTGATCATGTTAGAGCCAATCCTTTGCACTATAGAGGTTCATGTTTTGAGCATGTTTGAACCTCTCCTTTCTCTCTGTTTTTTGAAACATTTTTTCCTTTTCTTGAAAACAAACACTGCAATGGTATGTACAATGGAAATGAAAGGTAGAAATTGGAAATCAGCAGAAGTAATGTTTGAGCATCCTGTCATTGACAGGACCCCCAAATAGCTTTGTGCCATCTAATTCTTGTAGGAAGAAGGCATTTGGACCCACAGTGGCCTGGATGATGTATGGAACTTGCCACAAACTATCTAACTTGCCATGCTTACCTCTATCCTCTCTCCTTGAGTCCCACTTCAGAACTTTATCTCCAATTTTGAAATCAGCAGCTTTGGTTCTTTTTTCAAACAACTTCTTTATATTTTCTTGAACTTTCACTGCTATGTTGTAAACTTCTTCCCTTGTTTGCTGGAGATGGATTATCTGGTTTATCCTTCTCACCATATTGTCTTCTTCTATTTGAATCTCTTGGACCAGCTTGATCACTGGTATCCCAAGGCTGGTAGAAAACACTGCTTTTGTCCCATAGAGAAGCTGGTATGGTTACATGCCAATGGATTTCTTTGTTGTAAGCCTGTCAGCCCACAGGGCATGCACTAACTTGTTATGCCACGATTTTTTGTTCTCTTCCAGTAGCTTTTTGATGATGATTACTAGGATTTTTTTTTATGATTCAGCTAATCCATTACCTTGAGGGTAATAGGAAGTTGAATGACCAAGTGCTATTTGATACCTGTGACAAAAATCAACCATTTTCTTGGATCCAAAAGCAGTAGCATTATCAGTGATTATTTTCCTTGGGCAGCCAAACTGAGAGAGGATATGACCTTCTAGGAAACTAATGATGACTGAATCTGTGGCATCCCTAGCAGGTATGGCCTCTATCCACTTAGTGAAATATTCTGTGGCTGTGAGGAAACATTTGTGTTGTGCAGAAGAATCAGGGTGAATTTCTCCTATGAAATCTAGGCCCCATTGCAGAAAGGGACCTTCGACGATGATGGGCTGCAGAGGTAACGGGAGAAGTTTTCTTTTGCCTTCAAAAATCTGGCATTTGTGGCAGGAAATTAGCATCTTATGGATATCGTTGAAGAGTGTAGGCCAATAGTAGCCAGCTCTGAGTATTTTGTTTGCAATAACCTTCCAGCTCAGGTGGCCTCCACACTCTCCTGTATGGAATTCTTGTTTAATCCTCTCTGCCTCATTTTCAGATAAACATTTAAGCAATAGGCCATTTGGATTCATCCAGTATAAGAATTTATTTATTATGTAGTAGCTCCTGGATTTTAGTTTTAGGAATCTAGCCTTGGTCTTTGATAGTTCAAGAGGGGCGTCGAGGTGTGTAAGCACATGCAGAATGTTAGAATACCAAGGAGATCTCTGAAAATTTTCCTCAACAGTGGGATCAAGCAATTCCTGTTGCTCATCCAAGGTATTTACCATGTTAATGTCTAGCACTTGTAAATTTGATTCAGCGATTAGTTGGGCTAGACCCTGACCTTTGATCAGTTTGGTGGGTTTTATCTCAAGATCATACTCTAAGATCACAGCAATCCATTTGCCCCTCTTCCCATCTGGGTCTTGGGACAAAATATCCTTTACCACTATATTTGGCACATAAGCTACGGTGTGGGAATGTAGTATGTACACCCTAAAGTCTTTCAAGGCCTTAATCAGAGCATAGGCCTGTTTTTCCATAATGTTTTATTTCAAGGGTGCATCTCTGAGCACTTTTCCGAAGAAATAAATGGGTTGTTCCATTCCCTCCAGATTCCTCTGCAGTAGGACCGCAGCTATGGTATGCTTGGAGGCAAATGAAAAAATCAGGAAATATTTTTAGAAATCTGGGATGATTAGGACAGGAGCCTGGGTCAATGCAAGTTTTACTGATTCAAAATATTTCTTAGCTTCAATAGTCCACTTAACTCCTACACCTTTCTTCAGCATGTTAGTCATATTCCTAAGGTGTTCAGCTAAGTTGGGAATAAACCTCCTTAGGAAGTTAATTTTCCCAACGAAGGACTGTAACTCTTTGATGTTTCTTGGGTGTGTGAATTGTAGTATTCCCTCAACTCTTTGCGGATCTATCCTAATTCCCCTCTCAGATATAATGTGGCCAAGAAGTTTACCTTCTTGCAGCCCAAATACAGCCTTTTTGGTGTTCAATGACAGACCAAACCTTCTACATTTTTCAAACACTTTTCTCAGATGTTTCAAATGTTCTTCTTCAGTCTTGTAATAGATTGTTATGTCATCTAAGTAAATAACAATGAAGTGCCCTATCTCATCTGAAACGGCTATGTCCATTGCTCTTTGGAAGGTTGCACCAGCGTTCATCAGTCCAAAGGGCATCTTCACATACGTAAAGGTGCCCCATGGAGTGGTAAAGGCTGTAATGAGTTGATCTTCTGGGATTACTAAGACTTGGTTGTAACCTGAGAAACCGTCTAGCAGGGAGATCCTTTTAGAGCCTACTACCCTCTGAAGAATATGTTCCATTTTTGGCAAAGGGTAATTGTCTTTAAGTGAGGCTCTGTTAAGATTTCTGAAATCTATGCACAATCTGATCTCCCCTGTTTTCTTTTTCACAGCCACTAGGTTGGATACCCAATCAGAGAACCTCACAGGTACAATTATACCTGCCTCATACATCTTCTTAATCTCTTTTTCTACTTCAGGCAATTTTTTTCGGTTTATTCTGCGAAGTTTTTGTATAAAGGGCTTCTGATTTTATTTCAAGGGTATTTTATGATGTATGATGTTTGTGTCATAAGCCCTTAAGTCCTCATAAATCCAAGCAAACACATCAATGAATTCCTTGAATAGGTCAATGTATTTCCTTTTCATGTTTGCAGGGAAGGGACTTAGCCAATTTGATCATCTTGGGTTTATCTTTAGTGCCTAGGTTGCATTCCTCGACATCAGAGTTTGCATGTTCTATAGTGGGATTTTTTGCTACATCATTGAAGTCAAAAAGGTCTTATAAAGGTGCCAGACCTCGCAGTATGTTCTTATCTTTGGTCTACAGCACCTCTACTTCATCACTATCTGTGTTTTCACATTTTTCGTCTGAATTTCCAATCTGTTCGTTTAGAGTGTTTATTTAAATGTTACAAGGTGGTTCTTCCTCATCTGAGGATTCTTCACTTAAGCAGCTACTGTCATATTTAGAGTCTGAATCAGAAAATTCAAAATCATTCCTGCCTACCAAGAAATCTTCAATCTGTTTATCTCCTTCAAAAACCTGCTAATATTTTTCATTTTCCGGCACTGCAGGTCTGAATTTGGTTTGAATGATGTTCTGTTGGTCGCCTGGAGTCTTGGGGTATGAAATAGCTAGGCAAGCTAATCTGTTTGCAATGACATTTTGACTCCTGGGAACAAACACTAATTCGTATTGAATGAAGTATGTATCAGGAGGTGTAGATTGAGGGGTCTGTCTATTCCCAAGGTGCTTACCACTTTGAGGTGATGAAACAGGAAACTCAAGGTCTGGCTTGTTTAGAACACTGAATGACCTAGTTCTTGGTAAGCTACTTTGAGTGCCTAGGTCAACAAGTGGGTTTGATAGAGCTGTAAAATTTTCTGGTGTAGAATTAGTTCTATGGATGTGGCTAGAACTAGTTGATTGTCTAGGTGTCGGATATCCCTTGAGGATGCTCTCAGGGTTTTCAACTATTTCAGCTGGGTATGGGTTAGGATAAGCTCTCGTATGAATGGTTCTTGAAGCCAGAATGTTGTTTTCTGACCCTTAACCCTACTTGTTACTTCTACTGTGGTTGATGTTGTTATGGAGGCTGGTCTCCCAGTGGAGTCTTGTGTGAAAACAAGATAATCAGCATGCCTACTGATCACCTATGGAGTCTTTAAATCGTTTAGGAATTATGGAGTCGCCAGGTGGAGGTTTTAGGATATTTCTGGAGGGTACATTGTCCACCACAGTGCTTATGAGATGTCCCTTTTCAAGGATATCTTCCAAACACAACAAAATCTAACCAGAGATTGACTGGGAGGGAATTTACCAGATGTGTTACCTCTGAAAGAGTGTGAGATCTGAAGGCTACCTGGCCCTTTCCAGACTCTGTCCAAGAGTATGGGAGAAACACAACAAATGGTGTAGAGGTTGATGTGTGGATAGGATTATTTTACTGCCAACATAACCAGAGATTGTAGGTTTCTGAGGTTCTTATGACGTGGAAAGGTGAGTAATACTTAGATTCCCCAGCGGAGTCACCATTATGTTGGTGACGACAATGGGGGGTAGACAAATGTTATCAGTTATAATCTCTCAGATTTCCTCAGTGGAGTCGCCATTATGTTGGGGTTCCCATGTTTTGGCCAAATTGGCGAGACCAAAAGATGAGACAACATCAAACCACTTTAAGACCTCTGGATCTAGCCCTCCTAGGTCTAGAGAGGGATCTCTCTATGATATGTCAAAGTTATATGACTTTAAAGCTCAAAGGTTTAAGATGTTAGGCTATTTATAAGGCTCTGGGTTTGTTTTTTTAATTGTTGGTTTGGTTGATGGTTATCGGGAAAGAGGGGTTCAATCTAAGACAAGGATGAGCAAAGAGGAGTGAGGCAGAGGTGAAGTATTCCAGGGAGCATTCAAAACCATTGGGCAATGGATTCAGGAAAGGATTTGCTTGCTAATCAATAGGCAAGCTTTCAATTGGGCTAGTCATCTAAAACATTGGATCTTAGAGATGATAGTGTGATATGGAAAGGTAGGAGAGGAGGAGACAACACAGATTCAGGGCACAAAGTTAAATACCAGCTAGTCGCACAAGGATCCTAGTGGACAGGGCTAACTCTAATCCCCGGTGTTCCCAAATATTCCAGTTAAATCCTTAACAAGAAACATCTAAGAACAGATTCATTTAATTCATACATCAGAGAGCAGGCAATAACATCCACTACACTGGTTAAATCAACTGAAATAAATTCTTAGACAACACATTTAGAAGAAAAACATCAATGGCAAGGAGAGCAGAAACATAGGGTACCTAACAAGGGTAAATCCTATGCCAATATTCTGATGCAAGCTAGTAGAAACGAAATGAAATGAATTAAAACACAGAGATAGGAAAACATCACCACTGCTTTAGATCAGGATCCAAAGAAATGTGCTTATCATATTTAATAGCAATACCAATCAAGTACAAAATTGCCAATAGTTGAATACTCAGTCTGAAATCATATTCCTCAGCCTATCTTATAACTTTACACAGAGACTATGTCTCAAAAGAAACTACTTGCAATTTCTCTGATAACTGATCAACAAACTTTACAATAAGTTTCTCATGAATTTATAGCTCCAGTGGACCAGAGAAGGTTAGTGAAAAACTAAATGCAGCATTAAAAACTCAGAAGAGGGAGAAGGCCAAAGCCCACTCTATATAAATTCTGTGCATTTATCTATGGCACTCCTTTGGGTGAAAGAGTGGTCTTCTCCAGGCTTCCATTTACTCCGGTAGGTCTCTGATGTACTTTGGCTGCAGAACTCTGTAGTACTTCTGGTGAATCTAAAAAAAACGTAGAATCATGATACTAAGATCTTCCATACTGTGTAACAAATGCTGCTGATATCGTAGGAATGTTGTCAGGTGGGAAATCCTCTAGGAACATGGTATATAATAAAATCTTCATTGGCATCTGTTCTTTATGGGGAAAACATTCTGCAGGTGTGCAAACCCTGATATACATAAATTTATCCGTGTTGTACCCTCTGTGTGATCCATTATGTCGCTAACCTGGTGCTTTGCCTCTAAACCACTGTATTAAGGCTCAAAATCTTCAATACTGAACATTGAACTTGTTGATCATTAGCTGATATTTCTCTGCCGCTTCATAAATGTCTTGATATACAACATTTGGGCTTTAATGGCGCCGGATAGGTTTTCTTGAAGGTTGAACTATCCTTTGATAATATTTATGTTACAGCCACCTTTCCTGTCATTTGCCTGTAGTACTAGCTTCCAAATTCAACCTTTTTCTGCACAACGTGCCATTTACAATGATACACATGAACCATGGTGGTTTTCCGCCTTTCTGAAACCCTGAAAAATATGAAAAAAAGTTAAGAGAACAATGAATGGGATTGGTGGATGCAGTGCGGATGATGAAAATGGTCATGCAGCTGGTGAAATGGTGGACAATGGTGTGGAAGACTCGCAGTGTAGTGGAAAAGGTAGGGACTGCAGTCGGAAGGTGGCACGGAAGGAAAAATAAATGAAAAACCTTTAAACTTTTACCTTTGACTGGAATATATAAAAGGACGGATGGCAACGTGACAAAAAATGTGGACAGATGATGTGGCGGGACGGGGTTACAGTGGGACTGAGAATAAACCTGGGCCACCTGATCTCTGGAGGAGATCAACGGTGGACGACACGTCGGAGCATGATGAACGGTGCGCCAGGGGTACGGTGGCCATGAATTATCGTGCGTGCAGCTTTGTGGAGCGATCGTCGTTGGATTACCCGCCCCATATCAGACGACGCACAGCGATATCGCTCTACATCCATGGACGAAATTTAATGCACGATGGGAGGGTGGTTTTCCAGCCGTACCGGTGCCACGCATCAGAAGGTGTATGGAATCGCTGCAAAAATAGGAAAACCACCCACCCTTCAAAAGTGGTGCAATGAAACATGGCGGTTTTGAACAGTGTTGGGTGTGGGGACCACAGGCAGATGGGGGGAATATGGATTGTCGGATTTGAGGTTTTAAATGGACGGTTGATATTCGATCAGGCGATGAATGGGTGAGCAGCGGGCGTGATGGATGGGGCGAGGGCAGCGATCTCCATCCATTTTGTTTTGATCAACGGCTACAAACGCGCCCGATGAATCATATGAGATAAGCGCTTTTTGGGCTAGCATTCGGTTCCAGCGGCTAGGCTACATGGGGAGAAATACTGCTCCAGGGCTGGCCGAATGGGGCTAAGGCCAGTATAGGGTAGAAAATGGATTTGTGGGCCATTTTAAGTGCATTTTCAGGCCAACCAAGGGTAACGATAGGGGAAAAAGGGAAAATGAAATCACACCATGGGTGTGTGCATGGTTTAGGGGGGGGTTTTGGGGGTTTAGAAGGATTAGGGGAGAAAACTTGGGGTAAAAGGGGAACTTTGAAAAAGGGAAAAAAAGGATGAAATGGACAATTCTGCAGGGGCATCAGGGGCAAATGAAGCCCTTCAGGAGCACAATTTTTTATCATCAGAGAGGCTTCACAATGGAAATCAACAGAGGGGATTTCATCACAGGGTAAAGGCGCAAGAGACTTCAAGGATGATGTGTCTTCAGGGGAGATGCATTCATTGAAGGCTCAGTAACAATTTATCCCCTTGCTTTGCCTGTCAAAAATTTATAGGGGGCTAACAACAGCCAGAAATAACTTCAAAGAAACGTCAGAGGTCAAATCCAACCTGACAAAGACTCTAGACCAGACCACCAAGTACAGCGTAGGGCTATTGAGCAGAGTGAACGCGAAACACCTCCTCCACGTTGTCTTAATTAATCGAGTTAATGTGTATCACCTACTCTTGTTGTCTGTTTTTCCTATAAAGAACTCCAGAGAACACTTTGTAAAGGGTTGGATTGCATTATCGTTGTTGTAGTTGCAGGGATTCATTTTTTACTATTAGAAATAGTTTTGGGAGAGAGTAGCAGAGTAGTCTGTAATGTAGTAGGCTGGGAGGAGAAAGTTGGGACTGTAATCAGCTATTGAGCTCAGTGTATGTGACTGGTTTTGCATCAATTAATCAATCAAATTTCACAGGATCTTGGTCTGTTACTATGGGTGATGTTTTCTCTTTACATTGTTTTATTACATTTTTTCATGTTGTTCATTGGTCTTCTAGTACGCATCAGAAATATAACATAGTATTTTCCCACGCATGGTACCCTATGTTTCTGCTCTCCCTACCTTTGATGTTTTCTGCTGATGGTGAAATCTGAGGGAAAATTCACGTGGTTTAACCAGTGTAGCAGTATTTATTCACTGTTAGCTGATGTGTGAACTCATATTTTGTTGCTTGGTTGTTCTTGTTTGGGTTCAAGATAGAGGATTTGGGATACCAGGAATTTATTGTAAGCCTTGTCCACTGGGGTCCTTGTTCGACAAGATTGGCCTTCCCTGATCTCAAGCCCATTTGTACGTTCAAATCTTATGGGTTTTCCCTTAGAGAGTATGCCAAAGCAGATCTGGAGTTAGATGACCTATGGTCTGATCTCAAGCTGCCCTTTGTGTTTCACCTTCCTCTCCTTAATGTTCCACTCCATCATCTATCTCAAATATCTTTTATTATAGCTGACGTGCCCTGTGAAAGCCTTGGCTAGTTGTTTGCAAGTAATCTCCTTTCATGACTCCATAGCCCAATGGATGGCACAACCTTAACCCATCCTCTTTTGTCGAAACGTCTTACCGCTCTGCTCCTTTCTTCCCATTACCTTCTCAGTCTATGATCTCATGACCAACCCAATAACCAACCCAATCATTTTAAACCTCCCTTTGTGCTTCATACTTAGCCTAACATCTCATTTTGAGCTTCAAAGATATATCTTTCTTTGTTTTATTGGAGAGATCCCTCTCTGGGTCCAAGAGGGCTAGATTCTAGGGCCCAAAAGTGGTTCTGATGTTGTCTCATCTTTTGGTCTTGCCCATCTGGCCAAAACATGGGAACCCTAACAGAAGGTCTCCAAAGAAAGTTATTTTGCCAATTTCAAGTCCTGTAAAAGGTAAGTACGCTTGACATTTCTGCAGGAATTTTAAGAGGTAAACCAGCAAGGGAAATTGATAGGGTGACTGATGAGTCTCTACGGGAAAGTAGGAAAGCACTAATCCTAAAGGGGAGATCAAAATTTTCTAAGCCTGATTCAATCTACGGTATTCCAAATAGACTCATAGAGGAGGGGCCAACTTTCATCTCAGCTATTTACATTCTTTGGATTAAAGGATAGAAGAACAGGCTATAGGATCTAAAGTAAAAATGAAAAGTTGTGAGGATATTACCACTGTGTGGCGGTCTAAAGTTATCAAGTGATTACAACATTTTCAAAGGTCAGAGGGAAAGTGAATTTGTTCACCTACCAAAGTAAAAATGATCAAAGGCATAAACCAACCAAGGAAAGTAAGTCTTGCCACTCAGACAACATCTATAGAAGAAGAAAGTAAAGAGTATCAGTAGGATGTGGGTCAAGTTCTCTTTTTAAGCCCCTTACTTTCAGTAATCAAAAGAGGGTAAAACATAGTGATGAGCTTAGAGGAGGAAAAAACAAAATTGTTTAGAAAGATACTAGTTTATGTCATATTGTCAAGACCAAAAGGAGCAAAAGGCTAAACTAATCATCTATCCACCTACATCAAAAGAGACAAAGAAATTTTAGTAAAAAGTTAGAAAGAGAAAAAAATTAGCAGAAGTGGGTTTTCAAGTTTAATTTGTTTTCCCCAGGAAGTATAAAGGACCTCTCTGCTCTCTTCATAGCTTATTTTTTCATTTGAAAAGAGAGAAAAGCCTTCAAGAGAAATTTTTGAAGTTCTGGAAAACTTCGGGAAAAATCTTCCCTTTGCTGCATGCCTAGAAACCCCTACTACGCTCCTAGATCTTTCCTACCGTGTGAAACACACTGAGCATTTCACGCCTATGACCCAGTGCTACGCGTTTACTATCGTGCAGACCCGGCAGCCCACGACAAGAACCCGCGTGCAACCTCACCCAGGCGCTATGCACAGAGCACATTCAGAAGAGGCCCGATAGGCCCAGGTGCTATGCACCGAATGCTGCACACAGACAGGCCCGACAAGGCCAGGTGCTATGCACTGAATGCTGCATGCAGACAGGCCCAACAGGCCCATTCACCCTACTACTCGTGGTTTGACCTTGCACGAAGGAAATCGCCCGATAGGCCTAGAGCCTTTGCCCATTTGGCAGTGGCCCAACAGGCCTGATAGCCCGTGCAGCCTCTACTTAGTGCTACGCACCTGCATTGCATGTTCAACAGTGGCCCAACAACCCGTGGAGCCACCCGACTGGCCCAGTTCTACACGCTTGCGCTGCACGTTTAGCTAAGAGATTTTATACAGTAGATCAAGCTCAAATTTTCTCAAAAACTCCTCAAAAGACACTTCTAAGGGTCTCCTAGCACCTTTTTGGGGTAATTACAAACAACACCTCCTTCATTTCCTAAGTTCTTGTCATTTAATTAAAGGAAAAAACCCTAGATTTCTCCATCAATTTCACGAAGCAAAATTAGGGTTTTGGCCTTCAAGGCAAGAGTAAAAAATAAAAATGTCAAGGGAAACTAATAGTGGAAATGATGAGGGAGGCCAAGGGCCTAGAAGACAGTAGAAAAAGGGTGGAAGGGTAAATAGATTTGAGCCACTTAATACCAAGGAATAGATGGCATGTCCTATGACATTTGCATATTTCTAAGAGGTGGGTTGTTTTGACTTCTGTGAAAGGGTACAATAGGTCCAGAATCATCCTGAGTTGACCAGGAATTTTATCCTTAACCTCCATGACCATCAAGTAAACTTAGTAGGAGTGAACTTTGAGCTATTCATCAATACCATTTCTATGGCCACTGGGATACCTAGTATGGGAGAAAACTGGTTCAAACCAGCAAATTTGGACCTGAGCCATTATCAACCGTTCTTGAAACCTAGATACCAAGCGTTGAAGATTGCAACAAGAAACAGTGAAGGAGGCATCCTGAAACATCATTCTTGATCCTAGTTGGAAAATAATCACCTAAATTAGGTGGGGCCCACACAGGTGATTTTTGGCTCAAAGTCTATTTTTAGACTATGTTTATTTTTAGACATGTTGATCATATTCTATGAGTTGCAGGATGTTATTTGTGGATGGTTGGTAAAGTTGGAAAAATAGATGGATTTCTATTTTTAGACATATTGGGCGGAGTCTATTTTTAGATTGCCAGTCTAAAAATAGATATGTCAAATGTTATTAGCTCTTAATAGTATTTGGACTCTAAACATTATCTTATTCTCTTGGAGCACTTTAGTTAAGTGCACATATGTGGCACAACAGCTGACAGAAGGAATTATGCTATTCCTGAGGGTTTACTGGAGCTAATGCATGGAGGACTTCAGCTAGAACTCATGTGACAGAGTTTGGTGGATTTGTAGAAGTAGTTGGTGGAGTTGTGTTCAGTTTAACTCAGTTAGACTCAGTTGAGCTAGTTGTATCTAGTCTAACTGATTGATACACTAGTGAGAGTGGTGTGAATTAATTAGTTAATTAATTCACAAATAATAACTCATTAATCAAATGAACAATACAACAGTTAACTACAGTGCATGGCAGTTCCAGTGGAGACCCAGTGGAGAGATAGGTGAAAGGGCAAGATGGACTATCCGTTGTGACAACTAATGATGCATGAATTGCATCTACATATACATTGGAGTTTCCAATGATAATAACGCAGTCAATGAGAGTGGGATTGCATTGACTTGGTCTTTGTAATCAGCTTGGATTGCGTAGTGGAGGCAGGCTAGCAAGTGGGAAAGGTCGGTGCATGGATTTGCAAGATTGGTCCTGATTAGTGTATGACGATTGTACTGTATTGAGAGCTTGTGATAAGATTTGTATGTTTGTATGAGATTGTCATATGATCTCCATGATACATAATATGATAGTTGGGGTTTTTAACTTCAAGCTTTCCTGTTAAACAATTGTGTTATGTGTCTTTTTATTGCTTCATGTGTTTTGCAATTATTGATTAAATTTCCACAAGAATTATAGTGGAAGGATTCTGTATTTTGCAAGAAGATAAATATTGTGAGATCAGGAGAGTCTGGATATATACATGCATATTTTTATATAGTTTCTACACCAAGCTGACTACAAATCCATTTTTCCATTTTCACATCTACTGGAGAGATATGCGCCCTTAATGAGAATCATCATGAAATACTTCACCTATGAGGGTAGGTTTTCTAGGCTTTATTCCTACCATATAAGACTGCTCATGCACTTCACTAGAGCCAAGATGCTACATTTTCCCTATTATATTTATAGAAGTATTGATAAGATGTCATACATTGTGCAAAAGAGACCTCCTTCACAACAAATGCAAAGTATTTTTCATCATTACCTTATCAATATGATTGTGTTGCATCAATTAGAAAAATAGGGTATTCCATGGGAGGTGTTCATCGCCCATGAAGTTTTCACAAACCCACAGCCTCTTCATCAGCCAAATTTACCCTCATCATCTCATCCACCTCCCTCCACTCCTCCATCACCCCCCACTAACCATGACTCCTCATTTACACATGAATCCTCTCCTCAAGAAAACCTCCCTCCCTCACCTTCTCCTAAAGCATCAGATCAAGAAGAGAATAATGATGAAGAGGAAGAGACAAATGATGAGGAAGAAGAGACAAATGACGAAGAGGAAAATGATGAGGAAGAGGAAAATGACAATGAAGAAGAGGTAGGTGATGATGATGAAGAAATAGATAATGAAGAGGCAAATAATGATGATGAGGAAGAAGAAATGGAAAATGAAGAAAAGGCAGAGATAGATAATGAAGAAAACGGCAGTGAGAGAGCCAGTGATAAAGAGGAAAGTTTAGAGGAAAATGACAAAGAAGAAGAGGCAAAGAATGATGATGATGAAGAGGGAAGCAATGAAGATAACGATGACAAAGAGGCCAGGAATGATGATAATGATGAAGAGACAAATGAAGAAGAGACAGAGGAAAATGATGATGATGAAGATACAAATGAAGAAGAGATAAAGGCAGATAATGAGGATGGTGACAGTGCAGAAGACAAAGGCAGCATAGATAAATATGACGACAGTGAGGACAATGCATAAACTAAAGGTAGCAGTGACACCTATGAAGCAAGCTTCAATTATGGACAAAATAGCAAAGATGAAAAAAATGAAGATGATGATTGTGCAGAAATTCAAGAAGAGGCCAATTATAGTCATGAAAATAATGAAGGAAATGAAGGAGTTGATAGTCAAATTGAAGATCATAGCAATGAAGCGGTAAGTAGCTTTGATTAAGAAAAAAGTGACAATGCATAAATCAATGAAGTGGTTGAAAGTGGTGATGATTGTTGTCGATCCCAAAGACAGCCTTGAGTTGTGAAATACCAGTGCCTAGGACATCTTAAACAGCTAAGAGAAAAATTAATGTAATATGACAGGGACAACTAGCAGGATGGAGCTCTCATGCTTTTTATTCATAAACAGGAAGTTCAACTTGAAGGGGACCAAAAATTTCAGAATTTAGAGACGTAAGAGGCATATTGCAAAGACAAAGTGTAAAACTCTTATGCAAAGGCATCAGACAACTTTAAGATAGTTCACTGTAAAGAGGGCCAGTTCAACAATGTTTAACAGAGATAAGTATTTTGCAGATGTTCACTATGTAAGAAAGAATGAGAAAATATCATCTGTGGCATAGATAATATCCGGACACACATATCACCATGTAATGGGCTTATCTATTCAAGAATCCATTCATAATAATAGCGTATTCCAAAATAGCATCACATTGAAGCCAATATAGCAGAAGTATGGGTGCAGTGAGAATGGAACAAAATATCATGCATGAGCCATATTTAAAGCGCTAGATTGATTCCAACATAAGTATCAACTAGGATAAGTTCACATTAGAATCAATGAGCTGCTCGCATTCCAAAACATGATACAGGAGAAATGGATGAGATAAGACAGACAATTGATCAACACGTAAAGAGGAAGTTACGTTCTATTAAGTATCAAAAACTAGAATCTTCCTTACAAACAAAACTTCTCTTCATCTAAACCCAACGGGCTCTGAACCTTCTTGCAAGAGTTAAACAAAAGTGCATACAAAATCTTCTTACAGCATATTTTTCTGAAAAAATCTAGAACCTTGCGTTTTCTGCTGTTCTTGTTTATATAGGAACTTCTCTACATGGGCGAGAAGATATTTTGGGAAAATATCTTCATCACATGCTAGGAATTTGTTAGAAGCCCTTGTCCAAGTAACCAAAATCATGATGAGGGATAAAAACCTCTCATCCTTTGATGTTAAGCGTTCGGCCATTTTAAAACCAAAATTAAGTAACAGTCTGAGTAAAAGTAAATTGTTGTGGTGAAATATAAATTCCACCTGAACTTAAAAAAAAAAACTAACTAAGATAAAAAATAAAAAGTAAAAAGGTCGCGAGGGCCGAATCATGAAATAACAATGCATCATTTGTGGGAAGGGGTCAAGGCTGTTGCTGATATTGGTGGCGGCGCGTTTGCGGATGAACTGGAAATTTAGCTAACGAACTGGGCGCACCTCTGCTGACGGTCCGCGGCAGGCTCAGGAATCATTGCAAATCCTTCTACCCTGATGAAAGCCTCAGTGAGATCACTCGGATTTGCCTCAGTAGGTACTTTATGTTTTAACAAGTGACGGAGAGCAAACTCTGGGCGCAGTGATGCGATCATGGTTTCGGCCTTGAGCCGGGTGGTTTTATCTGACAGGACATCTGTCCGGCCCCTTTCTTGCTTCAGGCATGCTTCATATTTCTTTAATGGTTGTAGCATAGAAGGGGTGGTGGAGTCCCAGCACGTCGGAAGCCCTGCTGTCGTAATTTCGGCCCAAACTACATCAAACCGGTCCACAATGTATATCAACTGCTGCAAGGCCTTCGAAGCCACGACGCGAGCCGATTCCTTATCGATGAGTTTCTGACATTCCAAGGCCTCTTTGTGCCGGCTGACTACGCCGTGTTGCTTTGCTTCGTTAGCTCTCAACCCTTTCAAGAATGACACATACTCTCTGGCACGCTAAGCTCTGTTGACTAAATCGAGATCCCCTTCCTGAAATCACCTTCTGAGATAGAGTACTGAAGATTTCATCTCCTCGATGACTTGCAGAAATTCCCATTGCTCTGTTACAGCTAAAATGATCACGGACCAAATAATATTTCTACCTTCTCTGAGAGTGAGGTTACCTTTTAGGCGTGCGTTGAGATCATTTATAGTCTTCTGCTGGTCAGCCCTCGTTTTCTTTTCCTGTTCAATTTATTTCTGCAATGCTTCTATCCTTCTGGTATTCTCTGACAGGGATTTTTCCAAATCCGTGATCCTTTCCCTTGCAATGGAAGCCTGTTTCTCCAGTATGTCATTTGCAGCTTTCGCTGCGTCCAGCTTTTCTGAAAGTGAACTCATCTCAGGTGGCGTTGTAGCTAGCGCACAGCTGTGCGTGTCCCAAGTGTTTTGTAGCTCTGTCAACCTACTCTGAAGAGTAGCGATTGTTCCTTCCAACTTCTCCTTCTCTTCTCTTTCTTGTGACAAGGTGCCGGCCAATTCCCTTTTCTCTTTCTCTACTTGTGCCAACTCGGCTGTCTGCACATGCTGGGAGGCTGGCATGTGGGCTTTTCTTTTCAGTGAGGTAACTTCCTTCTGCAATTGGTCTATTAAAAATCCCTGCGGGTTTGTTTCCCCAGTGTCTTTCCCTTTGATTTGATCTTGGAGACCACATATTTGATTTTCCTGTGCGCGGGTACTTGCCTGCTCATTCCTCAGGGTAGTCCTCATCTGTTCATGCTTTTTCTCGATTTTCCTCAGTGCAATGGTAGCCCGCATTACCTCATCCTTTAGCATGTCAGCTACAACCTGAAACAGGTTACACATATCAGTTGTTGGCACCTTAGTCATGTCAATTGCATGTTGGAGTACCCGGAAGCTAGTGGCGCCTGTATCAGGGTCCAAAAGGGCTTCGGCCATAGACAATACCAGATGCTCAGTATCCACTTTCATGGTGGCGGCAATCCTGGTGGTGGTGCTGCCCCTCAACACTTTGATTCCGGCCTTGCTGCTGTCAAGTGGCGCATATGGTATGAACGGTTCAAGCAGTTGTTCCTCTCCTATAATTTCGGCTTCAATTGAGACTGTTTTCTGTTTTTTACGAGGGGGAGAACCTGTTCCTGAAGGACCGACTTCTTCTTCTTCTTGGCCTTTGTTGATGCCTTCCTCTTCCCCTATGGCAGATGAATCTGTCTCCATCTGCGAAACCAAAGGCCAAATTTCCATGTTAGCCTTCCACTCTATAAATGGTCTTGGTTCATGTACATAAGGTGCGGACCGATTCCTCTTTCTTCTGTTTGAAATAATCTCCCGAGGATCATAGGCCGAAGTCTTCCCCTGTCTTAGGTCCATACCCTGCAATAGCTTTTCGACAATGGGAAGGGCATGTCTTGAATTCAGGATGAACGGGTCGATTTGGGTAGGAAGCCTCAGTATGTAACCTTTCTTAGCGGGGACAAAGTGGAGCTGGTCAGCCTTGAGGGCTTGCCGAATATACTCCAGAGCATAAACTCGTCGGGCGGGAAACACCGGTAGTAAGTAAGGGGCGACCTCAGCTCCACAGACCCTAATTTCAGTATAATTATCAGAGAGATACCAGTCCCCGATGCTCTGGATTTTACCAGCTTGCAGCCAGTTCTTCATTTCAGGAAAAACCCTAGGTGAGGGCGAACCATGAATGATGGTGTAAGCAATGGACATGAAATCGTTCAGGAAACTAGAGTAACCTACCCCTTTTGGAAATTCGCGCACTGCAGAGTTCCAGTCAAAAATAGGTCGGGGCTGAGAATTAACCTCGTATACCCTATCCAAACCCAAACGCTCGAACCTATCAGCATGCTGATACAAGAAAAGATAGAACACCAATGAACAGAAACGAAAATGATTGGTTTCGGGAAGCTCTTGGAACTAGGTGTGGATGCTGGTAGATAAGTAACCCGGGATATCTAGGACAACCCCCTTCTGAGACATTAACCACAGAAAGAAAACACATACTTTGGAAGTTTCCCCCAACCCGCCTACACCTAACAGACCCGAAATGAGCGCGAGGATGGGTTGTACTTCCTCCTTAAACAGGTTTAATGGGAGGAGTTCCATACCGGGAAGGGTAGTAGCCTGGCTGCTGGAAATAGAAGCAATGAAGATTTTTTTATGCTCCCATGGCGATTTGGTAAATTGGTAAGTTAAAGCTTCTGCGCTGAAAACAGTGTAGGTGGCGCTAGTGGTAAAACGGAGGGCTTGCTTGATGATGTCGGGCAAAAGGGAGAAAATAAGTTTTCCCTGAGCGAAGGCAAACGTGCGTCAGTTTTCATCGTAGGCGTCTCTGAGCCAGTATATGAACTCGACCACCGGGAAGACTGGGGGGGTAATATGATGGTAAAAGCCTGACACAACCACCCGGTATCGATCCCTGTTATGAACATGATGTGAAAAAATCTCAGGCCTTATACTGCTAATGGGGAAAGGGTGTTGGTGATCGCAGATTCCAGCTTGCTGGTCGATGAAAGGCTCGAACCCGGGAGGGTTTCTGGGTTCTCTGACCTGGGGAGTTTTTGGTTCATTTTTCTTGGGTGTGCCCCTCCCCATGACTGACATATGAAATCTGAAAAGAGAAATGAAAGGAAAACAGAGGGAATGAAAGGGACGGAGTACTTGTACAGTAGGTAAATTTGCTTGGGAAAGCGACGCGGGGGTAGTCTGGTAATGATTGGGTAGACCTGGCACTTATTCCTACTTTGTATATACCGTAACTGGAAGACCTGAGACTTTTACTGCAGTAAAATACGGGAAACTGCTATCTAAGACTGGTAATTCTGAGGTGAACACGGGTAGAGGTGAAATAAGTAGGGCAAGTGTCGTAAGGACACTGACAGTGGGGCACGCGGCATGTAGGGGTTGGGCATTGGTTTTGGAGAGGCGAAAACCACGTGCCGGGTTTAATACTGGTACGGGCCTCAGTACCAGCTTACCTACGAACTTTACCTTACCTCTCTGTCGTGTACACCATTTGATGCTTTGAAACATATCATTCACAAATCGAATTGAATACATACCCTATCGGTCGTAAGGGCCCACATTGCATTTTCCACATCACCATACTTCGTGCTCAGGCCTTGCCACCTCATTCTGGCCTTGGTTCCCCACCACGTCATGTTATCACAATTCCGCGGGGGTATGGGTCTCTTCCCTCTCTCGCTGCTCGACCCCCGCGGAAATTCCCTTGTGTGCATATTCAAAAAGCGGAAATTCTTTTAATATATTTGTCCTGCGCTCTTCGTACCACATAATTGCACCTTTTATATTTCTGCTACCCCTTTTTACTTTATACCTCGACCTTCGTATTATTTCCACTTCTAGCTTTTAGGCACGTGACTTCTCTTACTTAGTTTCACTTCGACCAACTCTTCAAGTATTTCACCATTTGATATAATGTTTGATGCATGACTTATCACCTTTCAGTAAACCAATGACTTACGTTAAATATTGAACAACATTGGCTCCACCTGGGGACGGCACGTTCATCCTTGAATGTGTCGAGAACTACGCAGACCACCTGTTCGTATTCTGTGAACGCCACGTCTCATCCCTTTGGACTCTTTACCTCTTCTCTTAATGATTCATCAACAAACACACATTATTCAAACAACGCTTAAAAATAGGAAATAATATACAATATGGTACATCAGGCTTTCTCGGCCCGGAACAGTACTCTGAGGAATTGACCATTAACAGGGGCGTCCAGAAAATCTCCCTGCAAATTCTCCAACCTAAAAGTATTTTTGCCAGCTTGTTCTGCAATTTTGAAAGGGCCAAACCAGAGGGGATCGAAATTTCCGTGCTTCCCTCTATCTGCCCTTCGAATGTCCCATCTGAGCACCAGATCTCCCACCTGTAACTTTTTGTCTTTGGCATGTTGGTCAAAAATATCCTTCATTTTCTCCTGATATTCGATCAACTTCTGACTCACCTGATTTCGTGTTTCTTCTAGCTCCACCAACTGATTAATCCTCCTAGTTACATCTTCAGGCTCCTCCTGATTTTCTTGCATGAACCGAGCTACTGGTAAAGCCAGCTGCAGAGGAAAAACTGTTGCTCTCCCATAAACTAGTTCGTATGGAGACTTCCCAGTTGCCCTCTTGCTAGTAATTCGGTTTTCCCACAGAGCGAATTTCAGCTGAGAATCCCAATTCTTCTGATTCTCGTTGATAGTCTTCTTTAGTGCTCGGACCAGAGTTTTATCCGTGAGGCCGTTCCCTTGGGGATAATAAGTCGTAGAGTGACCCAGCGCAATATTATACTGTTGGCAGAAGTTGACGAATCTTGTGGATTTAAAGGCTTGTGCGTTGTCAGTTACTATCTTAGCAGGACAACCAAATCTGGATATGATGTGTTCCTCCATGAATTTTATTACCACAACGTTAGTTGCATTCCTAGCAGGTATAGCTTCCACCCATTTGGTAAAATAGTCTGTGGCAGTCAATATCCATTTATGCTGACCGCTGGATGGAGGATGTATTTCTCCGATGAAGTCGATTCCCCACTGTTGGAATGGCTCATCCACATGGACTGGTATCATGGGGAGAGGCGCGAGCTTCTATCTCTCTGCGAACCTTTGGCACTTCTCGCAGGCTCTAACTCAAGTGAACACGTCTCCAAATAGTTTAGGCCAGAAAAACCAAACTTCAGAATCTTGTGAGCAGTAGCCCTCCAACTGTAATGGCCTCCACAGATTCCTTCATGAAACTCAGCCATTATATTCTCCACCTCTTCTCCTGTAAGGCACAGGAGTAGGATACCAGAGGGGTCTCGCCAATACAACCGACCGTTCACAATGACATACTTTTGCAACCTCAACCTCAGTGATCTGTACTTAGTTTTGTCACAACTGGGCGGGCAACTGAGGGTTAGAAGGTACTCTACCATCTCTTTGTACCATGGGCTGATAAGGTACTTCATATGTATCTTCTGGGAGACTATTTCTATTGCCTGTGCTTCCTCCTTTGCTCCATAATCTTCATTCGCTGTCATAGACAAATTGATACCCAAGGCCTGACAATTTGATTTAGAGAGGATCTTGGCTAAACCTTTCCCCTTGATTAATTTGGTAGGACGGATATCTAGCTCATATTCTTGTATTTTGGCTATCCATTTTCCCCTCTTTCCTTCACTCTCCCCCTGGATAAGGATGTCTTTAACAGCTGCTGTAGGAAAAAATGCAGTAACATGGGACTGCAAAACATACATACGGAAAGCTTTGAGGGACTTCACCAGAGCATACGCTTGCTTCTCCAATATTTTATATTTCATCTCAGCATCCCAAGGCACCTGACTAAAAAAGGCAATAGGTTGTTCATACCCCTCTTCGTTTTTCTGCAACAAAACTCTAGCTACTGTATGAGGGGATGCGAAGGAGAAGATCATAAATGGTTTGGCATAATCTGGCCCGGCTAACACAGGGGCTTCAGCGAATGCATTTTTTATTCTGGCAAAGGCTTCTCTCGACTCTGGTGACCATTTCACCTCATTGTTCTTCTTTAGCATATCAGTTATGTGCCTAAATATCTCAACATAGTTAGGGATGAACCTCCTTAGGAAGTTTATACGTCCTAGGAACACCTGGACTTCCTTCTTGTTTCTGGGCAAGGCAATTTCGTTTATGACTTCCACTCTTTTAGGGTCTATCTTTACTCCATCTTTGGTTACATTGTGTCCCAGGAGCTTACCCTCTTCTAGTGAAAACAAAGACTTCTGTGGGTTAAGGGAGAGGCCATACTTTCTACACTTCTCAAAGGTTCTGCGCAGGTGTTCTATGTGCTCTGCATCATCCTTTGAAAACATAGTAATGTCGTCCAGATATACCACCACGAACTGGTCATGTTCTCCAATAAAGGCAATGTCCATGGCCCTCTGAAAAGTGGCCCCTGCGTTAATCAGCCCAAAAGGCATTCTGGCATACATAAACGTTCTCCATGGAGTAGTGAAGGCCGTCTTCTTTTGATCTTCTGGCAACACAGCTACCTGATTATACCCAGAGAACCCATCCATCATCGACATCCGGGCAGCCCCTACCACTTTCTGCAATATGTGATCCATCTTGGGCAGTGGGTAATTATCTTTCAATGAAGCCCTGTTCAGGTTCCTAAAATCAACACATAGTCTTATTTCTCCATTCTTCTTCCATACAGGGACTAGATTTTCTACCCACTCAGAGTACCTCAATGGTACAATGATTTTAGCCTTCAGCAATTTCTTAATTTATTTCTCAATAGAAGGTAGCAATAGTGGATTTATCTGTCTAAGCTTTTGCTTATGTGGCTTTGCATCTCCCTTCAGTGGAATCTTATGCTGCATAATGCTGACATCGAAGGTTTTTAGTTCTTGATAAGACCAAGCAAACACATCCTTGTAGGACTGAAATTACTTCTGATACAGCTGTTTATATTCTCCCGGGACCTTCTTAGACAGCTTCACGATTTTAGGGTCAGCCTCAGTGCCTAGGTTCAGGTCCTTTAACTGATTCTCCTCTACAGCTTTGTTTGGCTGTAATGAGACATCATTCTTGTTAAATAGCCTTTCTAAAGGTACTAATCCTTGGGGAATGACATTCCCTTTCAGCTGTAGAAATTTATGACCAGCTACCTTTTCTTCCCACTTCTCTTCCGAGGCATCTTCGGTCTCCGCTTCTTCACAAATGTCGATCTCCATGTTGGAGAACTCCCCGACTGTTTTCAAGAATCTCTTGACTTTCTCATCATCTTCGAATACTTTCCAGTGCTTGATGTTGTCTGGGATTCATGGCCTATAACGCACCTCAATCTCATATCTCAATAGAGGGTTCTGAGGTGGCCGAAAAGTACTAGCAGCCACTGCTAAAGAATCTGCCATTCTGTTTTGCTCTCGAGGCATGAACTGAATATTAAATGCTAAGAAGAAATTCTCCACCAGATCCCATATTTCATTCCTATAGGCTCTCAGCCTAGGATGTTTAGCTTGGCACTGATTCTTCACTTGCTTGACTACTAATTCTGAATCTCCCAGAACTTTTAAACTTTGTATGTTCATGCTCCTGGCTGTCTGCAACCCAAGTAAGAGTGCTTCATATTCAGCCACGTTATTTGTGGCTTCATACTCCAGCTTGAAGGATAGAGGCACCCATCTTCCTGCAGGCGAAATCAATAACACCCCAGCTCCGTTTCCTTCTCTAGAGTTGGCTCCATCGAAGTGAAGTGTCCAGATTTCTGATTCGGGACTTTCTTTGAACTGCTCTGTCTTGATCTGGAAAAATTATGGTTCATGTGCATACTCCTGATCTTCCTCAAGCATTAAGCATGAGAAATCCCCCTCCCTGCTATAAATCAGAGAATTCACTGAATCATCTACTTTAGTGACTGTCTTAACAAATATGGTCTCTCTGTACAGCCTCCTCTCTTGGCCACCAAATACAGGGATAGTGGCATAGGTCAGATCCAGCTTAATCGATCCCCCAATTTTGGTTCCCCAAGATCTTGATAGTAACATGCCGAAGCGAGCTAGGATGTCAACCACCACTATATCCATCACTACACTTTTTGCTGGGATCTGAGCCAGGTTAACCACCAAGTCTTTTATCATGCACAGGCACTTAACTCTTTTGGAGTTGAATGAGTAAAGGTCTTTGTATGGATGGGTGATCTGTAGTCCTAGTTGCTCCATGACTGAGAGGGGTAAAAGATTATGGGAGGCTCTTGAATCTAACATGCATTTATGCAGCAGTAGGTCATGTATTACTAAAGACACATAAAATGGGGGAGTGGCAGCATCTAATTCTTCAACATGCGGGCCGAAAACAACCATAGGCCTTTCTTCCTGAAGATTCAAGCTGTCCGGAATGTTTATTATCTCAGGAGGGAGCATAAAGGAAGTAACCTGGGACAGATATGCAAGTTTTTTTAACAATTCAGTCAAGGGGACCGGGATTTTTACCTTCTCAATCTCCTTTTGTAAGATGAAAGCAGAGGAAGACTTATCTATTGGAGCCTCTTTTAGTTCCTTATCTCTGGGGTCTACTCTCTGTGGGGAAGGTTGGACTTCTTTTAAGGTTGGTTTAACATTAGGAGGTGCAGGCCCTTGCGAAGATGAAGGAATTTGATCAGCAGACTGTGAAGATGGGTTAAGAGGCCTCTTACCTTTTTCTGTGGGTTTTTGAGGAGTGACCTCCTTCTGTGCAGGTGCCTCTTCTTGAGGTGTGTCCTCCTCTTGATCCTGAGTGCGAGTTCTCTTTCTGGAGGACCTGAGGTCATATCTTCTGTTGAACTGGGCTTGCATGAAATCAACAAACTGCTTGCAGTAATCATCAATTTCAGGATCCTTAGTATCTTCATTAGCTTTCACTTCTGAATGTGGTTGCACTTCTACTTCGTCACCTCCATGTACGGGGCATTCAATGTCATTACTGTCTGAGAAAATAAGGCATGCCTCCTGTTGCTCACAAGCAGTGTCTTCAGTAGAACCCTCTACTTGCCCCTCCAAGTATAGAGGATGTGGTACCTGGTCTTGTTGCTCCTTCTGTCCCCTCTGCAGTATCTGCAAGGGCGGCTTTCTGTATTGAGGGTTAAAACCTCTGTTTGGAGCATTTTGGAAATTCTTAGAGGATGAATTCCTTGCCTCCATTTCAAGTTTCACCAATTTACTTGAGAGGTTTTTGATCATCTTGTTCATTTCCTCAATCTTGTCATTAGCTGAATCTCTGTCTTGGCTCGAGGTAGATACCTCCTCCTTTCCTCTTCATCTCGTATCTTGTTCAGATCTCCCTTTGGATTTACCGATGGAGGAAAAGTTTGCCTCAAGCTCCAGTGCATCAGTCTGAGCATCATCTAGAGTGGCTGGCTTTCTTTATCTCAGAGAGAAGCCAAATTCTGAGTCAAAAGCTGCAACAAACACAACCTTGGCAGCGGTCTGGTGCGGTTTCATTTCTGTAGGAAGACTCAGGTACAACTTGTTAAATCTCTTGATAAATTCGGCCACTCCCTCATTGTGTCTTTTCTTGAGTGTATTAAACTCAATAAGACAGTGACCGTGGTCTTTCTTCTCTCCCCATTTTTTGAGGAAATTTTCTTCCATTGCTTCCCATGTATTTACAGAATGGTCTCCCAACTTCTTGAACCATTTTCTGGCTTCACCATCAAGAGATTGCATGAATAGTTTGAGGACTATGTCTAGGTGCTCCACATTAAATTTTTCTGCAAAAGCGCAGAAGACCTCAAGGTGTTTTTGAGCATCAATCTCGTTTTCTCCATTGAAGCGGGGCAGGATCTTTAGATAATCCTTCGACATATCATTTAAAACTGGAGGTAATTCCAGGGGGGCATATTTATTTAGCAAGAAACCCGGAACGTTGGCCATTGGAGGAAGAGGTGGAGGTAACAAGAGAGCTTGGTGAGTAAGAGGGGGAGGAGGTGGAAGTGTGGTGTGGATGATGATATGAATATAGTGAAAAACAGCTTGGGAGGATGGAGACAAGGGTGGGGTATTGAAAGCAGATACTTCAGTGACCTCCTTAACTTCTTCAACCTCTGGAGTGGGATGAAATATATAACGTGTGGTATCTATTGACTCGGCCTCGTCCTTGACTTGGATGTTTCCTGGAGGTAAATAGTCTGAGTAATAACCGGCTTCACCCAGAGCCGAGTCAGAATCTTGCAATTGGGCAACCTGAGAGGAGGAAGAAGGAAAGTCTTCTAAAGAGAATGGTGGGATCTCAGTATGAACGAATTGTCTCTCCCTCCGACCTCTTCTACGTAAAATCCTCTCTGGGTCAGACACAGAGGGTGTCTTTGGCTGAGACGTATCTAACCTAAGGTGTGGCTTCCGAGGAGCCAGGAATGCAATTAGATTTTTCTAGAAAATCAATGTGGAGTCGCCAAGGTGAGGGATATACAAATCTTAACTCTCCATGCTCACCTAATTGAAGAGTGAAATAGGGTTTTGTCGAGGCCCAGGGATTTCAATTTTTCATCAACTTCGTTCCCTGGCAACGGCGCCAAAAAGATGTTGTCGATCCCAGAGACAGCCTTGAGTTGTGAAAGACCAGTGCCTAGGACATCTTAAACAGCAGAGAGCAAAATTAATGTAATATGACAGGGACAACTAGCAGGACGGAGCTCTCATGCTTTTTATTCATAAACAGGAAGTTCAACTTGAATGGGACCAAAACTTTCAGAATTTAGAGACGTAAGAGGCATATTGCAAAGAAAAAGTGTAAAACACTTACACAAAGGCATCAGACAACTTAAAGACAGTTCACTGTAAAGAGGGCCAGTTCAACAATGTTTAACAGAGATAAGTCTTTTGCAGATGTTCACTATGTAAGAAAGAATGAGAAAATATCAGTTGTCGCATAGATAATATCCGGACACACATATCACCATGTAATGGGCTTATCTATTCAAGAATCCATTCACAATAATAGCGTATTCCAAAATAACATCACACTGAAGCCAATATAGCAGAAGTATGGGTGCAGTGAGAATGGAACAAAATATCATGCATGAGCCATATTTAAAGCGCTAGATTGATTCCAACATAAGTATCAACTAGGATAAGTTCACATTAGAATCAATGAGCTGCTTGTTGAGCCTCAATATTGTGCTTTCTTTCATCTTACTTTACCTCATTTTCCTTTGTCCATTGCTATCCTAGACCCAATTGATCAATGAATTTAGTTAAAATTACTTTTAGAATGATTAACATGACTGACTTGCTAAGTTTTGTGATTTTTGTCATTGTGATGCATTTTGACCGGAACTAGCTGCAGAATGCAGACATTCTGTAGCTAACCGAAAATTCTGCAGTTGTCTTCATGTTTGGGTATGTTCCAGGTGGCCTCTCAAGAAAAACCGCATATGGGTATATTCCACGTCATGTCTACATTGTTCGTTGCTCACCATGAAGGAAGAAACGAATTCTGGGTATGGTTTTGGTACGTGGGAACACATTTAAGAAGGCAGACTTCTAATAGGACTGTCTTAGTCCAGATGTCTTTTTCCTTTTTACGCATCCACTTCAATAGTCCTAATGTGATTTCGATAAGGAAAGACGATGATCCTGGAATTGTTGCAAGTATTGTTATGTACATTTGTTATATAAACACTTGGGAAACCGAGAGCTAGGCTAGATTTTTTTCTAGATTTTGCTTAGATTCTGTGCTACATTTCTGAAGACGCAGAGTGCTCTGTTCAAGTTAGTTTACCTTTAATGAAGCATACAGTATTGTTTTGAAAGCGTTGATTTGATTTGGATTTATATTTCGTCTGATGGTAGAGGGCCCCTACCCCCTGTACGGATTTATTTTCGTAATTTAGATAAGTATTCTAGCTGCCTTTACGTTTTTGAAGTTGAATTCGTAGTTGTTTTCATTAGCTACTATAGTTATACTCATTCTAAAAACTCTTCCAAAAGAAGAATCTCTTCCAAAAGATTATGATCATGAATGGGAATTGGCTATAGTATTGTAGGATTTAATTGCAATCTCTTTTATTCACCATCACAGTTATACTTATGCTAAGCACTCTTCCAAAAGAAGAAACTCTTCCAAAAAATCCTTATACTGTCTTAAGCATGATTGTGATCTTGAACGTTTTAGTTGTGTGTTTTCACTAAGTACCATAGTTGTTCTTTCTCTTAAACGCTTTTCCAAAATATCATAATGATGGGTAGGAGATGACTATGATATCTTAGTTTTTCATTGCTTTCAGTCTTTATGTTTGCATTTGCACTGAATTGTAAAGTTAGGATTGTTCTAAGAAACTCTTCCAAAATACCAATCATGATGGACAAACAGACTGTATGATTCCATAGAATAATGCATGATAGCTTAGTTAGGATACTCCGGAGTCTAATTGCATTTAACTCATGCTCAGTTATTTTGTTTTAAGTTTGATAATGACTTGTTAGTTCAACACTATTTTAGATTAGTGACATCTTAAGTTCAGTTTTAGCTTAACTCATTGCATTTGCACTCCACATTCAGTTGTCATTCACTGCATATTAGATTACTTCAGTTGTTAAGCTTAACAAAACAGCCTTCATTATTTACAAACCTCTTCTTGTTCTAAAATCTATAGTTGATTCATAACCATATGAACAGAAGACAATATCATTTTAAGGCCTGAAGTACTTCTACAATTTCCTTATCATCTCACAAACACACATTTCCTCAAAAGACTATTTTAAAAATCTATAACCTTTTAGTGAAGTGTATTGTTATCAAACTGAGTTGCAGAATAGAGTTAGGAACTAGTCTTAGAGTAGAAGATCTTATGATGATATCAATGTTTTACTCCAAATATGCTTCAACAAATCTCTAATCAAGAATAAAATGTTGCATCATTATAAGTTAGTTGTTTAACTATTTAGTTAGGAGGATTTGCATACTTAGTTGACCATGTCTCAAGCTCTCTCTCAAACACCTTTGATGAAAGAATTTCACAAATTGAGTTTATGCTTTGAATCATTTGTTTAAAAAGTCATTATCAAGCTTTGTTTTTGCTTAGTCATAGTTTGGATTTAATTCTGTTTCAATATCTGCAATTGCATTTGTCATTTGTCATCAACCAATTAGGTTTCACTCTGTTTTTAATCATTAGCTTCCTTCCACTAGCTTTCTAGTCATTTTCTTTGTGAACATAAAATTGCCAAAAACATCAAAAACATCATAAATCATCATAAAAGACCAAAAACATCACAAAACACTACACACAACGCATTAAGAAACAAGCACCTAGGTACATACAGTACACTTCACTTTAGCAGTTTACCAACCCTGGTTGACAATTAAATGAGCTCAATTTAGGAGACTAGATTGAGACCAAACACTGCTCGCATTCCAAAACATGATACAGGAGAAATGGATGAGATAAGATAGACAATTGATCAACACATAAAGAGGAAGTTACTTTCTATTAAGTATCAAAGACTAGAATCTTCCTTACGGAAAAAACTTCTCTTCATCAAAACCCAACGGACTCTGAACCTTCTTGCAAGAGTTAAACAAAAGTGCATACAAAATCTTCTTACAGCATATTTTTCTGAAAAAATCTAGAACCTTGCGTTTTCTATTGTTCTTGTTTATATAGGAACTTCTCTACATGGGCGAGAAGATATTTTGGGAAAATATCTTCATCGCATGCTAGGAATTTGTTAGAATTCCTTGTCCAAGTAACCAAAATCATGATGAGGGATAAAAACCTCTCATCCTTTGTTGTTAAGCGTTCGGCCATTTTAAAACCAAAATTAAGTAACAGTCTGAGTAAAAGTAAATTGCTGTGGTGAAATATAAATTCCACCTGAACTTAAAAAAAAAAAACTAACTAAGATAAAAAGTAAAAATTAAAAAGCCCTCAAGGGCCGAATCATGAAATAACAATGCATCATTTGTGGGAAGGGGTGGAGGCTGTTGCTGATACTGGTGGCGGCGCGTTTGCGGATGAACTGGAAATTTGGCTAACGAACTGGGCGCACCTCTGCTGACTGTCCGCGGCAGGCTCAGGCATCATTGCAAATCCTTCTACCCTTATGAAAGCCTCAGTGAGATCGCTCGGATTTGCCTCAGTAGGTACTTTATGTTTTAACAAGTGAAGGAGAGCAAACTCTGGGCGCAATGATGCGATCATGGTTTCGGACTTGAGCCGGGTGGTTTTATCTGACAAGACATCTGTCTGGTCCCTTTCTTGCTTCAGGCATGCTTCATATTCTGGTAATGGTTGCAGCATAGAAGGGGTGGTGGAGTCCCAGCACGTCGGAAGCCCTGCTGTCGTAATTTCGGCCCAAACTGCATCAAACCGGTCCACGCTGTATATCAACTGCTGCAAGGCCTTCGAAGCCACGACGCGAGCCGATTCCTTATCGATGAGTTTCTGACATTCCAAGGCCTCTTTGTGTCGGCTAACTATGCCATGTTGCTCTGCTTCATTAGCTCTCAGCCCTTTCAAGAATGACACATACTCTCTGGCACGCTAAGCTGTGTTGAATAAATCAAGATCCCCTTCCTGAAATCGCCTTCTGAGATAGAGTACTGAAGATTTCATCTCCTCGATGACTTACAGAAATTCCCATTGCTCTATTACAGCTAAAATGATCTCAGACCAAATAATCTTTCTACCTTCTCTGAGAGTGAGGTTACCTTTTAGGCGTGCAATGAGATCATTTATAGTCTTCTACTGGTCAGCCCTCGTTTTCTTTTCCTGTTCAATTTCTTTCTGCAATGCTTCTATCCTTCTGGTATTCTCTGACAGGGATTTTTCCAAATCCATGATCCTTTGCCTTGCAGTGGAAGCTTGTTTCTCCAGTATGTCATTCGCATCTTTCGCTACGTCCAGATTTTCTGAAAGTGAACTCGTCTCAGGTGGCATTGTAGCTGGCGCACATCTGTGCGTGTCCCAAGTGTTCTGTAGCTCTGTCAACCTACTCTGAAGAGTAGCGATTGTTCCTGCCAACTTCTCCTTCTCTTCTCTTTCTTGTGACAAGGTGCCAGCCAATTCCATTTTCTCTTTCTCTACTAGTGCCAACTTGGTTGTCTGCACATGTTGGGAGGCTAGCATGTGGGCTTTGCTTTTCAGTGAGGTAACTTCCTTCCACAATTGGTCTATTAAAAAGCCCTTCGGGTTTGTTTCCCCAATGTCTTTCCCTTTGAATTGATCCTGGAGACCGCATATTTGATTTGCCTAGGCGCGGGTACTTACCAGCTCATTCTTCAGGGTAGTCCTCATATGTTCATGCTTTTTCTCGAGTTTCCTCAGTGCAATGGTAGCCCGCATTACCTCATCCTTTAGCATGTCAGCTACAACCTGAAACAGGTTACACATATCAGTTGCTGGCACCTTAGTCATTTCAATTGCATGTTGGAGTACCCGGTAGCTAGTGGTGCCTGTATCAAGGTCCAAAAGCGCTTCGGCCATAGACAATACCAGATGCTCAGTATCCACATTCATGGTGGCGGCAATCTTGGTGTGATACTTTTCTACATACCCCTCCAGATCAGCTTTGTATTTATCTCTGATTATCTTGTTTTTCTTGATCCTTTTGGCTGCCACTGGTGAATTATAGTCCCCAATGTCCTGTGAAACCTCAGTGAAGTCAGAGGAGGTGGTGTTGTCCCTCAACACTTTGATTCCGGCCTTGCTGCTGTCAAGTGGCACATATGGTATGAAAGGTTCAAGCAGCTGTTCCTCTCCTATAATTTCAGCTTCACTTGAGACTGTTTTCTGTTTTTTACGAGGGGGAGAACCTGTTCCTGAAGGACCGAATTCTTCTTCTTGGCCTTTGTTGATGCCTTCCTCTTCCCCTGTGGCAGATGAATCTGTCTCCATCTGCGAAACCAAAGGCCAAATTTCCATGTTAGCCTTCCACTCTATAAACGGTCTTGATCCATGTACATAAGGTGCGGACCGATTCCTCTTTCTTCTGTCTGAAATAATCTCTCGGGCATCATAGGCCCAAGTCTTCCCCTGTCTTAGGTCCATACCCTGCAATAGCTTTTCGACAATGGGAAGGGTGTGTCTTGAATTCACGACGAACGGGCCGATTTGGGTAGGAAGCCTCAGTATGTAACCTTTCTTAGCGGGGACAAAGTGGAGATGGTCAGCCTTGAGGGCTTGTCGAATATACTCCAAAGAATAAACTCGTGGGGGCGGGAAACACCGGTAGCAGGTTAGGGGCGACCTCAGCTCCATAGACTCGAATTTCAGTATAATTATCAGAGAGATACCAGTCCCTGGTGCTCTGGATTTTACCAGCTTGCATCCAGTTCTTCATTTCAGAAAAAACCCTATGTGAGGGCGAACCATGAATGATGGGGTAAGCAATGGACATGAAATCGTTCAGGAAACTAGAGTAACCTACCCATTTTGGCAATTGGCGCACTGCAGAGTTCCAGTCAAAAACAGGTCGGGGCTGAGAATTAACCTCGCATACCCTATCCAAACCCAAATTCTCGAACCTATCAGCATGCTAATATAAGAAAAGATAGAACACCAATGAATAGAAACGAAAATGACTGGTTTCGGGAAGCTCTTGGAACTAGGTGTGGATGCTGGCAGATAAGTAACCCGAGATATCTAGGACAACCCCCTTCTGAGACATTAACCACAGAAATAAAACACATACTTTGGAAGTTTCCCCCAACCCGCCTACACCTAACAGACCCGCAATGAGCGCGAGGATGGGTTGTACTTCCTCCTTAAACAGGTTTAATGGGAGGAGTTCTATACCGGGAAGGGTAGTAGCCTGGCTGCTGGAAATAGAAGCAATGAAGCTTTTTTGATGCTCCCATGGCGATTTGGTAAACTGGGAAGTTAAATATTCTTCGCTGAAAGCAGTGTAGGTGGTGCTGGTGGGAAAACGGAGGGCTTGCTTGATGATATCGGGCGAAAGGGAGAAAATCTGGTTTCCCTGAGCGGAGGCAAACGTGCGTCAGTTTTCATCGTAGGCGTCTCTGAGCCAGTAGATGAACTCGACCACCGGGAAGACTGGGGGGGTAATCTGATGATAAAAGCCTGACACAACCCACCCAGTATTGATCCCTGTTATGAACATGACGCGAAAAAATCTCAGGCCTTATACTGCTTATGGGGAAAGTGTAAATGTGATCGCAGATTCCAGCTTGTTGGTCGATGAAAGGCTCGAACCTGGGAGGGTTTCTGGTTTCTCGGACCGGGGAGTTTCTAGTTCGTTTTTCTTGGGTGTGCCCCTTCCCATGACTGACATATGAAATCTGAAAAGAGAAATGAAAGGAAAACAGAGGGAATGAAAGGGACGGAGTACCTGTACAGTAGGTAAATTTTCTTGGGAAAGCGACATGGGGGTAGTCTGGTAATGATTGGGTAGACCTAGCACTTGTTCCCGCTTTGTATATACCGTAACTGGAAGACCTGAGACTTTTACTGCAGTAAAATATGGGAAACTACTATCTGAGACTGGTAATTCTGAGGTGAACACAGGTAGAGGTGAAATAAGTAGGGCAAGTGTCGTAAGGACACTGACAGTGGGGCACGCGGCATGTAGTGGTTGGGCGTTGGTTGTGGAGAGGCGAACACTACGTGCCGGGTTTAATACTGGTATGGGCCTCAGTACCAGCTTACCTACGAACTTTACCTTACCTCTCTGCTGTGTACACCATTTGATGCTTTGAAACATATCATTCGCAAAGCGAATTGAATACATACCCTACCGATCGTAAGGGCCCACATTGCGTTTGCCACGTCACCATACTTCATGCTCAGGCCTTGCCACCTCATTCTGGCCTTGGGTCCCCACCACGTCACGTTATCACAATTCCGCGGGGGTATGGGTCTCTTCCCTCTCTCGCTGCTCGACCCCCATGGAAATTCCCTTGTGTGCATATTCAAAAAGCGACAATTCTTTTAATATATTTGTCCTGCGCTCTTCGTACCACATAATTTCACCTTTTATATTTCCGCTACCCCTTTTTACTTTATACCTCTGCCTTCGTATTATTTCCGCTTCTAGATTTTAGGCACGTGACTTCTCTTACTTAGTTTCACTTCGACCAACTCTTCAAGTATTTCACCATTTGATATAATGTTCGATGCACGACTTATCACCTTTCAGTAAACCAATGACTTACGTTAAATATTGAACAACAATGATGTTGAGAGAAAAGAGTACAATGATGAGGCAGAAAACATAGTCATTGATGATATTAATGATGAAAATAAAGAGGGTAACGACAGAAGCAAGGATCACACCTCTTTCATTGACCTATCAAAGAGGGCCAAGGCTTGTTTTTGTTGCCTCCAAAAGGCAAGGGACCATGCCATCCACCTCAGCTTAGCCACTAGACAAAGGGAAACTAAAGATAAAGGAAGAAGAAGAAGATCATGAGGTGGAGAGGGATTTTGAAATCATTCAGGTGGACAGTGATGAGGAGAATGAAGCAAGGATCACAAACTTGCTCCTCCATAATATAAATGCACAAATTGAAGACCTCAAAGCAAATCTAGATAGGGCCAAGAGTGTAAATGATGCCCTTGACATGGAGAACAGGCAGCTAGGAGCACAAATTGCTATTTATGAGGCTAGAACCATCAAGGCCTGCAAAGAAGCCCAAAAATAATAGGTAAAACTAGAAGAGTTCATGGTCACTTATAAAGAGAGTGAGGATGAGGAAGGACAATCTAGCAAGAGACCTAGAACCATGGGGTTGAAAAAGGCATTGGCAAAGCAAAGGGAATAAGAATGAGCCCTAGCAAAACAGCTCCCTCTAGATAAGTTGTTTTCCATGGAGATAGCACATGATTGGGAGAATTGGTTGGAAAGAGCCAACATAAACTTGGAGGCTAAATTGAAGAAAGCAAATCAGAATCTTGATCTCCAAAGAAGGATGACTAAAAATTATGCCCGGAGAAACCAAATTGCAAGGGCTAAACTCAAGAAGGCTCAAACCAAGATCCAAGCACTAAAAGAAGCAAAAGGCCAAGCTAAACTTGGAATCTTGGCACAAGCTTCTCTACAGGTCTCTCAAAACCCATGAGGCACACTTCCACCTAATTTGGGAGAATTTTGACAAATTTTGATTTTTTGCTGATTTGGAGGGCCAAGGGGGTAGCGCCCATGGTGCTACGCTTTTTTCTCAGAGCATCCTCAGGAGGAAAGACTTACATTTTTTGGAATCCTCAGCTCAAGCATAGCGTGCTCACAAATTTTCAGGTCAATTGGAGTTGTTTTGGTCCTCCAAAAGGGTAAAAAACAACCTAATTTTCACCTTTCTGCCTAGTTTTCACGACAGCTGTTGCGCCTTTACCAACCTTGGAATGTTTTATTTTTTAACGTGTTATAGAGGTCCAATCAGAAAACCAATGGTATTTATGGAAAGTAGAATCAACAGGTTTTTCAACAAGCCATCACGGAGCCTATTTCGACATTGGGAAGGCCTTCAAAACATTGTTGCAAGTTGACCCAGTTTTCTTGCTCTAGTGCTACGCCCTTGGCATGGAAATTCATCTTAAAACTCAATGTTGCGGCCTTATAGAGGAAAATTCAAAAATGTACCGTTGGAAAGTTTTTGGAGGCATGGAAAAGCCCAAATGTCAATTCCGTTTCTAAAAATGCTCGAAAAGATATTTTGTTTTAGATATTTTGAGCCTTGGGTCTTGCAAGGTCTCAAGGACAATAGTGACATTTCTGATTAGCCAATAGGCTTATAGAGATTCTGTTAGGTTTTCTCCTCCTTTCTTGTTAAATAGAGCATTGAGGATTCATTGTTTATGGTTGTTGTTATGACTCTTGTGAGTAATACATAGTCTTTGGAGCTTGAAGAGAAATCGGTGTTGTGGAGCTTGTGAATGGCTTGTTTTGCTTATTGATGAGAAGGCTTGCTTACAGGATCCCTGAGCTTGGTTAATGGTGATGTGCTTCTATTCAGTTATTGTTTTCTTGTGTATCATTGTGTTTCATCCTTCTATATTGCAGTAGGACAAAATATTTAGACTAAGAAATGTTGTTTAGAGACACCTTAGCTCTGTTTATCCTTCACTACTTCTATGTTTTCCTTTGATAGGTTAGTTTAAAGAATTATTAATTGCTCTCTAGACCCACCCAAGATTTTTTATCTTATGAATGGTTTAATACAGTATATATCATAGATGTTTTATGGTAATCCCTGCTTGTTTGATATCACTAAAACACTGTTTTGAGGTCTCTCTTTGAAGCACCATTATTTATGTCTACCAAAGAGGCTATGTTTCGATCATACCCTTTGTCCATGCTTGAAAAATTGTTTCAAAGATCTTTATAGCTCTAATCAATGATGTCTAGGAGTTCCCTCTATCTTGATTAATGTTATGTGTTAATCTTAAATGTTTTCTAACCTTGAATGTGAAATCGCTAGAAGTTAAATGAGTTTCTCACCTTCTATATTTCAATGGATTGTTTGTCTAAAATACTTACTTGCTTGAGTTGAATCAAAGAGTTATTGGTATTCCATTTCTATTGATTACTTCTTTATTCTAAATAGTGTTGAATTCCATTCTTGTTTTAAGTATTTGACAAAGGATTCTTGATTGCCCTTTGCCCTACTTTGTTCACAAACTTGATGTTCATTTCATTTCACCAAACCTTGAGAATCCATCTGACGATGCCAAATTTTCCCTGTGATGCTCCCCGATCCATTGTTGAACCTTCCATGAATTTTTGTAGACTCCATAGCCCAATGACTTGAAAATATCTCATTCCATCTATTATGCTTGATCATTTACCCAACCCAAACAAAAAAACAAACCCTAAACTTAACAACTAGCCTAAAATCAAACCCTGAAAGCAAACAAGCTCACATCCTTTGCACAAAATAGAGAGATCCCTCTCTAAGTTCAGGAAGGCTAGGTCCTAGGACTCCAAAGATTGGTCTAATGTTACCCTGTGGATTTGGTTTGCTAATCTGTTAAATCACAAGACACTAACACATGCCATCTGTAACGCCTCCAAATCTGTAGTGACCTTCCTTAATGTAATCAACCACTGCACACCCAATATCACATTGGTGTCAGGGGTCTTGACACAAATAAGTGATCTATCAGGATGTATGTCCCCAAAGTTATAGTCAATTCCAGAACACACTTCCCCCACTGCTTAGTCTCGGGGACCACAACTGAGAATCCTTAAGAATCATTGGTGGGTATGTCTCCCCTATGCAGTAGTTGGGCATCAATAAAATTGTGGGTAGTCCCACTATCTATCAATACTGACACATGTTGCTCCTGGACTATGCCTCAATCTCCCAATGTTAGATTCTTTGGAACTCCCCGCAAGGATGCAAGGGATCCTCTAATTGGAGCAATTTCTCCATTTCCACCTCGAGATGGTGGTGGATATCCTCCTGGTGATACAGCGTTGGTATCTCCTTCCAACTCTTCTTCTTTCTTCTCATTATTATTGGAGAATACCTCATCATCATTAAGATATCCTTTGTCTTGGTTCTCTCTTGATGGAGGAACGTTCATAGCTTCCCCTTTTGATTGACAGGAGAGCTCTTGCTGAAAGGGGGCTCTTGCCCTTGGAAAACTATTTTGAAAGTCTCTAGTCCTCTAAATAGCATCCTAGAGCATATTTGTTCTAGTGGATTATACCAACTTATGCAAAATCTCTGCTAGTCCATCAATAAACATGTGTACTCTTCTAGTTGCGAATAGATATGGCACCATGACTGAAAGTTTCAAAAATTTAGAGATATATGTCTTTGGATCTCCTGATTGCTTGAGCTTAGCTAGCTCAAAAAAATGAGCTTTTGGCTCTCTTTGTTCAAATATTTCCACCAACCTTTGGGTAAATTTTGCATAAGCATTTATACTGGCATTCCCCAATGTAGATAGGCCATGAAACCACCACTTATGTGCTTCACCTTCAAGGTGCAGCACTACTATCTTAATAGCCTCCATCTCTGAAACTCAGTTCAGCTAGAAATAGATGTCTAATTTATCTACCCAAGCCTTGGTTGTGCACTTGAGTGACCCATCAAAAGAAAGAAAAAATAATCTACCCAAAGTATGATGCCGACCATTGTTCTATATGTACCCTCTACCTCTATTTTGATTATTGGGTCTTCTATTATCCTTGATCTGACAGAACCCTTAGAAGTTTAGATGCTCTTTGAACCTCTGAGATTGAGATTCATATTCTAGGAGATAATGACCAAGAGTCTCCTCCTCTTGTGTTCCTTCTACCTCATTTCCTATTGCTAGGAATGTAGGCATGGTGGAGAATTTTGGAAGTGGTTGTAATGTTGATTTCTCACACCAATAATGTGAGGTTCCGAAACTCTCTCCATGTTGAGACCTTATTGGGGTCTCTTTGTGTATTTCTATCCTCATCTCCTTGATTTCTCTGGCAATATCCTGCATAGTTTGAAGAAGAAGCTTTGGAAACTCATTTCCATTAATTTCTCATGATATTGGAGTCTTTCCTTTATCTCCTTTGTATACTCAGACCTTCTTCTTATATTGATGTACTTGTTGGGGAAATATATTTCTATAATTTCCAACATTAAATTATCAATCCAGGGCTCGTAAGCTTCAAGGTACAAGTGCAGGGAACACAAAATCAAAGCATCTAACCTAGACTACAGTAGGAATCAACTTGTTGTTTAAGTACAAAATTGTCATTTCTAATTGAATCTAATCAATTGCGGAAAACATGCTTAAACAAATAAGAAATTCTAATCATTGTGCAAACGAAACTAACTCTAATTAATCATAAACCAAGCAATACAAATTACCATTGAAATGATTTTAATCTAAATGAAAATCTCAATCTAAATACTAAGATATATTTAATCTAAATACAAGAATCTTAAATCAATCAAGATTAATTTAAAATGATACCAAACTTATGCTAAATCTTAATCCCAATAAAATTCACTCTCATTCAAATGATCTTAAACTAAGGAAATGAACAAACAAGACTTCAACTAATATAATTCCCGGGATGCATAAAACAAATCAAATAAGCATTCAAACTAACCTCTATCACCACTTTGCAATTGCTTAAAAAAAAACTAAGTAAACCAATATTTTAATTGACATGCTTCAGATCTAAGAGACTACAAAATAAGAAACTATCCTATCCTTAAACTTCTTTAATCAAACCCAAGAAATCATTCAAACATAAGCACACTAGCTAATGGTTCTACCAATAACTAACTACAATCATAATGAATTTCAAACTAAACTACAACTTCAAACAATGATTTGATGGTGTCATTGCATTGCTTTCAAATACTTGGTTGCCAAAACACAATGTTACAAGAAAATCAATAAGGTACATAATAGATTTCAATTCATATTTAAAACAAATGGAGTTATTGATCTCTTGTTTATCCAATTAAGAAGCACCTTTAAATATTTCAATCCTAAACTTGTAACAAAGGGGATATTCATGAAAGAAAATCATTGATCAACGCCATTCATTAGCTTGCAACGAGTTGAAAATGATATTTCTATCTAATTTTAAGAAAACAAACGAATTACAGTCCCAATTACATGATCAAAATTATGAGATCTAATTAACAATTGCTTTCAAAATAAAATCCATGCACCTAGATCTAAATCAAACACGCTACCTTTATCCTATGCTGTTTACAAAAATTGCTTCCAGGCGATGGTGGATCCTTGCCACTCCTAGAGCAAGTCTAAACTAAATCAATGTCTAAATATGAAAAAAAACCATAACATTTACAAACAATTCATGTCAAAATCAAATTGTATTAAAATTCAAATCATAAGTTCACTGACATATATTTTTTCAAACTTTTGTCTCATGTTCACACCTTTTCATCCTCATCCTTCAAAAACTTCCCAAGCTTACAACACAAACCATGGCTGAGCCATTTATAAGATTCACAAGGCGAATTATTCATTTTCCTCAATTCTGGAAAATTGAACAATTTTAACAAACTGACCTAAAATACATTAGTATAACTTCAAACCATGAGAAATTTTGGAAAAAAGTTTGAAGGGAGACAAATTTGTTATGTTTCCAACAAAAACCTCTCCTGTATTTGTCTCATTCAAATCCATCTCCTCAGAAATCGTTCCCAAAGATGGTTGTTTGGATGTTTTTGCAATGTTCTAGAACTCTGAAAAAACAGTGATTTTTTACAAAACTGTCTCCAAGACCCGTGTATGAATTTTATAAGAATTAGAATCTTGAGAAACCGTTTTGGATATACATAATTGGTTATATTTTTAACAAACCCATTTGATTATATTTTATATATTCACCTCAAGTTTCACACACAGCAAGGTCAAACATGGCAGTTGGGAAACTTTGCACATTTTGAGCAGATTTGTTAATCAACTCCTAGGGACCCACATGTGTGACCTGGATGAAATAAAATGCATGGGAAGGTATTAAAATATTATTTTGGACCATAACCTCCCTTGGTTTTCCTCGGAAGCGCGCCGAAAGTGCCAAAGCCTTAAATTAGGCATTCCCATACATAACTAGCTTGTGAGGGATTTTAGCGATGGAACCCTGTGATAAATGTAATTCAACAAAACCGTCATCAGTAAAACCTGACATAATCATATTTAATCATAGAGAAGTAAATAAATTGATGATAATCAACCATAGAGAGTATTTGGCGGTGAGTGATGGAAATAGGGTATGGAATGGGCTAAAAACCTAGGGTTTTAGGGTATAAACAGTGATATTTCATGATGAAAACATGGGCATATATGAGGCCCAACAGTACTACTTCTCATTTTTTTGACATAGATTTGATGTCTCATAGGTTGAGCCAAGATTATGCTATGATACCACTGTAATATTCCAAATTAGGAAAAACAGGAATATAGAACATAAAACTAGAAATTGCAGTAAATATCAATACATCAAAACATGAGAAATCATAGAGCCATTCCATTATGTATAATAGCATAAAATAAGTACATTGTATTTTAGGAAAAGGTCACTCAAGCTAGGAAAACAAGCCTCCCATGATCCAATACACCAAAATGTGAAATACTACTAATACACAAAATGCCAGAATGTTATGACTACACAGTCCAAGTGAGAATGACTGTAGCTGGAGAATAGAAATACAAAGAGCTGATGATAGAGTGCTTAGAAAATGTCGGGATCAGAGATCTAGGCTCTCTAGCACAATTCCAAGACAACCTAGAAAGGGTTTCCGGAAATACACTATGTGAAAAATGCAGCACTATGGATGAATAATGCTCTGAAACTAAATAATTGTAGGAAGATGACTGATATGAAAATAAAATAGCTGATATTCCTCCCTTATAGCTCTTTGGATGAAGGGATGCTCCCTCCACTAGGAAACTAGCTCATAAACTAGGTTTCTCAACCCTCCACTGCAACTGTCCTGCAAAATAACACAGTTTCTAAAGGAGACTGTGCTGTGGTAGATGGATGAAGCTTGGCTTGATGCCGAATGGTGGAAATGAAGCTCAAGGAACCTCCCAATAGGTCCTCCAGATGAAGGGCTGCTCCCCTCACTAGAAAAAAAACTCACAAGCTTGGGCACTAAGCCCTCCACTCCAACTACCCTGCAAAATAATGTAGTTCCTGAACGAGACTACGCTGTTGAAGATGGTTGAAGCTTGGCCTGATGCCAGATAGTGGAATGAATCTCAAAGGAACCTCTCCTGAGTGGGCACTCAAATTTCCCCGAGGATGAGGGTGATATTTCCACTCGGAAACACCCTTGTGCTAAACAGCATAGTAGAATCCACTAAATAGCTTAAGCGTGCATAAATTCATAAAATACCAAGAAATAAACAATAATCGTAATTCCTTCTATGGATTCCATCCCTTTCCTTATATGCTTGGTGAGATTCCTCACCCCTGGTCCCACTCATTAAAGTTGCTACTCTCATGCATACAATCCTCCATCATAATTGCGTTGTCCTCCAATAACTCTCCACTACCTCCATAACAGAGCTGTTGAATTGGTCAAACTTGACCCCATCCACATGCTTTAGCCGTTATTCACACCCAAGAGTGTTTTATTCAGCTGATACAATGATCCACATTCACATTAGAAGTGTTTTTATTCCTACTAAAGAGATTTATGGATCTCTCTACCCGCTTATTCATCTATCTAAATGAAAAAAGAAAAAATTATTATTCCAACTAGTTGAAAGCTAGTTAGGAATATTACACTGGTGGAGCACACTCGATTGCTGAATTTTTTGTATCAAAGATAATTTCATGAATGTTATGGAATGATTTACCAATATTATCAAATCCACTCTCAAATTTTAATGTTATAATGAAACTCTCCATCAGCACCGACCATTCACTATTACCTTGACACAGCTCTGCCTTGAGATACCTTCCCTAATGTATGAATGAACATGTGGACCCATTCAGTTCTCGGTTCTACACCCCATACCTGATTCCATTTAGCCAAGTTTGTGCGCGGGTCATCCTTTCCATAATAGACTTCTTCCATTCTGATAGTTGGACATTCGAAGCATAACCTCATCATGTGCGCGCATTCATCCCAATTGCCCCTGTTTTCTTTATGAGTTTCCCACCATCTTCCTGGAGTAGCACACAATCCGAGATCCAAGGCATGGGATCTTTGTCCTTCTGGTATAGTTATTTCAAGCTTTCCTAAAAACATGTTTACATCAGTTAAACCATTTTAATGTGATAATTCACGTACCTCAGATGTTATGCATCGAAGAGATCTGGTCACACGATTATAGCGCAATGTAGATACTTCATGTAATTGGTTCTGCTAGTTTTCCAATTGTTCATCAGAATATGAGAAACAAGATATGTCCTTTTCCCAGTTAATATTTCCATCTGTTGTTGGATTGATCCAATCTTCCTCGTGCAAATTAAAGCTTATAGATCTTATCAATATCATCATCAGAGTGCATGGGTTTTGTATATCTTTGTCCTTTTGCAGGGTCTAAGGGAATTATGACTCTAGTTCCATTGCTTTCAAACTCCATTCTTCACTTCTTCAGGTTTATGTCACCATTCATATCAATAGGCCAGTCTAATCCCAACAACACAACGTAAGGATCAGTATCATCTACAATTTGGATAACTTCAAAATCTGCGAGCACCTTAACACCTTCAATACTGACTACGACCTGCGACAAACTTCCTAATGGAATGACTTCCTATTGATTTTCCATGCACAGTTGAATGGTATACCATTCCAGCTTAGGTTCTCCCATACGCTGACAATTTTTCTTAGGTATAAAATTTGCATCGGACCCCAGATATAAGATAACCTAATCCATCTCATAAGCACTGATATGCATGGTCATACACATCTCTCAACCTATCCTCTTCTTATTCTTATATATTTTGTTGACAACTTTGGTAGGTTTGGCCTGCATTCTATATATTTCATCTTTGTCCAACATCATGTCATAAGTGCAATAATTTTTCTCATCATGTCCCAGTGATGAACAGAATCTAAAAAACAACTTCTTCATCTCAGGTTGATATTTTCCAACCCTTGGGCAGAAATTTGTTTCATGCAATCCCGCAACTTGAAAGATTGTGCACCATATTGTGTTCTTCAAGGGACTAGGTCCTCCCGTGTTTAGATAATTATTGAAGACATGACATTGATCCTTATGGTGCCCAACTATTGGGTGTGGAGCCTGATTATCTTGTTTATTTTGTATCACAGCATTGGACCCCTGTACCTTAATGGGGCGGCAACGCCGCCCTAAATTAAATGCTGCCTAGGGGGTCTTGGGGGGGGGGGGGGGCTGGGCAACTGCAACTTTATGGAGCCCCCCCCTAGCGAGCGGTTTCAGGGGCAGCGCCCCCGAAGCTAAGAAAAAAATGTAAATTTTCCTTGTAAAAGTAGTAATTTCTAGTAAATTTGGGCCGTTCACTAGGCATATGATCTAACGGTATAAGTTATGTTTAGTTTATGGTTTTTTTCCCTAGAAGGCAACCCCTCTCTTTTTATGAGGATATTGTATTTCGGATGTGTATCGTATGTGTATTCTCGGAGTGAGAAACAAATAGGGAGAGTGTGATAGAGAACAAAGGATATTACAGCTGATCTGTTGTAGGTTTTGTCTCTTCATTTTGCTGGATAATAGAAAGGAAGGACTGGTTGTTCGGGGTGGACGTAGCCCAAACTGGGTGAACCATGTATATCTGTGTCTCTCTGGTTTTATGTGTTTTGTGTGCTTGTGTTTTCCGCATATTTTATATGTTTCATTGCTCTGTAATATATAATTTTCTAACAACTGGTATCAGAGACGAAGGTTTATTTGGCTGATAAACTCGCAAGAAAGAAGGGTTCGTGGTTCGAGTGGGAGCAATGGCGGAAGATGGTAAGTTTAGGGTCGAGAAATTTAATGGCCAAAAATTCCCACTATGGAAGATGCAGATGGAAGATTATCTGTATAAGAAAGATTTGTACCTAACATTGAGCAGAAAAACAAAGAAGCCGGCAGCTATGACAGACACAGAATGGGATATTCTCGATAGAAAGGCACTCGGAACAGCACGGTTGTGCCTTGCAGCATTGGTAGCCTTCAATATTTCGAAGGAAACAACAACAAAGGGTTTGATTAAGGCGTTGGAAAAATTATATGAAAAACCCTTGGCCTCAAACAAGGTATTTCTCATGAAACGTTTATTTATTATGAAGATGTCGAAAGGTGGATCTATTACAGACCATTTAAATGATTTTAATACTATTACCAATCAATTAAGTTCTGTAGGGGTAAAATTTGATGATGAAGTTAGGGCTCTTTTATTTTTATGCTCATTGCCAAAAATTTGGAACGATTTAGTTATGGCCATTAGTAACTTTGTCTCTAGATCTAGTACTTTAAAGTTTGATGATGTTGTCGGTGCTATCCTTAGCGAGGAAATGCGACGGAAAAGCTCTGGTCAAACATCGGGTAATGCTTTGAGTGCAGATTCTAGGGGAAGAAGAATGGAAAGAGGAAAGAGCTCAGGATATCACAGTAAATCAAGGAAAGGCAGATCCAAGTTTAGATCGGGGATAGTGTGCTGGAAATGTGGAAAGAAAGGACACCTAAAGAAAGACTATAGATCTTGGAAGGGAAAAGAAGGAGACACACATCAAGAAAGCAATCATGAATCAAATGTGACAGGTGATGTCTTACAAGATGCTTTATGTTGGGCTCACGTGTTTTGATAGTTTGGAAAATCAAAAGACAAGGCAACATCAGAACCAATCTTTAGAGTCACAGGATCTAGTCCTCCTGCTCTCAGAGAGGGATCTCTCAAATTGTTTGTTTTTTCAAAGGTTTATCTTGTGTGCTTTGAGTATTTGGTTTTAGACTAGTTATTAAGTGCAAGGGTTTGTTTATTTTTTTGGTTGAATAAATACAGCAGAACCCAAAAGGTCTAGGAAAGATAGATAGAAAGGGGAAATGCCAGCCTCATTGGGAAATGGAGTCAAAAAGAAGTCATGACAAACTTATCAATGGATATGGGGTATCAAAGGGAAAATCTAACTTGGCTGCAGGATCCTTTAGTTTTGGAATGAGATGGACATCAATGATTTGGAAAGAGAAATTCAATTCTCAACAAAGGGAATTTGAAAGCACAACTTGAACAATAAAGAGCTATTTGATAGACAGGGCTAACCATGAATTCTAAAAATCACACTTTAAGCAAATAATGATTTCAAAAAAACTTTTAAAATGAAATCTAAGATTCGGGGAACACCCTATTTCCTCAAAGATTTTATTTCAAATGACTTAGAAAACATAAAATATTCACTGATAATTATGGGCATAGAAGAGGGAACACCTAAATACATCTATGATCACAACTATAAATACCTTTAAGCCAATTGTTTAAGCAAGGACAAGGGGCAAGATCAGAACATACCTCCTTGACTTACTGTAAACAAAGAAACTTCAAAGGGAGACTTCAATAACAGTCTTTAAGTGGTAGCAGACAAGCAGGGAGAACCATAAATCATGTTGAAACCAATTGTTCGAACTATTAAGGAAATAAACAACCATGAGGACTAAAGAGAGAGATTAAAGACTCTAAAATACCTCAGCAGAAGAAAACATAAAACAGTGAAGGATAAACAGGTCTAAGGTGCTTCCAAGAGTCATTTCTTAGCCTAAAACTTGCATCCTACTGTAGTAAGAATTTATGGAACAAAATGAAAACAGGGGAAAACATTAAATAGTTCAGAATACTTCACCAACAGCCAAGCTCATGGATCCAATGATAGAGCCTTCTCAAGAACAAGGATGCAACAACATCATCAGGGCTTCCAAGACTTCAATTTCTTCTTCAACTTCAACAGACTATGTATTATTTCAGAGAGTTTCAGAATTACAACTAGTAATCAAACAACCAACGTTTACAATGGATTCCTCAACAAGTTTTTATAGAGGAAATAGGAGGTCGAAAGAGAGAAAATATCTTCTGATTTTAATTAATACAATTAATGCTTCTAGGCCTTTGAGGGGCTCAAGGGAGAAATTTACAGATATTTTCCTATATTAATTGGTTTACATTAAGTGATTTTAAGCTTGCTGGAAGCTTATGTTGACTTTAAGGCTCTGTGTCATCTTTTGCAATAACTCTGCTGATAGTTTATATTAGCTTCTTTGATTCGAAATAACTATTTAGCTGCAAGGGGCAGATATGCTATGTTCTGGTCATTACTCGGCCTTTGTTTAAATGCTGCGAAGGCACAGGTGGAAATTTGGTAGCTGAGAGGAATAAATTTGCCTCTGAAGAGGCAGTGGAGGCATCCTCTGTCTGATAAATATCCTTGATTTGTCTTTAACTGTGTTTAATTCAATGGATAAGGCTTTTGATAATCAATTTTTAGCCGTAATCCATTGAACTATTAAATTAATGTTTAATCCTTCACTTCTACTGTGTGTGGGTCTTTGACACTGATACTTTTTTATTTTATTTAATTCTTTGTGTCTTGTTGATGTGCAGGTGTGTACAAGGCCCACATGGCATCAATGCCCATGATTCATTGATGAAACGTAAAATTGAACCCTGTATATGGCTTTCCTTTTAATGAACGAAAAATCTGGAGGATCGTCACCCTCGGCTTTCATTTTCTTTTTGAAACATTTGAAAATCCTTTTAAATCCTGAAAAATTCAAAAACAATTAAGAAATCTTGCATATTTAGTAAAAACTGCTTTAGACATTTTGGCTTGGAGCGTGGCCGTCGGATGACAGCATCCAACAATGGAGATTACGTGCGAAGATCAAAAAGGGGCGGTTGATGGATAAGCGGTGGAAGTTTATATCAAAGCCGTTGATTTTTGGAAAGATCGACGGTGGGGAGCGACCGGGGAGACATAATGAAGTAGAGCCTCTTTTTGATGAAAACATTAGAAATACAAAGGAAACGAGGAAATTTCTTTTGGCGAAGAGCAAAACATAAAAAGGAAATTTGGGGTTTTGGGATGATCGTGGACCGTCGGATCAGATCCGCCCACGAGATCGACAGTGGAGATCGCTCTGAGAAGCCCTTTAGGAAAGGCGGAGGGCAATAGCATATGGCCAGATTAAATCTGAGTCGTTGATCTGCAGAGATCAATGGCGGGAGACACCACGCGATAAAACACAATAAAAGAGGGGAAAGTGGTTTCGGAGAACAAAATAGGCAGTATTGCGCAGCGAAATGGGAGAAAGGTGGTTTCACCTTTTTGAACTCGATATGCCTTGGAAGGCGACACGTGTCTTTTTAAAATAGCATATATCGCGTAACTTTTTAAAATTAACCTCCGCGTTGAAAGTTGCACGAAAATCCGTGTGGGCCGTCAGATCTAGGCCCTTAGATCTAACGGTGGAGAGCAAGCGCGAAACTAACTAGATGTGCAAGGGATAAAAGGCATGGAGGTTTTAGTATGGACCATCTGATCAGGGGATCGATGGTGGAGATTGGTTCTGGAGGAAAGCAGGACCCACATGGAGCAGGCTTGTCAGGGTTAGTATGAGCCGTTGGATGAGCAGAATCAATGGAAGAGATGCAATCTGGGGATAATGAAGAATAATACGCAGGTGTTAAAAGGTTTAACGAGGATCGTTGATCTACAGAGATCAATGGCTAAGGATTGGCAAAAAACATTACATAGTGGGGTATAAATTATTTTAACCAAAATCGTGAAATGCAATTTGGACTGTCCGATCTGGACACGTGGATGGTCCAGATGCAATCAGGGCTCGACGATCGGTGGGGGAGGAGCTTTGAATGGCACTGATGCGATTTAGCGCTGGTCGTCGATCTACAAATCAGATCGACGGTGGGGAGTGAATCGGAGTGGTGGTCAATCGGAGGGGAAACAAAAAATGCACTTGATAGAAACTTGCGATGCGATCATGCGCAGGCTGTTATGTCATCTTAAGATCAACGGCGGATATTGTTTTAAGACATGCACCGACGGAAACCCTTTATAATTATAAAAACCCAAAATTTTATGAAAAGAAAAGGTTTTATGGTTAGGGCGGGATATATATATGATATGGCTTGACGCCTATCTGCGGGGCCTTGAGTGTATGGAAATGAATGGGACCGGGGTTTGATATGCACAAGGGCTAATTGCATCGGAACTTCGGATGCGGACTTTTCAATCTAACCATTTGATTTTCTCCGATGCGATTAGCACTTCGGGACTTGAACTCTTGGTCCCGGGTGCAAGTTATATGGAGTGAAGTGGGGGGGCGGAGTTTATATAAAGGGGCTTCAATCGCATCAGAACTTTTGATGTGGGCTTTTTAATCTACCCATTTTTACATTAAAAACATGGTTTCAGCGGCTTTAGACCAAAACTTAGGAAAGTGGGTTTTATGAATTAACAAAGGAAAAATGCATCGGAGATGGAATTTATACAATGTTTTAGTGCCCGATTGCGGGCACAAGGGTTATATGAGGCAATAATAGGATCGGGGGTAAAAACATAGGGCTTAATCGCATCGGAGGTTTTAACATGGTACAAATACTTGCGCGCTCTGAATTTTCCGATGCGATAAGCGCCGAAAGGGCTTAGCACTTGGTTGTAATGCTTGGGCACATGTGGGGAAGTGGTTTCGACTTGGCCTAAGGGGGCTTAAGTCCATAGTTTAAACAAACTTATTTTTGTGAAATTTTCCAAGGTTTTCGATGGACTTTGGGGTTTCGGTAAAGTCTAAAAATGAGTTTTAGATTTTGTAAAAGGGATTTTCACGAAGGGAAGAAGGGAAATCATAAAAAATGGAGGAATTATATGGGGAATAAAGCGGTAAAAATGAAGGTTATTTTTGAGTGAAGAAGGGGAAAATGGGATTTTTTCAGCAGTCTTTTCTTCATGGAAAAACAACAAAATTTCTGATTTCAAAAGGGGAACAATAGTGATGATTAACCAAAGGATAGAATATCTTCATAAAGACTTTAAGCATCAACAATTTTGGCAGCAAAACTGTTTCTTGAAGGCTGTCTGAAATGATTTAGCCACCAGTTGACATGGCAAAATTTTATAGGTGGCTAACACTTTGATTCTTTCTTTCGAAAATGTTACTGATTCTTGGGTTGTAGATTCAGGGGCCTCATTCCATGCCACACCTGATAAGAAATATTTTCATGACTATGTTCGAGGATATTTTGGAAAATTCCATTTGGGTGATGATAAACCCTGTAAAATTGTTGGAATGGGTAAAGTTCTTGTAAAACAACAGAATGGAAACTAATGGCTATTAAATGAGGTAAGGCATGTTCCAGATCTGAAGAAAAATATAATTTCAACAGGGCAGTTAGGTAGTGAAGGTTGTGTGACAACTTTAATAGATAAAACTTGGAAGGTCAGCAAAGGAGCCCTGGAAATAGCAAAAGGTGAAAAGGTTGGTACATTGTATTTATGCAATGGTATTTCTAACTCTGTTAATGCTTTAACTTCCAAAGGAGCAGATGCAGCATTATGACATCATAGGCTCAAACACATGAGTGAGAAGGGGATGAAGATTCTTCACTCAAAAAATTTGTCGCCGGGTTTGAAGAATGTTGATTTGGATTTCTGTGAGAATTTCATTTATGGAGAACATAAGAGAGTCATATTTCTCAGAGTTGGGAAAGAAAAGAAGAGTGAAAATTAGAGCTTGTGCATACAAATGTATGGGGACCTCCTTAGGTATCATCTCTTGGCGGCTCTTGTTATTATGTTACTTTTATTGTTGACGCAACTAGAAAAACTTGGATTTATTGTATTCAGAATAAATCTGATGTATTTGATACTTTCAGGAAATGGAAAGCTTTGGTTGATATTAAGACAAGACAAAAGTTGAAGTGTCTCAGATCAGGAAATGGAGGTGAATATTGCAACAAAGAGTTTGATAGGTATTGTTCAGAAAATGGAATACGCAGAGAGAAGACAATTCCAAGAACACCACAAGAAAATGGTGTGTCAGAAAGGATGAACATAACAATCATGGAGCATGCAAGGTGCATGAGATTGCATGCAGGATTGCCTTTACAATTTTGGGCAGATGTTGTATATACTGTTGTTTATCTAATAAACAGTGGGCCTTCAAGTTCCTTGGATGGTGGTATTTCAGAGGAAGCATGGATAGGTAAAAAGTTAAACTACTATTTTTTAAAGCCTTTTGGTTGTGAGGCCTTTGTCCATATTAATAAAGAAAATAGAACAAAGCTTGAGGCAAAATCAAAGAAATGTACCTTTATTGGATATGGTGTTAATGATTTTGGTTATTGCTTATATGATTATGAAAATCACAAAATCATTAGGAGAAGAGATGTAATATTCAATGAAAAGGTATAGTATAAGAATCAGTTGCAGGAAAAGAAACATGAAAAAGAAAACAAAGAATACACAGTTCTTGATGAGATCACAGAAAAAGTTAAGGTGCCTGAAAATAATAATAATCAACAGCCACAACAACAATAACCACCACAACAGCAACAAGCACCTCAAACACCGAAAAGTGGTTTTAGCAGATCTACCAGGATAAGTAGACCCCGTGAACGATACTCTCCTTCATTATATTATTTATTGTTGACTGATTCTAGTGAACCTAAATGTTATGAAGAAGTAATGCAGGTTGAAAGCGGGAAAAAGTGGGAGCTAGCCATGGAATAAGAGATGGACTCCTTAATGCATAACTAGACTTGGGACTTAGTCAGGTTTCCTACAGGGAAAACTACATTTCAGAAAAAATGGGTTTACAGGTTGAAGGAAGAAGATGGAGGAAAACAGAGGTACAAATCTAGACTTGTGGTGAAGGGGTTTGCACAGAAGAAAGGTATTGATTTTGATGAAATATTTTTTGCTGTTGTTAAGATGACTTCAATCAGAACTATTTTAAGTCTTGTAGCAATAGAAGATTTACATCTTGAACAGTTAGATGTAAAGACAACATTTCTCCATGGATATTTGGAGGAAGAGATATATATGGAGCAACCAGAAGGATATGAGGTCAAAGGAAAAGAAAAATTAGTATGCAAGTTAAATAAGAGCTTATATGGCTTAAAATAGGCTCTAAGGTAGTGGTATCTAAAATTTGAAAAGTTCATGTCTGAACAAGGTTATACTAGATGTCACTCTGATCATTGTGTTTACTTGAAAAATCAAAATGATGGAAAATATATTATATTTTTATTGTATGTAGATGACATGCTTGTTGCAGGGTCCAACATGCATGAAATAAATGTGCTCAAAATCAAATTGGAAAATTAATTTGAAATGAAGGATTTGGGAGCTGCAAAACAAATCCTTGGTATGAGAATAGCTAGAGACAGGAAAAATCACAAATTAACATGGTCTCAGAATTAGTACATAAAAAAGGTGTTGAAAAGATTTAATATGCAGAATGCAAAACCAGTTAGTACACCTTTTGCTAGCCATATCAAACTTAGTAAAGAGATGTGCCCCAAGACCCAAGAAGAAATGGACTACATGTCTAAAGTTCCATATTCATCCGTTTTTGGAAGCTTAATGTATGCAATGGTCTGCACAAGGCCTGATATTTCACATGCAGTGGGAGTTGTAAGTAGGTACATGAACAATCCAAGAAAAGAACATTGGATGGCAGTGAAATGGATTCTCAGATATTTGAGAGGTACGACAAATCAAGCATTATGCTTTGGTGGTTCAAACATTGATCTATAGGGATATGTTGATGCAGATATGGAAGGTGACAGAGATAACAGGAGGAGAACTACAGGATATGTATTTACTGTAGGTGGAACAGTTGTTAGGTCAATTTCAAAATCCAAAGTGCTATTGCACTTTCAACAACAGAATCAGAATATGTCGCTGCTACAGAGGCTAGTAAGGAAATGATTTGGTTACAAAGGTTTATGGATGAATTGGGTAAGAAGCATGATATGGGCACATTATACAGTGATAGCCAAAGTGCCATTCATCTTGAAAATAATTCAACATTTCATTCCAGGACTAAACACATACAGCTCAAGTACCATTTCATACGATCAGTATTGGAAGATGGACAGTTGAAGCTAGAAAAGATATGCACTAGCTAGAATCTTGCAGATATGCTAACAAAAGTTGTAACCAGGGAGAAACTGAGAACGTGCTCAGTTTAAATTGGTCTTCAAGGATGAAGATGAAGATGAGAAACAGCTAGGTCCAAAGTGGAGTCATTATCCAGCAAATGAAGCAGCGGTGGAGTTGCTACAATCAGTCTCCAAGTGGGAGATTGTTGGGTGTGGAGCCTGATTATCTTGTTTATTTTGTATCACAGTGTTGGACCCCTGTACCTTAACGGGGCGGAAACTCCACCCAAAATTAAAAGCTGCCTAGGGGGTCTAGGGGGGGCAGCTACGACTTTATGGAGCCCCCCCCTGGAGGGGGGTTTCGGGGGCAACGCCCCCGAAGCTAAAAACAAATGTAAAATTTCCTTGTAAAAGTATATTAATTTCTAGTCAATATGGGTCGTTCATTAGGCGGATGATCTGACGGTACAAGTTATGTTTAGTTTATGGCTTTTTTCCCTAAAAGGAAACCCCTCTCTTTGTATGAGGATATTGTATTGCGGCTGTGTATCGTATGTGTATTATCGGAGTGAGAAACATATAGGGGGACTGTGAGAGAGAACAAAGGATATTACAGTGGATCTGCTCTAGGTTGTGTCTCTTCATTTTGCTGGATAATATAAAGGAAGGACTGGCTGTTCAGGGTGGGCGTAGCCCAAACTGGGTGAACCACGTATATCTATGTCTCTCTGGTTTTATTTGTTTTTTGTGCTTGTGTTTTCCACATATTTTATGTGTTTCATTGCTCTGTAATATATAATTTTCTAACACCAACAACTTTACATTTTATGCACCAAACCTATGTGCATACCTCATTGCCCTTATCTTTCCACATATTCTACATCTACAAATGCATTACTTCCAACTGATTCTGAATCTATTGAGTTCCAAGCGCAAGAGGTGTTGGGGTAGCTTCTAATTTCATTGCAATCTCCACAGCCGTAGCCTGCATGGAAATATCTTTTTGACCCAAGGGCTGACGCAGATGTGGGAGTAGCATAGCGATAAGCCACTCCTTATGTTGGGTGTCATCGATAGCAAATCCACCATATTTGATAGTGCACTGGAAACCTTTGATCTGCCTCCCACACAACTTCATTTACCTCTTGGTGAATCTCTTTCATTTATGTAACCAACTGCGCATATAATTTAGTCTTCTTGAATGGTTCTTTTAGGGAATCTTTCACTTCATCCTGAGTGGCTTTAGGGTTTTCTTGGACATATCTGAGATACAATTCTAATGCGTGATCTTGGAAAGCAATGGCTAATTGTCCTTTCTTAATACCATCATTATTAACCTGCTAAGCTCTCCATACAACATTAGTCACAAACCAAAAGTGCTTAGTATCTTCATTTCCAATACCTCTGAAAGTAGGTAGATTCATCGACACGGCCATATATGTGCCTAGGGGAGGTGGAGATGGACTATGCGGTGGAGTGGGCGCTTTGTGAGATGAGTTTGGAAGTGGAGTGGATGGGATTTGAAAGAGGATCAAGGCTCTTTGATCGTTCTTATTTTAAGAAACTTATTCTCGGGAAACTTCTTCTTCTTAAAAGTGTGTAGATTCACTAGAGCTACTATTTTTTGGTTCACCATCACTATCAAATCTATGCTTTAGAGGACTATAAATAAGTCCTTTCTTTGGGTCTTCACGTTAAATTCTTCCACTACACATAGTTTGACATCTTAGAGACATTCAAGCAATAAGTTGACACATGGAGCCCTGCTCACACAATAGCATCTTTAGCAAAAACTTCAAAGAGCATAGGAACTTGCCTCTAGGACCCTTGAAAAATATTCTTTCTACTTCAGAATATGACACAAACTAATCAATGGAAAATTCGGTCACAAATCCTCCCAAGAGATGATTGATCCAATGATCTATCATGCGAGTGATCTTATTGTCCAGCTTCTCTAATTATTGAATCAACTCAGATGTCCACTCAGTGACTGCATCATCCTTCACCCAGATATTGAATTTAGGCAATCGCAACAACCACTCCTACAGCTCAATTGCAAAGGAGAAAAATAGTATCTCATGAACATCTGTATAGATGTACTTTTGTACCTACTTTTCAGAAGATATATTAGAGCTTTGATTCTCTTGGATCGTGAATTCAAGGATATTTCTATCCATCCAATCTTAAAAAAATTTCTACGAAGGGTGCCACAACATCAAATCTCCCTCAAAATGATCTCGGCCCTGGAAACGAAACCATTTTTTGGCTTGAGGGGTCCTAACCCAGGTTCAGAGTTTATCGTGCAACCAACAAACACTTAAACTACTGGCCCTTTCGGTAATGACCTGCTTGCACATATAAAAGTCTCACCTGAAGCAATATGGGGGGGCGGGGGGGGGGGGGGGCGGGTGCTGGAACCAAGTTTCCGCACCCCGGGGAAGAAAATAATGTGCTGGCCCTAAACAGGTTGATTGCAGAAATTATACAGATCGTAAACAGATGTGCGTAAACATAGAATAATACTTATCAGATCACAAAAATAGAATCGCACATCACTTCATCGCAGATATATAATAATAGATCTAGATCTATATAATGCACTATAAATTAAGCAGATCTATCCATGTATTCAACCATCAATACAGATTCATGCATAAATAACAGATATATTCACGCAGATACAATTAAGCATAACAAAAGTACAGCGATCAACCAATAGTAGTAGACAGATAATACAATACTTCACCAAAACCAGCCTTTATATTAGATTCAAAGAAATTCAGTACATAAAACTTTCCCTTACACTTTACCCTTCTAAGCACACAACCAGTGAAGTCTGCACACAACTAGGATTAGGTCTTTGCGCACACAGGTAGCAGGAGCCTTTCTACCCAACCCAGATTGAACCCTTACAAAAAGTATCATAGACGCATAAACACTTAGGTCCAAAACATGAATTAAGTTAAGTTACCTCTTACTTAGACTCTATCTATCTATTTATATCCATCTTAGTGCACAGATACTATGGTCTCAAACCATGGTTTGATGCCCACAGTTTACCCTTAAAACTCTTTTACATAAAAGAGGTACTTTGACCTGCCCCCAAAGCCCATTCACCTTTCCACGCAGCGCACATATACAAAAATTATACAAAAATATATCCAAAAATTTACCCCAGAGGACCCCGCTCCAATAGCCTACAAGTGCAGTGGTAGGCCCTAATCATGCAACATCTCTTGTGCATCTCCCACAATACTTTTGTTCTTCCTCTCAGCCACCCCATTCTGTTGTGGGTTATGAGGTGTTGTCAACTACCACTGAATTCCTTCCTTTGAACATAATTTTTTAAACTCATTTGACACATATGTTACACTAAAATTTGTCACCATGACATTTAGTTGTCTATATGGGTTGATCATTACCTATATTATGCTCCCTTAGAGGTTCAAAACCATAAAGTTCCTAAACCAAGTCTTGGAATTGGAGAAAAGCTCATTAAAACCCTAAAAAGCCTAACTCCACACTTTTCCTAGTCCTTACCTGCGATACTATGGTTTATTGCTCTATAAATTGCGGCACATCCCACGCGTTCTGCTTACTAAAACTGCGGACCCCCGTAAAAGGTAAAATAAAAGAAAAAGTAAGTTCTAGAAACCTAGCTAGTCGAATATTCTCCCAGCTGGAGGCTTCTAGAAGCGTTATCAGGACGAGCTTCGCCCCTTCATTCATGAACCTCTATCCCTTCATTAATGGAGATTATCCCTTGGTATTTGGAGCTAAAATCCCTTTATGAGAGGACTTTATCCCCCTCTTTATGGAACTGAAACCTCCTTTCTCCTATAAATTGAACTCTTGTTTCAGTCTCAAGGGTAGACTGTAGATTGATGTACTTAGAACTTGGTAGTTTTGAGGTGAATTGTTGAATAAATTATACTCTCCACATTTGGCGTCATTGGCATGAGAGAGATTACATATTCATGGCCATAGTTTCATGCTAATTCGGAGATTTGGATTTAAGGTTGTAAGGTTTCTTCTTTTCATTCAAAGTTAATACAAATGGATTCTATTTTCTCATCAAGTTGTTCATGTATATTTTGAATAATTTAACTCTTGGATTCCTTGATCACTAAGATATATTATTGATTTTGAGTTATCATATCTTTGTATATGCTTTTGATCCCTTTCGCTTGTCTTTGATTGCAGATCTTATACGTTGGATCAATATCTTCTGGAGTGACTGGGTTGAAGATCGAATAAGCGTTGGACTTCAGGTAGGAGCATCTCTCCATAGTTAATTAATAATTCTTAATCATAATGGTCTAGAGAAAATGGTCTACATTTGTTTGTTTGTTTCTAGATATCCTTAGGATACTAGGGAGATCGCTCTTGTCCGCAAGAGGGATTAATCCGCCTAATAACATATTCACCACTATTATCACTCCTGAGATAATTCACTTTACTTCCAGTTTCTTTCTCAACAAGTGATTTAAATTAAACAAATTTGGAGAATGTATGGTCTTTCTTTTGCATGAAGAAAATCCAACACTCACGTAAAAAATCATCTACAAATATAGCATAATAATTGTGCTTGGTCATGGAGTCGATAAAAGTCATGTTGGTGTCCAGATGTGAACAATATTCAAACCTTTTTTCCACATAAATTATCAACCCGAGGGCGCTAGTTATTTCAAGACTAACACGCATAGTATATGCAAGAGTAGTCACACAACCTACTATCAGATCACAGGCTTAAATAAATGAACAGACAACTACTGTAACAACAATTAAAATGGATTGCAGAACTAAAAAGGTATTCATAGCAATTATAGAGTATACTGGAACAGCAGTTACAAAACCAAACTAAAACATGAAATCAACGGAAAGAAAGGTAACACAACACCTGGTCAGAAGAGTGGGCCTAGCTCTCTGATCAGGGCTGCGGAAAACTCACAATTTACAGGTAAAATAGCAAAGTGTTGTGCATTCAATTAATTAAAAAATAATTCTGTTACAAAATCTGTATGTGCTTGCTTAACCCTGATTCATAGCCCGCAGGCCCTCTTTATACAATTGTTCAGGAAATCGTAGATTTCCTCTAACAACTGCATCTCTACAATTATACAATTTGTTACAATAGGAACCTAGTTTCCAAAAGGAAACCATCAAAAATCCTAAAATATCACTGGAATGAAACTAATTTTGTTGCGGTCTAGAAGCAAGTGAAGATAGCGCTGGAACTTAGGATCTACTCCATGACTCACAACTGTGATCTTCCTACTTTTGTCAAATCTGTAAAAAATATCGGAGTTAACTTTTGAAAAAGGTAAAATCTCCTTGACTATTACTTCATTAATCAAATATCCCATGTCAGATAAAATAAAGGGGTTTACCTCGTGTTTTTAAGAACAATAATGATACAAAGAGATAGAAAAGTGGGCGAAAATGGGAGAGAAAAGTATACAAATCCGGTACCCAACATCTCCCCCCAACTGGCCTATCTGCATGTCCTCATGAAACTCTTCATCTCCTCAAATCTGGGTTGGATTGACTGTGACTGGCATGAAGCTATGTGAGATCATATTCTTTGGCCATTTATGTCCTAGGGGATTTATAACCTTTCGTCAGAACAACATCCTTCCACCAATCTGGGTCAACGTTTTATGCAAGAGTATATTTCTCGGCTGGCAACCAAATAAGGGGAAACAGAAACCTCAACCCCATCCATCTGACCGCACAGTTCTAAATGCATGCTACAAAACATGGCATCCTCTCTAGATCCCATGCAAATTTAGGTGCTCCAAATGGTTCTCGTCCTCTGATGGTTGAAGATGACAACATCCACCTCATCTGACAACTGTCTAGAGCTTCCTTACGGAAAATTGTAATCTGTCTGACACATTGGTCAGCACACCATTTATGGGTTGTCAGCATGTGCTCTCTATGCCTCTCAATCTGTAGAAAGGTAAAATTCTTATTAGAAATATTTGTTGACTGGCCATGCTCCTTCCTCATCATTAGCGTCCTTTTGACTTGGCTTTCCTCAAACGTATCATAGACCTTTCTCCATTTAATCAGATTGATGGTGTAGGAGGAAAAAGCTCTTAAATGAATATCCCCCATGAATGGAATGGGGTTAAAATCCTAAACATGCCTTAAGAAGTAATCGTGTATTTGTTAGTCATCAGTATTTTTCACTTGTTAGTGATGACTAGATCCATAGCTGAGTTTTCTAGAAGCTGATCTCCATATGTCAATTTGTCATCTAGAAAACCCTCATAAGACTTTTTTTCACCCTCCTACTTTTCAGTACGCCCATGTCAAGGTTAAACCTCATTATCACTATCCTATCTAGCTTTAGCCCTGCTGGTCTGCCCATCAGCTCTAAAAGGACAATTCAAGTCTGTTTCAAAAGCCTCCCCTAAGTTAGGAAGTGGCGCTTTAAGGCATTTTACCCTTGGCAACCATCAAAAGGCCAACAAACCTCCATCTTCTACAGACCAGTCATAAACCTACCTTCCAATCTGCTAATGAAATTGATTACAGCCCTAGGTCGCGCCACTTACACACCCCTAAGTCTCAGCAATGCATAGACCACAGTCTCAAGCTGATTTTAGGTGTTTTACAATGTTTTATGGATTTTACAAAGACAGGAAACATGTCATCATCTCAGGAGAAATTTCTTGAATCCACATTTAGAATAACAGCTGCTTCTCAATGTAAACATAAGCCTAAGATATATCTGCAAGACAAAGAGTTTCTCATCAAGACCTTGCAGCTTCATTCAGCCTGATAGCAAAGTAGAAGAAAGACAACACTGTCAAACAGACTTGTAATTTGTCATGGCCAAGAACCTCCTTCATCTATAAGCAGAGGGTTAAGGCGCCTCCTTCATCTACAAGCAGAGGGCGATGGCTAATATTGATTTGAAGTAATAACAAAACTGACTGTAAGCACAGGTTTGTTTTTACTAGACAGTGAAACAGTGACTCAAGGTTTCTGAAGGAAAATGATGATCAAAACAGGGCTAAGATCTGAGATGTGAAAAAAAAAATAAAGCAAAGTATTTGGTCTTATGCCCTAAGAAAGAAGATAAATTGAAGTTGCCAGCATCATCATCATGGTGCAACAAAAAGACTCCACTAATCAAAGCTATCATGACAAAATATCTCTGCAGGGGTGTTTATATGGATGGCTCAAATCAATGATGAGAAAGAAGACACTTCAGTAAAATAACCTCTGTGTGTTCTTATGTTTCTGTTAGGATGTAGGATAAAGTCTATGGTTTCCAGATAAACATAGAGAAAAGGCAGGCAAGTAGTACACAGTCCAGACATGAGACATCTTGATGTCATTCAAATCGCCAGTGCAAGTTCAGGTGTTGCGATCTACACTCCACCACAAAGACAAATATATCCTTCAGATGCAGTAGGGTTGGTGTTTTCAGAGTTTCATTAGGAAGAATATGACTAATAAAATCCTTGGTATCTATGAAATATTCCAGCAGTCATTCCACATCTCATATACTTGCTTCCTCAACACAAAGGTATAAAAAGGTTATGATCTGAGTTTTAATACCCTGGGGAGACATGTCATTATTGAAAACAATTCTATTTATAGACAGTTGCCTTTCAAATATGCTATAACAGCTAACCAGACAAGTCTGGGTTTAGGTCATCAAGAGACATCATCACTGAAAATATTGTTTAAATGTGCAAAAGGGGGTCATTTGACATACTGTTAGTTTTGGGAAGCTTGAAACAAATGCAGGTCTTCATTATTCAAGGGACAGAGATATCATAGTAATATGTTCTAAGCAGAGACAGTGTATGGAAAAAAGCGCCTTTCTTAATCAATAGAAGATTGGCAAAGTCTAAATGAATGCCACTGAAGTTGTGCACTCACAGTCATAAGAACAGCTCAAACTCACTTGCCACCTCATTCAGTTTCCACAGTGAGCATTTCCATACCCATAAGTATCGGGAGCAGGAAATGGTAACTAGAAGCTTATCAAAATGACAGCAAATGATCACCACCAAGACAGGAGGAGGGACTGGAATATAGAAACCACAGTTAAGTTTTTCCAGAAAGGCTGGTTGCCCTCAAAGGACACATCTGCAAGATCCTTCATAGTAGCTCAAAACATTTTTCCCTCCCTAGCATATCTATCAGAAAAAGAGGACCCTTTTATTCCTTAAAAGAAGAAGCAGTCAAGGTTTCAAGGTCTCAAAGGGGTTGTTTTCATTTCAAGAGAGGGTCAGGTTCATGAAATAACTGCTTATTCCCACTGTGACACATATTCAAACAAAAGGTATCGAGCTATGTTTTAGAAGAATGAAGGTTCAACTGTTGTTTAAGAACAAAGGCTTTTTCAAAAAGACCTCAAAGCATTCACCAAGTGAGCATGAGAAGGACTTTGGTTTTTCATTTTCAAAGGGGTTGATGACCATTGCAAATTCCTTTTGTCAACTCCAAAACACAAGCAAAACATTCCTTTTGCCGTTCACTCTACCAAAGAAGGAGCTTTCAAGCGAAAAGACAGAGTTTTCAATGTCAAGATTTGCGCGGCGCGCCTGTAGATGCGCACGGCGCTTTCAGGCGCAGTTTTTACATAGAAATACACAGGCGCGCGGTGCTCCTGTAGGTGCGCACGGCGCTCCTGTAGATTTGGGTCCTGTCGGCCCGACAATGACCCGACAACCCTTTTTTGCGCGGCGCTCTCTCATCTCAACGCGTCGCGCATGTATCCAATGCTCAAAATGCCTCCACAACGCTGTGAACGCTGCTCCAAACTTCAAAACGAGGCCTGTCATCATTTTTCAAAGGTATTTTATGTGCCATCCATGTTTTTTTCAAACTGTTAATTGGTGGGAGAGGAGATGAAATTCATAGTCTTAAATACAGTGTTGATTTTTGAGGAAGAAGTGCTTATATTGGAAACTAGAAATTACTGTGTTGCTATTAAACCCAAGGATTGCATAAGTAAAATTGATGTGTTTCTGTTGATATAAGAAGCCAAATGACTGCCCTCAAAGAAATATTAAGAGATAAAGGCTCTGTTTTACAACAGAAACTCAGTGATTAAAAAATAAGATAGTGACCTTATTTCCAAACACAGTAATCATCCATATATCACTTGGTCATTGATTCTAAGTTTGTTTCAGTATAGTGAAAAGCAGAATCAACGCTGCCTTCTCGACCATAAACAAATTTTAGTATATGAAAATTGTAAGTGGCCCTTTGGAGTTATTGACAAGTTTGTGGGTGAGAATTGGTGATTACGAGGGCAGCATCTCTATTAGGAGAAATGTTTTCTTGCTACAAGGCTATTATGCTGACCTCAAAACTCCTAAAAGCCATGGCACCTTGCACTGACACAGTGGTCTTTGACTGTGTTTTTGCTTCTTGGTTGACTATATGATGATTGTTGAATCTAGAGGAGAGTGCTGAACAGAAGCGACACAATGGTGATGAACAACAACAAGAAGAGGAAGGGCAGTAGCTTGAATAGCCTTATGGTAAAGAACAGAGTCAGGGCTTCCAGATTTTATCCATAAACAAACTTTAGTATATAAAGATGTAAGTTTCCATTTGGAGGTACTGTCAAATCCTAGTATGAGAAACAAAGAATTATAAGGTGGGTTTGTTGATGGTGAGGAATTTTTGCTGTCTGACTGCTACAAGTCTCTTTGTGTTCACATCAAAACATCAAAAGCCCTGTGACCTTATTCAAGCTCAGAAGATCATTTGATTGTGCATGTATTTTTTAATTGACTGTGTGCTTATTCTTGAGTTTTGTTGAGTGATTGGCATACTAAGACAAGGGCAAGATTGTGAAGATTGGGAAGTTCACCATTGGTCAGAGATACAAAATAGGTTGTTGAGCCCCAAACATTACCAAGCAAGGTGACTTTGTCATTATACATAGTAGTTTCACTTAACATCCTGTCTTCATTTCACTATGTTTTTTCTTATTAAAGGGTCTGCTGGCTGAGATACATATCAAAGGTGGGAAGTCCACTTTTTCAAGGAGCAGGGGTTTTGTATTGTGAGGGAACATTTTGCAATCATCGAAAGACATTGTTTTCTATCAAAACAGTGAATTCACAAATTTTAGCTTAAAGAAGGCAGTTTAAAGGCAGTAAGGCAGTTTGGTGTTTCAGGAGCACATCTAGATCAAGATGCCCCTCTAGGAAAGACAGCAGGATCAGCATGACAGTGGTAAATATGAGCAGCAGCAGGAAAAAGAGGAGAAGAGTGCTGAACAGCAGCAACTCAGCAGCTTGAGCAGCAGCATAAGGATGATGATCAAGGACAGCAGTTTCAAGAAGAAAAGAAATAAAAACACCTTTAAACTTGGATTTTGGGCCCAAGCTTTAGAAAATGTTGCCAAAGAACCTTGAGGGTCATACACACCAATTTTGGACACATTTTGACATGTTTTGGTTTTTTGGCATTTTTGAGTTTTTGATCAAAAACTCATAAATTCGCAATTTCATTTTGAAGATTCATCAAGGGAGGATAATGGTATCATCGAATGCCATAATTTCATGAGCATGTCCTCAACGATTTTCAGAGCCTTTGGAGATCATTTTCCCCTTCAAAACAGCAAAAAAGGCTCGCATTTTGCACACTCTGCCCGGTCTATCAGCAAACTGTTATTTTCTGGCTTTTTACACACAGGTGCACATTTGGAAGACTTATGGGCATCGGATTGAAGAAATTTCAGTTGCGCTGGAAAGTAGACACTCAGAGCTTTCCAACGAGCTATCATGATCCTCGTTTTGACATCAGGAAGGCTTCCAAATGTTTCTGGAAAGTTAGGGGACCTTTTGCTGATGAAATTTTGAAGTATTTTTGTAATTTTTGAACCTCTAAAATCTGCTTTTTCCAAATGTGCGTTTAGCTATTTTTACACATGGAAAATGATGCAAAGTCAATTATTTTTCCTTTTTTAGCACTTTTTAGATATTTTATGAGATATTTTTGTGCCTTGGGCTTTGCAAAGCCTCAAGGACAAGTTTAGATATTTTGATTAGGCCAATAGGAGAGGAAGTTGAACCATGAGGTTTTCCTCACTTGAGCCTATTTATTCCACAAGCTCTCATTTGTAAACAAGGCTGAAATTGAGAAGAGAAGCAATATATTGGTCATATGAGCTTTGAAGGAAATACTTGTGTTATGCTTTTGGATTGACTCTTGGATGTTCTTGGATGAATGAAGAAGGATTGTTGATGGATTCCATGACTTGGTAGAATGGTATAGTGTCTCTTGCTTTGTTTTTGTCTTCTAGTTTTCATTCATGATACATGTTTCTTGCTTGCTATAGATCAGTAGAGAATAAATTTGAGATATGCCCATGGAGGCACCTCAAATTTTCTAAATCTTCATAGCTTTCATGTTTTCTTCCTCCTTAGTCATATTAAAGAATTCTTAACTGCTCTTTAATAACTTGAGGACATTGTTGCTAGTTTCATTCATAGTTCTATGCATGTTAAGTAGGATGTATGGTGTGCCCTACTTACCTATGGCTGTCCATAGTCCAATCCATGAAACTATCTCTTTGACTGATTAGATTATCATTTTGTTTGAACCAAGGAGGCCTAGTCCCGATCTAGCCCTTTGCCTAAAACTATGAAAGCTTGTTTGTCAAAGTTCCCAATAACTTAAAGACTGTGTTTAGGCGTTCTGGCATAGTATTTTGAGTTGTTAGTTCGTCTTATGTGTTTTTCCCCAAAGTCTGATAGCCATTTCCCAAAGTTAGAGGGTCTTATACTTCTATGCATGGCTTGAATGTTTATTTCTATGTATTATTTAGCTTGTAGTTACATTTTGCATGATTAATGGCTTGCCGTACCATGTTTATGTCTGCTATCAAACTAGTTATGCTTGAAATCCTTCGTTTTTCACAAACTTAATGTCCATTTACTCCATTTTTCCCAAAGATCCTTTCTACCTTGAATCAAATCAGCCCTACTGCAGCCTTGTATCATCATCTAATAGCTTTCTTGACCTTTTGACCCCATAGCCCAGTTAATCTAACATCTTGTTATATATTTTATATCTTTGATCAGTTTCATCCCTCACAACTTAAAAAACAAAAAATCAAAAAACTTACTTCATAACTAGCCTAAAATCAGAACACAAATAAGCAAACACACAGATATCCCTTACACATATAGAGATATCCCTCTCTGAGTCCAGGAAGGCTAGGTCCTTGGGCTCCAAAGCTTGGTTTGATGTTACACTGTCATTTGGTTTTCCAATCAGCCAAATCACGGGACCCTAACAGTATTTAAAGCTCGTACATTAAGTGTTGTCCTATGATATCATGAATTTTCAAGATACGAAGAAATTGAATGGGGTCCTCAATCTCGTGAAAAATTTCCTTATATATACTCTAAAGACAAAAGAAAAGAAATTGTTCATGACAAAATAAGGAATAGCTATGTGCAGGAGGTTTGCAAGCCATTACTTATTGTACCAGGGAGAACATCTTCTTCTTATCTGATTGTAGCAGCTACACTTGTTCTTCCAATTCTTCTATTCTAGCCTTTTGTTTAGCTTGCCTCAGTCGTGCCTGATCTAGTTGGTCTATGTATCTTGTAATGGTCCTAGCAACCTGTTCTCAAACCTGCATTGTCTCTTTATTATGTCCATTCGCAGCAGACTGCCACCTTTGGATCTTGGCGACCAAGAAGAGTTCCCGGCCTTTAAGCAGTTGTTCAATCAGACCAGTCTATGTAGCTACGGAGGAGACCTCAATTTTTGGCTTTAATGCCCTCTATTTGTAGACTTTTACCTTCTTTTTCAATGAGGAAACTTGCCTCTTCAACTCCTGAACCTCCCTCTTCAATATCACGGTTTCATTGAACATCAACTGATACCTTTTCTTGAGAGTTAACCTTCTCTTCTCACACTATTCAACCCATTCCTGTTCGATAATAAATTCATTTTTTGGGCCTATAACAAGCTCAGGAGGCGATGGAATGCTGCCGATATTATCAGCTGGTTCTTCTATTAGGTATTTCTGGCTGGGCTCCCTATCTTTAGGGGCGTCTTCCTCTACAATTACCTCAGGGAATCCTGCCCTTTGGTCAGCACTTCCATCGACTACTCTGTGTTCTGGTATTTACATAGTGATCCCATCTTCTTTGCAAGCCTCTGAGTGCTCCAACTGAGATTCAGCAATGCCTGGGCCGATATTTGCCATGTCCTTTCCTAGGTTGACAAACTTAAGCATCGGTGGGACAGCTATTTCCTTCATTAATCATTGGGGTGAGTGGAATCCCCTCGCCCCTCTAGGCATCATGGACTGGAATAGAGAGCGTGGAATAGCTTCATCATCCTTGTTTCCAGCTTTGGCTGGAATTCCATGCACTATTACTTCAGTCGGGGTTGACACTGGTTCTTGTGGCACAATGTTGATTCTGAGGGTTGTTTCCTTTCTGTCCTCCTGCCCTTTGTGCATTATTTCCTCCTTTGCGGTCAATACTGGTTCTTGTGGGACAGTATCGACCTCGCGGGTTATCTCTCTTTTATATTTTTGTTCTTCATATATTTCTTCCCCATTTCCATGTTCTAGCTTAATCGGGGGTGGTTCTTGTGTAACACCCCCACTTGTTTCAATATCCATATCTGCTTGGGCAGGTGATGTTGTTTCTTGCAAAACAGCATCACTTGCCATCCCTGTATTTGACATTCCACTTTCCTGTTCTTCATTAACAAAATTTGATGACTGTATGTCAGTCTCAACTTCGTACACTATATCCATAATCCCTTCATCTGTGGGTTCTTCAGGCGAGGCTAGTTCTTGTGTGGAAGCCTCGACTGTGTCACCAATTGTCTCCTCTACTCCCATTTCTTTAGGTTCCTCCTAATCAACCTCCGTTTCCACTTCTTTGGGTTCCTCCTAGTCAACTTCCACTTCCATCTCTTTGGGTTCTTCCTGATCAATTTCCTCTAAATGTTATTCCTCTGCCAAACCAGCCGGAGAGGCTAGTTCTTCTTCTCTAGCAACAATAATGACTGCTATCTCTTCTTCTGAGGATCCACAAAGTTCTGCCCAAGAGACTTGAAATCTGACTGTTGCATGTATGACCAGTAAACGTACCAATCCATGATTATAGAGCACTGTCAGCATCTGGCGCGAACGCTGAGTGGAATGTGCCATGTTTTCCAACTGTTTTAATAAAAATAAGGGCATGTTTAAGGAGTGCACCTGATCCTATGGAAATCGAAGGTGAGTTAAAATTTTAAAATGATATTTAAACAGATTTGTGGCATGGCCCTCACAAATTATGTATTTCATTACAAAACCTACGACTTCGTTCCATGGATACCATATAGTATTGCACTCATATCCTCTGCCCAATTGGACGACGCTTTCTTTTGCCTGCAAGAACAATTCGGGATACTCTGGGAGAGGAACTCTCTGAGAAAACCATTGTTTCCTTTACTGTCTCAGCCCACTAACCTCTGCAATTATTTCTTCTGTGATAATAATTTCCAATCCTCTGACCTGCGAGCAATTCTCATCCAAATTAAGCACAAAATCCATTGTAATTCCCCTGTCAAACCCCTGAAATCTATCAAAGTAGGTATTCCATCTTTCATTGACAAAGATTTGCCATACCTCTGGATCACTGCAGACTGAAACTGTATTTTTAGGTTCATGCCACACAGCCAATCCGCCCATAATGTGGGGACTGTAACAGTACTCTAGAATAGCAGACCATTCGATAGAATGGTGGATACGAAATTTGGAAAAATAGCATGGTGAAAATGAATGGTGGTAACGGTAAATACGGATGGTAATTCTTGGAAACTGAGAAAAATCATGAAAAAGTATGGTAAGTGAAAATGAGTAGAATGGTAATTATTTCATATGAAATGGAAAGGACGTGTTACGGATCCCAATACATATTTAATGATTATACGGAGTATTGATAAGGATCGTAGGGTGCACCATACACAGAATTGTAATAATGACTTAAGAAATCATCACTATGCCATCATTAAATTATGACGGCACCCCCCTCCCCAACTTAAAAGTTGTCATCCACGGCATTAATGTCTTCACATGGGATATTTAATTAAATCAGTAAAATTCAAGTGGAGGCATACCTGGTGGCCTACCTGGATGAAGTGACAGCTGGTAGGATGACGGCACAGTAATGATGTGGTTGGAGTAACAGCAGTACGAGTAGCAGCATCTGGAGTGACAGCAGTGCGAGTAGCAGCATCCGAAGTAACAGCATCTGGAGTAACAGCAGTGCGAGTAGCAACATCCAGAGTAATAGAGGTGTGAGTAGAAACATCCAGAGTAGCAACATCTGGAGTAACAACAGTACGAGTAGCAGCATCTGGAGTGACAACAGTGTGAGTAGCAGCATCTGGAGTAATAGCAGTGCAAGTAGCAGCATCCGAAGTAATAGCAGTGCGAGTAGAAGCATCCGAAGTAGAATCATCTAGAGTAACAGCAGTGCGAGTAACAACATCTAGAGTAACAGTAGTGCAAGTAACATCATCCAGAGTAGCAGCATCTGGAGTAACAGCAGTGCGAGTTCCAACCAAGGAGTAGCAGCAACCGAGTAACAGCATCATGAGTAGCAGCAACCGAGTAACAACATTACGTACATTATGAGTAGCAACAACTGAGTAACATCATCATGAGTAGTAGCAACTGAGTAACAACATCATGAGTAGCAGCAACCGAGTAACAACATCATGAGTAGCAACAACCGAGTAAAAACATCATGAGTAGCAGCAACCGAGTAACAGCATCATAAGTAGCAGCGACCGAATAACAACATCACGAGTAGCAGCAACCAAGTAACAGCATCATGAGTAGCAGCAACCAAGTAACAGCATCATGAGTAGCAGCAACCAAGTAATAGCATCATGAGTAGTAGCAATCAATACTTAAAAATAAATTGATCTTTAAAACATTACTCCTTAGTAGTAACTCCTGCAAAAAGACAACAAAATAAATAGTAACAGTGTAATTATTTTTTTTTCTTTTTTTCTTTTTTATTTTTACAACGAGGATGCAGAGGAAGAGTTCTCTGTGTTGATAACCTTCAAACCATATTTCTTAGAGATATGTTTGATGAAAGCATCCTTAGAGGCTGGGAAATGGTATAATCTCAGGAGATGTCCATTTGCTATGAATGCAGCACGTGTATCATCAAGTGTTACTAGCCTGACTATTCCATTATAAAATACAACGCCCACCTCGTAAGGTCCCATCCAGCGAGTGAAAATATTTCCCTTAAAATCCTTAAAGTGAGAGTCATAGAGTAATGCCCAGACTCCCCTATGAAACACCTTGTTCCTGATAAACTTATCGTGACATTTCATTCTCTGCTGCTGAATAGCAGTAGTTCTCTGGATAGCCATTGAACGGATTTCATCTAGTTCATTGAGCTGGGCCAGTCGGTGTTTCTGGGCATCTAACAGATCCAAACCAACTTCGAGAGTTGTTATGAACATACTGATTTCAAATTATATTGGAAACAATGGGGATTTCCCATAAACCAACTCAAATGTTGAAAACCCAGTTGTGTTTCGCCATGTTGTTATGTACGCCCAGAGAGCTTTAGGCAGTTTTTGGGCCCAATCCCGATAATGGTATGCCATAGTTTTTTTCAAGATGTTTTCCAATGTCTTGTTTGTGCTTTCTACTTGTCCATTCACCTAGGGATGGTATGGAGATGTCACCTTTGTTTGACCCCATATTTCGGCATAATTTTTCTATCATGTGTGATGTAAGTTGTGCTCCTCCATCTGAAACAATCTCTCTTGGGGTACCGTAACGAGCAAAAATTTCTTCAAATAGAAAATCTGAGACCACCTGCTCTGTTTCTTTTGCAACAGCTTTGGCTTCTACCCACTTAGTCACGTAATCTGTGCAGACCAAAATGTGGACCTTTTTCTGGGAGGGTGGGTTGAAGGGTCCAACGAATTCGATAGTTGTTGGCTCGAGGAGTCTTGACCCAGGTTTGGTGTGCAAGGTTTGCCAACAAACCCCTATACTACTGGCCCTTTCGGCAGTGACTTGCTTGTGTAGGTCAAAGTCTCACCCAAAGTAGTATGGGTGGGTGATGGAACCAGGTTTCCACACCCTGAGAAAGGATGGGTAAAGTAAGCAGAGCTACGCTAGGTTCTGTAATCCCCGATTACCTTGTTCTGCGCAGGGTTAATTAGGTCTTTGTTTGCATTCACGTGTGCTAGATCTATAGTTATATGGTTTTATGACAATAACACAACAATATATAAACATAACATAATAGATCCAGATCCAGAAAAACACTTATGCAGATTTTACAGCTTAAAGACAGAAAATATACAATACAACAATTGTCAATAATTCGCACCAGATTACTCACAGATTCAGTTCTCTATTAATCCTTCTCATTCAGTCATTCATCAATCCTTCCTTAAAATTCCCTTCCCAACCTGCGCACACAGCAGCAGGGTCCACACACAACTATACTTGGATCTCCGCGCACACAGCCAGTAGGAGTCTGTTCCCTGAAACCCAAATAGATAGCTTAAATCACAATTCGCATCAATAGCTCATCTTATCCTACTTTACAATACAAAAATGGTCCTCTAATTATAGCAATCTAGCCTAATCTTTCCTATGGTCCGCAAACCGTGGTTTTCGGACCCCTGGTTTTCGCTTTTACAAAATACAATGCTTTCTAGGCTTTGACCCACCCCAAAACCCCTCCGCTAGATTAAATCTAATCAAAAATATCCAAAATGGACCAGTTTCGCAGCTTGTTAGGAGACCCTATTTCAACAGTCCCCCAACACAATCTTGTGACTCGTCCCAAGTCACTGCAGTGGCGCAGACTCTATTGGCGCGTGCAAGGTAGCCAGAGCATGGACGAGCGGGGGGGAGCACTTCCTGACTTTGGGCTGCAGCTCATTGCGCAATGTTGAAAAGTGTCAGGGAGGCAAGGCCGTCTGGAGCCGTGGTAACCCTTTCTAACAGTCGGTGGAGGCACGCAATGGCAGACTGAGCGTCTTCGGTGAGCTAGAGTGCAGTGTCATCCCATGGTTTCCACCATTTTCGAATGACATGCCTGTTGTGGCGAAGGTTCTCAAGCTTGTCCAAGACAGCGAGACATTGCGTGGAGATGGTGGAGGCTCTGACTTGATCCAGAGCAGCTTTCGCCTGCTGTAATTCCTTCTGGATATGCTGAAGTGTAGAATGGTGTTGGACGGCCATCTATAGTTGGGTAGCTATTTCCACCAATTGTGTGCCCTGCATCAGCTGCTCCTGAATAATATGCGTTGCATCTGTGACCACTACAATCCGTTGGTCCGTACTTCCATAGGTATGTCATATTATTGTTGCGTGGCTCGGTCATGGTGGCAAAATCTGTGCAACACTCTAGTGTACAGTCCTTGTAGCTCTGTGCAAGATAGTTGCACTAAATCTATTTGGATGTCCCCTGTGGTCAGATCATGATTGCCAAATAGGGCAGTGCGAGGGAGTGAACAAACATTTCTTCTGCTAGGCGGTACTTTGTAGTTGTGGAGCAGTCGCAGCATGTCCCTGAATCTCAGCGTCCCTTATTGTCGCAGAACCAGTGGTGACCTGATTGTGATGTTTTGGGCGGGAGACTGTGGCACTAACGAGCCCTCCTCTGCACTTAAGGCCATCCGGCTGGGTCCCCCTGTTATCCCTGGGGTACGAAGGTTGGTTATTCCAATTGCGCAGTACTTGTGCCCTTCTGTGCATGGCTCATAGCCAATTCTTTCTGCAAGAAGCCATTGCTTGATCCTTTGGCTACACTCAGCATTCCCAAGCCCTCTCAAGACGATGTCTGTGGGTACTGAGCAGCTCGAGAACGGATCATTCAACGGGTTAGGGTCTGTCATAGAAATAATAGAACAGGTGTTCCAGAGACTGTTAACGATCATAGAAAACCAGTAGGCCGATAACAGGAGCATGTTGCAAAACCAATAAATATCCTGGTGTGAAGTTATTCTGCCAATCACACATTGTCCAAAGCCATTTAATGGTGGAGTAGCCCATTCATGAGACTGGCCATCGATCAGGTGGATCAATATTACCATAAATGGCTGCATTGATGATCTGCCGCCTATTTTGTATACTTTTAAGATTCCTTTTTTATCAAATCGGGATGTGCTGACGGTCGTCCTTCGTGCCTGAGGTCATTTCCACAGGATGTCAGACCACGGATGACGCCTGCATGTCGTTCGCGTATCCTGAATGAAGGTCAACGCGAGGTGTGTCTACAAGTTGGCCATCAGTCTTTTCGATCCATGCGCTTCGCCCTTGGTTGGGACGTCCCTGTACGATAGGGCTGCATCATGCGTCCTCGTGCCATTTATTACTTGAGGTGTCCACAAATTCTCCCAATTGCACGTGGGTTCATGCAGGTCCATAACCCAATGCATGCCTAGGTCAGCGGTACCCCGGCAAGCCTATTCAGGCAAGGTTTGATCGCACCCTTGAGTGTTGTATGTCAAGTATCTGCATAGGTCGACTGACCTCAAAGCCCATCTATCAACTAGGGTCCCTATGCGCAGGATCACCCTTCTCCAATACTTCTCCTGAGTGAAGAATACCGGTCCTTGCATAGTTGCTCTGCGCAGTGTTAGTGTCAGTGCTCCTAGCCTGCATTCCGTGGGAATCTTAAGTTCAACGGTATTCTGACTATCATCTGCATCCTCCTGGCAAGGTAGGTTTCTTTCCTTGGTAGATATGCGACAAAATTTCTTGACGGTCTAAAGACATCAAAGCACCGAAACCTCGTGCAATCGACCTCGCCAATTTTCTAGCTCCTCATCAGAGTCGGAAAAACATTCACTGTCCTTTTCCCAGCATAGCATTCCTTCATCTGTGGGGTTAACCTGATCTTCATCCTGCACAATTAATTTATAAATGTGATCTAATTCCTCCTCCTCATAGGCTGGCTCTGTATACCTCGCACCTTCTGCGGGATCTAATGGTACTATGACATGCGTACCTTTGCTTTCAAACACCATGTTGCGCTTCTTGAGATTGATGACACCCCCCATGTCTATTGCCCAGTCCAGTCCAAGGAGCGCAGGGTAGGGATCTGAATCTTCCACAATTTCTATTACTTCAAAGTCATATAGGACCCTTACCCCTGCGATGTCAACCATGACTTTTGGTAACCTCCCTAGAGGGATGATTTTTTGTTTATTGGCCATTCACAGCTGGATGGTGGACCATTCTAATTTAGGCTCTCCCATTCGTTGCCATGTCTGTTTTGGTAATACATTCGCATCTGACCCAAGATCTAAAATAACATGATCAATCTCGTAGTCACCAATCTGCGTAGTCAATCGCATCTCTCTTCCTATGCGCTTCTTATAGTTGTATAATTTGTGTACATCCTTGGTCTCAGGCATCAAATTGGACTGAACTGCGTAGGTATTCAATAGTGCTTGGAGATTTCCTACAGCCTACGGATTTCGTAGTAGCTTCAGACATGCCTTTAAAAAGGGCTCAACTCCTTCCTCTATTTGATGTTGCGTCGGCATCTGCGCGGGGGCTGCCAGTGGTGTTTGTTCTTTGAAAGGCACTCCTTCCCAGGGGGCAAGCTCCTCTTTTGCTCCCTAAGTGACCATCCCACTACATGTCATGACTTTTACACAAGGCTCTGCCTTTCTTAGCTCGGTTTTAACTCGTTGTATGTTCTGCGTAGGGGTGGGCTGCTTTTCCTGCATCTTGGCTATTAAAATTGGGCAGTCCTCTACCTCATAGTCTAGCTGCCTACAATATTTTCACGATGGCCTGGTGGGATTTGGGCATTCTCTAGAAAAGTGCCATATTTCTCCACAGTTATAACAGATTAGCTGCCCACATCCTCGGCCTACACTTCCTCCCCGACCTCCTCTGCCTCGAGCTGGTGATCCTCCAAAGTGCGCAAAAAATTCTCGGTGACGCAGAGTCCGATTGTACCTTATATAAGTTCCCACAATCCATCATCAAGTCATAAGTACAACAGTTCTACTCAACATTTCCCATGGATCGGCAGAATCGGCACCATTGTTGCTTTAGTTCTGGGACATACGCACCTAGCCGAGGGCAATGGTTCATATCATGTAGTCCTGCTACCCGACAATCATCACACCATAGCGCACGTCTGCTTGAACCTAGTCGTAACAGGACGGGTTCCCTACTTGCCCCTAGGCGTACCGGACTAGGTCCTCTGGCTTCTATGTAATCCATCAGTAGAGGGAACCGATCCTTCGTATGGCTAGGCACCCAGCATCGTATGCACCAGATATCTGTGCAGCCACCCTTTCCTCGCTCTTTCCGCAGGTTCTGTATCTCCATATGCATAGCCCCAAGTTGTTCCTGGATTTTTTGTACCCCTGCTGACGTGTCCTCTCGGGGGGCAGCCTCTAGTTTCATAGTGACTTCCACATCCTTCTCCTGCGACTCCAAGGTCTGATGACTCATTGGCATGCGCAGGTGAGGTAACAACATAGCGATGAACCATTCTGTATGTTGTCTATCATCATATTCGAATCCTCCTTCCCTGATTTCTTTCTTTAATCGCTGATCAGCCTCCCATACTGACTCAGACACATCTTTTTTGAAGTCCTTCACTTCTGCTACCAGCCGGGAATAGGATTTTAGCTTCTTGAACTAGTGCTTCAAAGCATCCTTGATATCTTGAATAGATGCTCTCCCATTCTAGGAAATATACTGCATATACCAGTCCAGGGCCTTGTCCTCGAATGCCAATGAATGTTGTGCCCTTTTTACCGTATCACTCACCACATTCTACGCAGTCCATAGAAATTCTGCAACAAAACAAAACCAGTCCATGTCCTCATCTCCTACCCCCTTGAAGGTAGGTAGTTTCAGATGCACATCCATATCACTGTATGGGGGGGTGGTGGTATAAGCGAATTCTTACCTTTGTGCGGCCTAGGTGGCGATGTAGCAGCTGGTTCCTGCAACAAATTGTAGGCAGATCTCCCTCCGTCAAGGTTGGTCCAATAGTATTTACCACTGCGCGTCGCGCTCCTGTCTAGATTCGAGGTCATTCAATTAGTATGACTACACAGAATTCTCTTTTCGCACAGTAATTTATTGATCAGCAACAGTAATGTCCTCAGAAATTTTCCCTAGAACCCTTTGAATAATCATCGTTCAGCCTCAGAGTATGATACAAACTGAGCAATGGAAAACTCCATCACAAATCCTCCCAGCACACTATCCACCCAATGATCCACTATGCGCGTGATAGTATTATCAGTTTTTTCTAGCTACTCGAGTAGCTCTAGGGTCCACTGAGTGACTTTCTCATCCTTCCAGCACTTTTGGAATTCCACAAGTCTGGCCAGCCACTCCTAAAGTTCAATCGCAAAGGTCAAAAAGAATATTTCATAGCTTTCAGTAAGGATGTACCTATTTTTCCACCTTTCCGCCGTTAACTTCTCACTGTGATTCTCTTTTAATGCGAAATCTTGGATCTGTCTTTTGAACGAGTCCTCGATCTCTATTCTTTTGGGCTTCCAGTATTCTCTTGTCAGTACCCAATTCGTCTCTCAGACTTCTTCCGGTCCCGGCAACGAAACCATTTGTTGGCTCAAGGGGTGTGCAAGGTTTGCCAACAAACCCCTATACCACTGGCCTTTTCGGCAGTGACCTGCTTGCGCAGGTTAAAGTCTCACCCAAAGTAGTATGGGTGGGTGCTGGAACCAGGTTTCCGCACCCTGAGAAAGGATGGGTAAAGCAAGCAAAGCTGCACTAGGTTCTGTAATCCCCGATTACCTTATTCTGCGCAGGGTTAATTAGGTCTCTGTTCACATCTACGTGCACTAGATCTATAGTTATATGGTTTTACAACAATAACACAAAAATATATAAATATAACAGAATAGATCCAGATCCAGAAACACACTTACGCAAATATTCATAGCTTAAAGACAGAAAATATACAATATAGCAATTATCAATAATTCGCACCAGATTACTCACAGATTTAGTTCTCTATTAATCCTTCTCATTCATTCATTCATCAATCCTTCCTTACAATTCCCTTCCCAACCTGCACACACAGCAGCAGGGTCTGCACACAGCTGGACTTGGATCTCTGCGCACACAGCCAGCAAGAGTCCGTTCCCCGAAACCAAAACAGATAGCTTAAATCACAATTCGCATCAATATCTCATCATATCCTACTTTACAATACAAAAATGGTCCTCTAATTATAACAATCTAGCCTAATCTTTCCTATGGTCCACAAACCGTGGTTTTTGGACCCCTAGTTTTCCCTTTTACAAAATACAATGCTTTCGGGGCTTTGACCCACCCCAAAACCCCTCTGCTAGATTAAATCTAATCAAAAATATCCAAAATGGACCAGTTTCACAGCTTGTTAGGAGACCCTGTTCCAACAATAGCCCATTTCTCAAAAGCTTTGAGGACTATCTGTACCTATAAAGGCATTTCATCAGCTCAACCAGGCTGCCCCATATGCTGGCAAATATCATACCCACTAGCATAGTTTTTTGCATCCCGAAAGATAGAAGGTCAGTAATATCCCATTTGTAGCACCTTATGGCCTGTTGTTTTGTCTGCAAAATTCCCTCCACAAGGGCCATCATGAGCAGCCTTCAATACTTCATAAATATCATCCTCAGATACACAGCACTGAATCTTCTTATCAACTCCTGTATGAAAAAGGTACCCTGCCATCCAAGAATATCGGGCACTATGATGAATAATTTTTCATTGTTCCTTGTATGAAAAATGATGAGGCACTTTCCCTGTAGCAATATATTTAGAAATATCTGCATACCATGGAGGTTTAGTAGAAACTGCAAAAAAATTGCTCATCGGGAAAACTATCTTCTATAGGTGTGCATTCATCATTGTTATCCATTCTAGATAGGAAATAAAAAACTACATTATCTTTTCCTGGTTAGTCTATTATTGTAATATCAAATTCTTGAGGCAATATGTACAGCCAGGAGTGATAGGTTTATTCATCAAATACCTGATTACTACTTGATCAATATGTACAAAAGTAGGATACCTGGTGATGTATTGTCGGAACTTGTTAATAGCGTAAGTGACAGCCAGGAATAATTTTTCAGTCACCGTGTAATTCAGTTCAATAGGAATTAAATTCTTTCCGACATAATAAATTGCATACAGTGTTTTGTCTACTTGCTGCCCTAAAACAACTCCTACTGTTGTCTGAGAAGCATTAGCATGTATGTGAAATGGTAATGCCCAATCAGGTCCTCAAAGGATTGGAGCCTTGCAAATCAGTCCCTTAATTTTCGTGAAAGTTTCTTCAGAGCCTTCAGTCCACAAGAATTCTACATCTTTTGTTAGCAGTTGCAAAAGTGGATGTGTTATTTTAGAAAAAAATTCAATAAAGCGTCTTTAATAACCAACACAACCAATAAAGCTACATACCTGTGTGGGTGTCTTTGGTACTGGGAAGTGTACTATTACCTCCACTTTGGCTGGATCAACTCAAATTCTAATAGCTGAGAGAAAATGTCCCAATACTATCCCTTCTTCCCTCATCATATTTCATTTTACTGTACTCAAAGATACATGGTTTTGCTTACATATTTTGAGTACTTTCTCCAGAATTTCCAATCCCTCTTTAAATGATTTTCCATATGGAGTAAAATCATCCATATAGATTTCAACACTATCATCGACCAAATCAGAAAATATTCCCAGAATTTCCCTCTGGAAGGTAGCAAGAGCATTACACAGGCCAAATGGGAGGACCCTATATTGAAAGGTCCCCCAGGGGCATGTCAAAGTTGTTTTATCCTAGTCTTCCATGGCTATCTAGATTTGGTTATATCCACTGAATCCATCTAGGAAGGAAAATAAATTCTTCCCAGCCAAGGTGTATAGGACTTGGTCAATGAATGGCAAAGGGAAATCATCTTTTTGAGTTTCCTTGTTTAGCTCCCTGTAATCTACACAGATCCACCACTTACCAATATTTTTAGGAACAATAACTAGCAGAGATACCCATTGGTTATCTGAGATGGAGTAAATGAAACCTCATCCAATAATTTTTGTAATTATTCTTTGACAACGTTCTTTAGAGCAGGATTCATTCTCCATTGGGGCTATCTTACAGGGCGGAAATATTCCTTAATATAAATATGATGAGTACATAAGTTAGCAAGGATCCCCTTCATGTCGTTATAATCCCAGGCAAAATATTCTTGATGAACTTGAAGGACTTTTAAGAGTTGTTTTGTCTGGGATTCAGACATATTAGGGTTGATATTGAGTGTTTTCCCTGGTTCAATCTCAATTGGAATACTATCATGGGATGAGGTTACAGGAATGTCTTCAATTTCATCTTTTGGTTCAATTTTTTCCTGTGTTTCACAACTCATATTAGATTCTAAAATTTGACGAGTTGAACTGGAAACAGAATTGGGATTATTAATAAAAGTGTTGATGGCATATTCCTCAGTTTCTATTTTGAATTGAAGGATATGCCCAATAGTGAGGATTGGTCTAATTCTTCATTTTCAGGTTCAATCACTTCTATTGGTAGAGGTTTCTGACATGATATTAATTTTTCAGATGGGCTAGGTTCTGCAGGAGGGTAAAGGGTAAGATTCTTTGTAGCCGTCCCATTTGATATAATCATATGCCCATATTGGCACCCTATATAGGCGTCTGTAGTTGCGATCCAAGGTCTTCCCAAGATCAATGGGTGACCACCAACTGAGCATCATGTCCGTAATACAAGGAGCTCCATAGGGTAGTGCCATGAATCTACCAAAATAGTCACATCTTCCAATTTCCCTACTGGTTTAATTGTGGACCTATCTGCTAGTTCCAAGATAGTAGGGGTTGGCTTAACATTTATGAGACCTAATGTGTTCATTTTTTTGGAGGTAATGAAATTGATGGTAGCACCCAATCCACCAGTACATTTTGGATTTCAACCCCATTGATTTGTACTGTTAGAATTGGGTTTCCTGGGTCCCCATATTTCATAGGCATAGTCTTTCCTAGCATAATGTCAGACAGTCTACCCAACACATGAATAGTTAATGGATCCCTTGGTTTCTTCCCAGGTTTCTTAGAGCAGTAATCTTTGATATTTTTTGCATATATAGGTACATCCCTCATAGCCTATAGTAGGGGTATTTTGATAAAGATATTTTTCAATTCCCCCAGGAAATCAAACTCTACTTGAGGGTTTGGTTTATTCAAGGTCAGTCTTTTAGGATATGATGGAGAAGTTGGAAGGCCCTAATTAAGAACAGATTGGGGGGGGTATCTCATTTGTTATGTTGTGTTCGGTTTTATCCCCAGCTGTCCTATTTTCTGGTTCTATAACTTCACTATCAATATGTTCTATAATAATAGGTGAATTAGGAGCATTTACTACCCGCCCAGATCGTAAGTTTTTCTCGTTAAGTCCTGCGGTAGAAATACTATAAGATGGAAGTTTAAGAGTATATATTTGTTGGACCCATTTGTTATTAGGATTTGGATCGGGCTGGATAGGAAGCTAGGGTCAATGGGCTAGGTTACGAGGAGGTACATTAGAGGGCAACTGAAGTTGTTGTTGAGGCATGGATTGAGGAAACTAACAAGTAGGAGAGGGTCCATGCCAGCTCTGATTCCATGAAGGATTCGAACTAGCCTGGGGAACCCATTGTTGACAGGGGGGATATTGATATTGATACCACATAGATGAAAAAGGTGCAGAGTGGGGACCCATATTAAAATTATTAAAATACTGGGATGGGTCCTGAAACATACCTGGATTCATAGCTAGTGGTCGAGGTTTCGATGGCTTTTTCGGCCCCATGATGTACAACTGGTCTACCATATTTTCTTCATTTGCCCCTTGAAAATTTTCCTTCAGTCTAGGCAAGGAAGGGCATGAGCTTGTTGCGTGAGTCTGTTCATAGATCACGCAAGCTTATACTATGTTTAATGGGCATTATTTCAAGGGATTCTTCTTTCTCCACTGTGGGAAGAATATGGCCATAGTATTTTCCAACTCCATCTATTTCTGTTTTGCTTGAAGAGTGTCCATCTGGGCGGATAATGTGCTCAGGATATCAGTCCTTAGATTATCCATTAGGTTTCCAATTTTTGCCTTTGCAACCCTTCCACTAGAAGTATTCAATGACCAAATTCCTTCTCTGCTCCTTGAAGCCCCTCGTGAACACTGAATGCAATAGTCGCAACTTGTGTCGAAGTCTTCTTTTGAAATATCCCTCTTTCCTACTATGTTCAGAAGTTGCAGAGAATCTTCCCTGAGCGCTCGGAGAAGAATGATCTTCAGAATATCCTTATCCAGGTCACTATAGCATGATCTCTGCAATATATATTTGAATCATTCCACATAGTCTTCCATGTTCTCATCCTCTTTCTGTACAAACTTAAATATTTCCTCCTTGATGTCACGGGATTTACAGTATTCTTGGTATTTTTCTAAAAAGGATTCTTTCATTTCATCCCATGTGGAAATAGTTCTCCCTCCTAAACCCATGAACCATCACAGGGTTGTTTCTTTTAAGGTAGCAAGAAATATTTTTAGTTTCTGAGCATCAGAGATATAATCATACCCTCGACAGATAATGTCAAATTCGAAGAGGAATGTATCAGGGTATTTCAAAAAAAGCCCATGAAAATTAGGTATAGATGTTAAAGGAATGGGCTTCATCAGTGCATTACCTATAATGTTGCCAATTGGAAAATCAATAGAAGAACTTGCAGGTGCCATAAATATTCTCTAATACTCACCTGAGATTTAAATCAGTTCTGCAGCTAGTACTTGAGGTGATTCTAATGTAGAAGGTTTCATCGCACTTCATTGGTCCTTTGGTGATGGAAAATCCTTCATAAATTCTCTTTCCAAACCGGAATTGCTTAATTCAACTATAGGAGGCTTCACAACACTCCCTTGGTCTCGTGGTGATGAAAACCCTTTTGGAGGTTCTTCTTCCCAATTTAAATTTCTCAGTTCTTTTGACCCTCTGCTTGTTATTTCTTCCCCTTCTGCTGACAGCAGGGCTATCTCCTCCACTGATACTTTATTTATTGCTTCTTCCACCGTCTAAAGATCCTCCTCTAGTACCGTGGATGGCACTGGCTATTTGACTGACTACCCTTCAGACTTTATCTGAACCCTTACCCTGACAACATCACGAGAGGATGCTTTGGATTTAGCCCTTTCGATGATCTCCTGGATATAGGCCTTCCTACCCAAATCCTTTCCTTTATTTGGGGGTCTTCCTCTATGTTGGTTAATAAAAGGTGTCTTTTAAAACTCCTAACTATCCCACATTAATCATCAATCTGGGAAAGTCCTCTTATTTCAAGAGTGTACACAGTATGTGGCTCTATTAATTCAGAGATTAATGTTTCCTAAATTGTAGTATAGATCTTGATGCAATAATAAATGTGTTAGCACCTGATCTGGACCCCAGGCTGAAAAGGGAAAAACAGGGTAACAACTAAACCACGCTCAGCCTTGTAGCTAGCCCTACTAGGAAAGGAGAGGGCTCTCTCCGTGAAAGGATATTCAATAAAGTGCAATAATGATCTTATATTAGGCTAGGTATAATGATAGGAAATAATTTTGATAAAATGAATGAATTTTCAAGGATGTGTGGGAAAAAATGGGACAGTATGAAACTGGGGAATTAAATCGGAATACAGGGTATTTCATGGGGCAAGATAGGCAGGAAATTTTAGCAATTAAGTTTAAATAAGGATGGGATGGAAAGGGGGTAGCCGAAAAATATCGAGGGAAGCGGTGCTGCGTTTGTTGCGAAGGTCAGCTTTAGGGTTCAGAACTCTGGTTTGGGGGTTTTTGTGGCGGCGGTCCTCCATGGCAGGGTCCCTTGCTCCCGCGGGCTTGGTTTCACTTGCCCTTTGGTGGCTCGTTCCATTACTCCCGCACCTGCAGACCACGGCATTGATTGTGCGATGGATTTCTTCCTCTTTCGCTGGACGAGTAAACAGAGCACTAGTTTTGAACTGAATCGTGGAAGACACAGATACCCATATCTCCTCGAATCTGCTGAGTTACAGGATATAAACCATGGGGGGCGGTATTTACTTGTTCCAGTGGAAGACCTGCGGGCCATTAGCTCTGCTGGACTCGTTTTTTATGGCGCCTTGTGCTGGAGACCCCGACTACAAGCGCTGGCTGGATTTCCATACCTGCCTGCTGAACGTAAGAACAATAGCTGGTGCTGTATTAACTTTGATAACGCATTTCGAAGCCGCGATTTCCCTACAGCTATGGACTCTCGGGTAAGATCTGTGTCTTTTCAAATTTTTATTAAACTTCCCACAGGCAAGAGTATTATCATATGGATTCAAGGAAAAGACTCCATATTGTTTTTGAAGAACACGATCCAATCCACTGCTGGTTACCCAGCACACTATCAGTCCTTAATATTTGAGGGGAAAGCATTAGCAGACTCCTGCTCTGTAGATGACTACGCCATAGCTCCTGATTCCTCTGTTTGCTTAAATTTTAGACTGAGGGGAGGAAATCTGGGACAGAACAGAGCTTATGGAGACTCCATGGGTGCTAGTGCCTCTTACACTGCCCATTCAAAAGGACCCACATACAGAAACGTTCTGCAAGGGGGAAAAACTAAAGTTGCTACAGAGACTGTGGCCCAAGCTGAAAACTCCCCTAAGCCATATATTGTGGAACAGCAGAGCTGTGTACCTGAAATAAATATTGACATTCCTGACATAGATCTGCATAGAACCATTTTCGAATCACAAGCTCTAATATGCAGATTCAACTGCTTCTGGCCCAAACCTGTGGAGCTCTTCAAATGGATTTTTTCCAACTGGACCATGGATTGTGAAATCCATCTCTGCTCAAAAGGGTTTTTCATTGTCAAGTTCCCAACAGCCGAGGACAGAGATTTGGTTATTAGGGAGGGGCCATGGTTCTAGGGTTCTACTGGACTCTTCATTACACCATGGTTCCCAGATTTTGATGCCAATACCATGGAGGTGACCCGAATGCCGGTTTGGGTCCGGCTCCACAACCTCCCGCTTCACTTTTGGCAGGAAAGTGTTCTTGCAGGCATTGGTAACATCCTTGGTAGTTATATCAAAACTGATATACAACGCATGGAGGAGTGCATCTACACTTTCGCACGAATCTGTGTGGAAGTGGACTTGAGCAAAGGACTACCAGAATGCATTATGTTGAATCACAAACAGCAGAAATGGACACAACACATAGATTATGAGAACACCACTTTTCGTTGCCGGATCTGCAGGAACACGGGTCATCTACAAAACACATGCCCGGCAGCCACAAGAGATAACAGGAGAAAGAAGAAAATAGGTAAAGCGGCCAAAGGTTGGCAATTTCCATCAGAAGAGCCCGAACAGCAAAAGGATGAGGAAGAACCCAACCCACAAGATAGTAAACAGCCAGATATTGATTTGAGTACACAAGAACAGGAAATGCAGGAACCCATTGTTGCCACTACCACGACACAGCCAGATATGGATTCCGGGGCACCAAGAAATGAAGGAAATAAAAGACTACATACCTCAGACACATCAGACTCTGATAAGGACGTTGGAGCACATGCGATAGAGAACCAGCTCGCCCTTATATCGACCACGCCAACACAAGATGGTTGGCGCAAGGTTGAAAAGAAAAAAGGGAGGAAAGCCTGATTTCCTCTTCATTGTATTTTTATCTTGCGGCATTCTTGCTTGTCTTTGACACTACCAGCTAATGTAACATGTAATTTTGTTATGATTAATAAAATTACGAATTTTTCCTTTGTGAAAAAAAAAAAAGGATGGGATGGAAAGACTAGTGAGGAGCTGAAAAGGGCACAATAAATGGATCCTTTGCAAACAGAAGAAAAACACACAGTATGAATGATTTCCCAAGGCAGAGCATAAAAAATGGATTCTACCTGTCTATCTTGAAATCATTCAAAAAGAGATGTTTATGAATGAGAGGTGAAACATTACAATTTACATATGAAACAAAGGAGAGAAACAAATGCTAAATCTCATACCACATAGATCCCACAAATTAGAGCTGCATCACTTTATTAATTCCCAGTCAAACTGTACAATGGAGCACAGAGCGTTTCTTTCCACACTATTCCCCTACTGCTAAGTTACAGACTGTTTTACAAATGATTTACAATTACAATAAATAGGTTGAAATGTGGGAACAAAGATACACAGAAAAAGGGAGTTGTTCTGACACCTCAAGAACTGAAATCTGAATATGGAAGAGAAAAACAACAATTTTCCCCCTAAAATAAGGGACAGCATTACGTTTGACTTCTTGGATATTCGTTGTTATACATGGATGAAAGAAAATAGGCAATCTGAAAAACAGATTCCCTACTTTGCTGATGTTGTAGAAATCTCTTTTTTATTTATTTCTCGGTCTTTGACTGTCGCTTTCCATTATTTGCTGACTTTTTAATAAAATGCTTTGAAATAAAATAAAATGAATTTTATGTCTTTGTGAAGAGAAAATTTATTTTTGAGTGAATAGGAAGGAAGGGCGAAGAGATGGGGTCCGCATCGCAATTGCAATCGGGATCAGAGGAATGGGGGTAGGCATAATTGAACGAAGGAAAACAATTTCGATGCGATTAGCAAGGCCCGATGGGGTAATCAACAATAGAGCGGGGAAATCCTTTATAAATAAATAAAAATGGTTTTTCATTTTATACAAAGGGACGAATGAATTTTTTATTAAAAGGACGGAGGAATTTTATGGTGGGACTGGGTCAATCGACATCGGGGGAGAGCAGAGATGAAACATATAGCGCAAAAGGAAATTGCCGATGGGAACACAACGATAGAATATGAGCCATTAGATTGAATGACGAGATCGACGGTCAGGGTGTTCATCGGGCGAGTTTCCATCGGAGAAGTCAATCGGGAGGAGGTATTTGGGAGTTCTGATCAAATGTGGGCCATCTGATCGAATGAGCAGATCGATGGTGCAGGATTAATCAGGAGTTGACCATCGGGAGGAGTCAATCAGAGGAGAGCGATGAAAAGCGCCAATTGGGTATGGGTCGTCCGATCAGATGGGAAGATCGATGGCCAGCATATCATCGAGCGGGGCCAATCGGGGGTGACTTAACCTAATCACATCGGAGCTTTTGGCATGGGGCAATCGGAACATACCTACGAAATATTGCGATGCGATGGGAAAGGGAAAGGATCGACATGGTTTTATAATATAAAACTTTCAATTTTATTATAAAGTTTCAAATTATGGTGGAGAAGTGGTTAATAAACAAATCGCATATTCGTTTAAATGATTTTATAATGCAATTTTTTACATCAGAAGGGGAAAAAAAGGATTTTATAAAGAAAATATTAAACTTTAAACATAAATTTTAAGGGAAAAATGGGAAAAAGGGGGAAGGGTTAGGTTATAGAGGACTTTTACTTCACTTAGGCATAAATTTCAATCCAGGAGTCAGTTTTGAGAGTGTAGTATACCGTTTGAAAGCTCTTTCTAGACTCTTTCTACTGAGTCTACTTGGAACATGATTTGATGCTGAAATTGCTATGGAAAACTTCTCTAAAGGTAGATTGATGACTTTATGGAGATGGCAGCTTCTGAATTGTGACTTATTATATATGAGATTACATTATGAATGACAATAAAGGTAAAATATCATGTTTTCACCTCAAAACATGGTTTTGAGGTGAAAATTACATCAAACTGAATAAAATATTTCTTTGATCTTCCAGGTGCTATAAATTTGAGTTTATTGACTTCCTCATGACCTTGCTGATATTTATTGACACTTGACTCATTAGTTTGACCATGGTGAGATCCTAGAACCTAATGAGACCCATCCTATGACCTAATTACATGATTTGAGAGTGAAAGTGACTCTTGACTAAGGACCATAGAAAGGAGAATCAGCAAGTTTCACATGAGGGAAAACTGAAGAAAAATTACTACCATCAATGAATCTGTGACCTAGCGGAATGGTGAAATTTATTGGTATGGGACTCCTAATATGCAAATGCAAAAGAGAAATTTTGATCACTGATGGCAGTATGACTATACTGACACTAACATTGGTTCCAATGGGGATGGTAGCTCCTTGGAGGTGCCAAGAACACCGTAGAACAAGTAGGCTTATACATTGGGCATGGAGTCAAAAACACTAAAAATTGACACAATGTAGACTGACTCTGACTTAAGACTAAGACTGAAAATCATAATAAAACCAAAATGAGTTAAGACATGACTAAAACACAATTGAAAAACTGGAAAGATGCTCATAATTGAGTTTATTCATCAAACCTACTCTAATTTTTCTATTCACCGCCTGATCAAGTGAAATGGACCAACCAATGCAACCATGTAAGCATCCTGGTTGCTATTTGAATTCTCCCCAAGTGCTTCCTAATGAGAAATTAGAGGGAAAAACTGAAAGTAAACTCCCATGGTAACTTGGAATCAAGTTGAATCTTGATAAACTTGCAAAACATGAGTTGACTGGATGACCTCAAGAATGCTACAAAAGGGTCTTTATAACAATAGCTATGGATTTTCATTGATATATCACTATTTTGCTCCAGGTAATATTCATACCTTGATATTAAAATTTTCCTAACATTTGTGCTGTCTTTCTCTGATGATTACAGCAAGTTGACAAAAGGATCCTGAAATTCGTGAATAACCAATCTCTGCTGATGATCCCAAACAAAACAAAAGTCTTCTTCATTAGTCTCCTCATATGAATGAAAACCTTGATATGAGCTTAGTAATGAAACATCTGTTGAACAAGACAATGAAGTCAGCTTTCAAATAAAGTTACTGTCAACACTCTTTTCTGACACATGGTTAGCCAATGGAGAAGGACTTTTACATCAAACATCATCCAACACATGAGCTATAGGGTCATGAAAAACTTGAAAAAACTGTTCCGACATATCTATTGACTTTAATGAGATTGTATGACACTTTTCAGACTGATCATCCTTTTCTTTAGAGATATTATGAAAATTCTTCTTTAAGAACTGAAATTCTTCAAAACATAAGGGTATAGAATCCTCTTGCATCATTAGATCATATGTTTCAGCTTCCAAGCCTTCATCTGTAATCTAACCTTCAATTGCGTTTGGTGGCTGCAAATCTGGAGCTAGGGAGGGTTTTATATCACAAATTATTTCATCAGTCATTTCAGGGGAAGATCTCTCATTAACAACTTGCTCAAGAATTTCACTATCTGTCTCAACCTCAACATTAAAACTGAGAGATTGTTGATTTCTAATTGCATGAAAGTTATCTTTGATGAACTGAATTGAAGCGAAACAAAGAGGAAAATATCCTTCACTTACTTCCCAATTTTCCAGAATTTCCTCATCACTATCCTGGATGATATGCATCAGATGATTACTATTTTCAAGTTGTTGAAACGGAACTTCCTCCCACAAATCAGCAGTTGAATGTGCTGCAAGACTAGCTTGTGTTTGGAAAAAATCATCATCATCGTATTGATCGAATTTTGGAAAATCATCAACATAAAACATATCATCAAGCATACATGTCATATCAATATATCTCTCTTCTCCAATATGTTCTATAACGCAGTCATTGTCAGATCAACAAAAACTGGGATAAGAAAGAGAATGTTTTGGATAGGCCATTTGTTCTTGAACGTCATTTTCATTCCTTGTAGTGATTTTTCGCATCATTTTTTCCACTGCGCTTACTAAAAGGTCAAGATTTACCTCTGAAGGTGTCAGGTGCTCTGCAACATTCTTCTTTTCTTCTTCCTTCAGCTTTTCTCTTCTAATCAATAGATTATCTTTTACATCTACTGCATTGTTCTATATCTCTTCAAGTGCTGCTAATTTCCTTTCTCTCAGCTGAAACTCCATTTTTGGATCAAAAGTGCCCTGGGTAATGTAAGAGAGCTGAGCCAGGAGGAGGTCTTATATCGGCAGGTATATTATAATAGACTCGATTGAACCTGGCATAAAACTGTTGTATTGTCTCCCCTAACTGTCTTTTCAGCTGGGCATACTCTTCTAAAATCAGGAAAGGGTTTTTTTTTACCACCCATCTGTTGAGGAAGACTTTGATGAACTGCTGGAAATCTAAGATGCTCACATCAAGCAGGGTTTTTAACCAACTCTTGACTTTGCCTTGCAAATAAAGAGCGAAAAGCCTAATACTAACATCTTCTTTATCAACTTCAAAAAGGTGTAGGAAATTCTCAACATTCTGCACATGTTGCTCGGCATTGATGTTGTCACATTCACCATCAAACCTCGGCAAATAAAGGTAATAATTTGTAGGGAAAGCATGGGGTATAGGAGGTAAGATGAGAGGTTTATATCTATTCGAGATTATAGAGAGTCTAGGAGTATATACAGGAGCTAGAGGATGCGTCTTTGTCTCTTTAGGCTCATCAATTTGAAGAGGGTCATCATAAGATTTTGAAAAGGGACAGAGGCCAAGATCAAAAGAAACCTCAGCATTTATACTTTTTGGATAGGTAGAACCAATATTTTGGTCACCTTTATCATGCAGCAAATTCTGAAAAACTTTCAGGACAACTTCCAGAAAAGTAAAGAAGTAATTTACAAGAAAACGGATTAGATCCTGAATACCATTCCACTTTGGATACCTGAACTTTGTGTAAGATCCTTCCATTTTCCTACAGAAAGAGTCGGTCCTCTAGTGGAGTCTTTACATTAAGTTCGAGTCGCCAAGTGAAAAATTCAGCCTTCATATGCATCTGATTGTTTTTCACCATCAACATTCAGATATAATACTTCGTCATTCTTTACCAGGGAAGATATTTACTGGGGTGATTAATCCTTTATGATATGATGTCATTATGACTTTGGAACAAGTGCTTGAAATTATATTCCCTTCCAATGTGCTTTGACAATGTCCGCTTGCAATAATATTCAGACCTCATTAAACAAATCCTTTACAAATTAATGTCATATTGGAGAACACATTAAAAATACTTGAGAAAACCTTATTACTTCGGTCATAATATAAAAACATTATAATAGTGGCGCGATTTCTTTTGAAAGAACACCAAGCTTCGAACTTATAATATAAAACCCTTTTATGCTACTAAATGCGACATACATTTGATTTGACAGGGGCCCACAGATCCATTATTCATATTTTTATTAATAAAATAAACATATAATAGTGTGAAACCACCAGATCATACCTTGATTATCGCTTATGAACTTCACCGCGCGATTGTCGTTGGATCCAACACTCTCCAGATCGTACGATCCTCGTGAATATCGCATTTTTTCAAAGGCCAAAGTTTAACTCAGAAAATTTGCATGATATGGGTGGTATTGGGGTGATGACATGCCCAAATATTACTCGATCGCGTTTTATTGAAGTGGTTTTGCTCCAGGCCAAAAGTGGCACGATGAAGGCTGTATTGGTTTTCCAAAACCTGCTGACTGTAAATGAACCACGCTTTTAATAGTGGCTTGGCACTTTGGTTTGGCACTTAACTCAAAGTCGGGTCCCACTTAATATTACTCCACCAGTAAAGAATAAAGCTTTGTAACTTGAACAACAGATATTTATGAGGTTTTGTCGGGTTTCTATATAACCGAGGTTCAAACCTTAAGACAGGTTTTCAATACTCTTTATTTCACGCAGGGCATAAATATGATTTGCTTTGAAAACAGAATAACACACTCAAACCACCGAGAATATGAGCTTCAAAGACAATCAAATTGTTTACTTCCCCAGCGGAGTCGCCAGAGATGTTAGCACCTGATCTGGACCCCAGGCTGAAAAGGGAAAAATAGGGTAACAACTAAACCACGCTCAACCTTGTAGCTAGCCCTACAAGGATAGGAGAGGGCTCTCTCCGTGAAAGGATATTCAATAAAGTGCAATAATGATCTGATATTAGGCTAGGTATAATTATAGGAAAGAATTTTGATAAAATGAATGAATTTTCAGGGATGTGTGGGAGAAAATGGGATAGTATGAAACTGGGGAATTAAATCAGAATACGAGGTATTTCATGGGGCAAGATAGGCAGGAAATTTTAGCAATTAAGGTTAAATAAGGATGGGATGGAAAGACTGGTGAGGAGCTAAAAAGGGCGCAATAAATGGATCCTTACAAACAGATGAAAAACACATAGTATGAATGATTTCCCAAGGAAGAGCATAAAAAATGGATTCTACCTTTCTATCTTGAAAGCATTCAAAAAGAGATGTTTATGAATGAGAGGTGAAACATAAAAATTTACATATGAAACAAAGGAGAGAAACAAATGCTAAATATCATACCACATGGATCCCACAAATCAGAACTGCATCACTTTATTAATTCCCTGTCAAACTGTAAAATGGAGCGCAGAGCGTTTCTTTCCACACTATTCCCCTACTGCTAAGTTACAGACTGTTTTACAAATTATTTACAATTACAATAAATAGGCTGAAATGTGGGAACATAGATCCACAGAAAGAGGGAGCTGTTCTGACACCTCAAGAACTGAAATCTGAATATGGAAGAGAAAAACAACAATTTGCCCCCTAAAATAACGGACAGCATTACATTTGACTTCTTGGAGATTCGTTGTTAGACATGGATGAAAGAAAATAGGCAATCCGAAAAATAGATTCCCTAATTTGTTGCTACTGTAGAAATCTCTGTTTTATTTAGCTCTCAGCCTTTGACTGTCGCTTTCCATTATTTGCTTACTTTTTTAATAAAATGCTTTGAAATAAAATAAAATGAATTTTATGTCTTTATGAAGAGAAAATTTAATTTTGAGTGAATAGGAAGGATGGGAGAAGGGATGGGGTCTGCATCGCAATTGCAATCGGGATCGGAGGAATGGGGGCAGGCGTAATTGAATGAAGGAAAAAATTTCCGATGCGATTAGCAAGGCCCGATGGGATAATCAACAATAGAGCGGGGAAATCCTTTATAAATAAATAAAAATGGTTTTTCATTTTATACAAAGGGACGAATGAATTTTTTATTAAAAGGGCGGAGGACTTTTATGGTGGGACCGGTTCAATCGACATCGGGGGAGAGCGTAGATGAAACAAATAGCGAAAAAGGAAATCGCCGATGGGAACACAGCGATGGAATATGAGCCATCGGATTGAATGATGAGATCGACGGTCAAGGTGTTCATCGGGCGGGTTTCCATCAGAGAAGTCAATTGGGAGGAGGTATTTTGGGAGAACCAATCAAATGTGGGCCTATATTGATCCCATCAAATTGATGGCTCAATCAAATCTGCATTCTTTAGATATAAACCTCATAACAACAGTAGCAGAAGATGAAGATGAAGGTTTGCTAGTTCCAGTTTCAGATATTTTTCTGCAGTCCCCTTGGTATTCAGATATCGTTTATGTTCTTCAGCATTTGTCACCTCCTACAGGCATGTCTAAGAGTAAAGGTAGATATTTGAAGCTTAAATCTGCTAAATATTGTATTTTGAACAGTTCTCTGTATTGGAAAGACCCAGGAGGTGTTTTGCTAAATTGTCTGGTTGAAGAAGAAGCTCAGAAAGTGACGCATGATTTTCATAAAGGTGACTGTGGCGGTCAATTGTTTTGGAAAACTATAGCCAACAAGGTATTGAGAGCCAGGTATTATTGGCCCACATTATTTTCTAATTTATATAAAACAGTGATGAATTGTCATGAATGTCAAATTTTCCAAGGGAAGAAGAAATTGCTTCCACTTCCTTTAAAACCAGTTTCAATGAACGCGCCCTTTCAGCAGTGGGGGCTCGATTTCATAGGAGAAATACATCCCACGTCCTTAGCACAGCATCGATGGATATTGACAAGGAAAATTTACTTCAAGAAATGGATCGAGGCCATCCTTGCCAGGCAAGCGACTGACGCGGTAATTATTCAATTCCTTGAATCGAATATTTTATCTCATTTTGGCTGCCCATGTAAAATTGTGACGGATAATGTAGCCGCGTTCAGATCAAAGAAAATGGTCGATTTATGTGACAAATACAACATCGTGCTAGGCCATTCAACAGCGTATTATCCACAAGGCAACGGCCTGGCAGAGTCATCGAACAAATCGCTGATGAATATAACTAAGAAAATGTAGGAGGCAAACAAAAGAAATTGGCACTGAAAACTCATCAATGCACTGTGGGCAAACAAATTTAGTAGTAAAAAATCAATAGGTATGTCACCTTTTGAATTATTTTATGGAACTGATGTTGTCTTTCCTACATCTCTTACAATCCTAGTTATGAAATTATTACAAGAAGTTGGCAGCGAGGATGATGACAACCAACGAAGGATCAACCAGATGATCCACCTTCAACAGAAAAGAGAAGAAGTTTCACAAAAAGCAAGTCAGTTGCAGGACACGATTAAGAAGATCTATGATCGAAACACAAAAGCAGAAAAGTTTCAACTGGATGATGTAGTGTTGAAATGGGATGCAATAAATGAAGAAAAAGGGAAGCACGGTAAGTTTGACAACCTTTGGAAGGGACCATACAGAATTACAGCATACAGGGGACAAAATGCCTTCTTGCTTTCAGAAATGGATGGCCAGGATTTTCCTGGAGGAGCAATAAATGGTAGGTTGCTGAAGCACTACCATTGTTGAAGACAATGAATCAGAATTCTATATCATCGTCATTGTACATACCATGTTATTTTTTATAAGAGTTCAAATGCATAGACCATTAAAGTTTGGGGCCCAAGGTGAAGGCTATAAAACTTGTAATACATGTGTATGGTTTGGTTTTATTTCAGTTTTCAGTCTTAGTCTTGAGTCAGAGTCAATTTGCATTTGTGTCAGTTTTCAGCATTTTTGACTCCATGCCCAGTGGATAAGGCTACTTGGTCTATGGTGTTATTGGCACCTCCAAGGAGCTACCATCCCCATTGGAGCCAATGTTAGTGTCAATCTAGTCATACTGCGATCAGTGATCAAAACTACTCTTTTGCATTTGCATATTAGGTGTCCCATACCGAATAAATTTCACCATTCTGCTAGTTCATGGATTCATTGATGGTAGTAATTTTTCATCAGTTTTCCCTCATGAGGTACTTGTTGATTCTCCTCTCTATGGTCTTTGGTAATTAGTCACTTTCATTCTCAAAATCATGTCAGTGGGTCATAGGACAGGTCTCATTAGTTTCTAGGGTCTCACCATGGTCAAATTAATGAGTCAAATGTCAATAAATATCAGCAAGGTCATGAGGAAGTCAAATAAACTCAAAGTCACAACACCTGGAAGATCAAAGATGTATTTTATTCAGTTTGATGTAATTTTCACCTCAAAACCATGTTTTGAGATGAAAACGTGATATTTTGCCTTGATTATTATTCATTATGTAATTTTATATCATCATATGTAATAAGTCACAATTCAGAAAGCTGTCATCTCCACAAATTCATCACCCTGCCTTCAGAGAGGTTTTTCATAGCATGTTCAGCACCAAATCATATTCCAAGAAAATCCATCAGAAAGAGCCCGGAAAGAGCTTTCCAACGGTATATTTCACTCTTAAAACTGACTTCTGGATTGTAATTTATGCTTAAGGGAAGTAAAATTCCCTATATCTTCAAATAATCCTTATTTCCCATTTTTCCCTTAAAACTTTATATTTAAATTTTTAGTATCTTCCTTATGAAAATCCCTTTTCCTCCCTCCGATCATAAAATCACGTTATAAAATTATTGAACTACAAATGTGATTTATACATAAAACCACTTCCCCTCCATGCATAGAACTCTATAATAAAAAAGGGTTCTATATTATATATCCCCCGCCATTTTAAACCACTTACCCTTTCATGACCCCTTAAACTTTACAACAAAATTCTAAGTTTCAATATTATATCATCCCGCCATTCCAAACCCTTCCATCGCAATCACAAATATTGAAATGTGCACTTCGATGGGCTGATACCAAAACAACTCTGATGCAATTAACTCATTTCCCATCGCATCGCAAAAGTCTTGCGCCCGACCCGATCGCACCTTCGATCCAATCGCAGCGATCAATCGCGCATCCCATTGATCCATCGCCGATTAATTTTTCCTGATGCGATTGATCACTCGTTGCAATCGGCCCATTGCCTTCGGCGCTTTCATAAGGCTTTCTCCGATTGAACCCCGCCGACGGCCTGTCCCCAATTATCCCTCCGCCGTTGATTTTCCCCCTCCAATCCGATGGTCCACAGACCATCGGACCTCTCCAATCGGCATTATGACATATGCTATGCTTTGCTCCCCTCTAATTCCGATCCCGATTGACCCTCGGGCCCACCATAAATCCTCCCCCCATTTATTATAAAAATCCCATTCCCCTTTGTAAAAATTGAATTGTAATTTATTTCATTTTATCAAAGGCCTTCCCCTTATTACTTATTCCCATCGCACTAGAAATATTCTATTCGGTTATGGAATTTGATTGAGCATGCAGATTTGATTGAGCAAATTGAGCCATCAAATTGAGGACTTTTACTTCACTTAGGCATAAATTTCAATCTAAGAGTCAGTTTTGAGAGTGTAGTATACCATTTGAAAGCTCTTTCCAGGCGCTTTCTACTGAGTCCACTTGGAACATGATTTGACGCTAAAATTGATGTGGAAAACTTCTCTGAAGGCAGGGTGATGACTTTGTGGAGATGGAAGCTTCTGAATTGTGACTTATTATATATGAGATTACATTATGAATGACAATAAAGGAAAAATATCATGTTTTCACCTCAAAACATGGTTTTGAGGTGAAAATTACATCAAAATGAATAAAATATTTCTTTGATCTCCCAGGTGTTGTGACTTTGAGTTTATTGACTTCCTCATGACCTTGTTGATATTTATTGACACTTGACTCATTAGTTTGACCATGGTGAGATCCTAGAACCTAATTACATGATTTGAGAGTGAAAGTGACTCATTACTAAATACCATAGAAAGGAGAATCAACAAGTTTCACATGAGGGAAAACTGATGAAAAATTACTACCATCAATGAATCCATGACCTAGCGGAATGGTGAAATTTATTGGTATGAGACTCCTAATATGTAAATGCAAAAGAGCAATTTTGATCACTGATGGCAGTATGACTAGACTGACACTAACAAAATGGAAGCATCTAATAAACTCCAATTGCAACTATTAAAGGGAATATCAAAGCTCAATCCTCTACTGAAATCAAATCTTACAGTAATTAAAGTAACAACATCATCAGCTGAGAGCACAGTAACAATAACTCACCTCTACTTAGATGATTCAATCTAAACTATACTAAATCTCTATAAATAAACCAATATAGGAATGATACCACTTCTGAGAGTCTAGTAGCAATAATCAAACTCTTACATATGATTAAATCAATGCAATGCATTATCTAGATAATTCACGTTGTAATGAACAAGACTCGAATCAAATGATAGCGATGTAAATTATAAAAAGAACATACACTACTTCAATACAAGAAAGTAATGAACAGCTAATAACATAAACTCATGGAAACAAGAAATTATCAAACCAACCAAACTCTAGAAGAATCATAAATATAACACAAGGAAACAGTTAACTCCACTAGAGGTCGGGCCCTTAGCCGCCAGTGAACACTGCTAAGTTACTTCAGATAATGCGAGAGAAAAGAAACTTCAATCATATATTAATCATCGAACTTGAGTAACATTACAATATAATCACGTTCTCCAATGATGCAAGTCTGTAATTAAACTTACAACTTGAAAAATAACAAAGATTCCTCCCCTTTCTTCCTACAATCGCTTTTTTTTATAATAAAAAAGGGGTAAAGAGTAAATGGTAAATGCGATCCCTCAGGATCTCCCGATCCTGAAATATTCGCAACTGATTTCTAACTTAAGACATATTCTCTATTCCATGTTGATTCCTCTGATTTTCTCTCAGCCTTTTCCGCAACCAACTCATTCCTTCCTTTGCTTGTCGGATTTTGTTGTCCCAATGTCAAGGAACAACAATCGTTCCTTTTGTTTCTTTCCTACATAAAGAAGGGTAAAAGTTAGCTAAATCGTAACTACAAATAATTCCTTCATTTCTTACCATAATTCCTCAATATATTAGCACATTAAGATATGAAAAATATAAGAATCAAGGAAAACGATGATGAAATTAATAGTAAATACATACCCATTTTGTAACTCAACATACTCCCCTACTTACCCTGTTTCATGTTCTCATGAAAAGCAATTAATTCTGATGGACTGCAGTTAAAGAGTAGGCTGGAGAAGGGGCATCAAAAATTGGTTTGAAACCATGATGTTGAGCTAAGAGTGAAAAAGCGGGCCCTTCCTTTCCTTCAGGAAATTCATAGATGGTCATGTAACCTTTAGGAGGATACCAAATGATGGGGCTACGAAACCGACATCCTAACCAGTAGGGTCCTTCTCTTAAAATGAGGTTTCTATATGTGACAAAACGGGCTACAACTACTTTAAAATTTCTATAATTAAATGGCTCCCTATCCTGCACACTACTAGTAGAGACTGTCCACCTAAGCTTGGACGTAGCCAGAGTGCTTTATTAAATGGATTGAAAATATGATACTCCATTTTGTACAATCTCTTTATGAATAGGCCCTAAAATTTTAATAACCCCTTCCATTTTCATCAGACTCTTGTGGTTAGCAAGCATTTGCAAAGGGTGCTTGGGTTCACTTCTTACCCAAAGATCCAACCCATGCTCTTGTCTTTGGAAGGCTTTATGAGCTTTGAACCATTTAAGTTGATTGACTTCAAACGAGATAAAGGCCTAGAATTGAAAATTTCCCACAAAAGGGTTGGGGTTCTTTTCCACCTCATCCAGCAATACAAAATTGTGCAGGTAAAATTCACAAAGCAACCTTTGAACCTTTACACCATGTTGCTTGCAACAATTTATAAAATCTTCAACTGTTTTTAATTCAATTGGTTTTCCAACTCTCACAGCTTTAATTTTCAACAGCAAGTATCGTTCTAACAAAAACAAGGCGTAGTTAGTGGCGGGAGCCCTGGATGCCAAGATGTCTGTATATAATGAGTAGATGGTGTTTATCTGAGCTATGACCCTATCTAATCTGAGCTTGATTCTCTCTATTTTCTCCTCTGCTTTTCTGTATCTGTCGAAGGTCTCGCTCTCTGTTGCATTCATTTCTCGAAGCTACCTCTACAACTCTTGATATCTTTGCTGGGGAACAGTTTCTTGTTCAAGACGTTCTAACGCGAGTCGAGCCTGTGCCAATTCTTTCTGAAGATTCAGAATAATGGGGTCATTGTGTGTCATGATGTCTTTAGCTTGTATTCTTGTCTGAGCGCTTATGCTATGAGTAAGGATGTGTTCTGTCTGAGTCTCTTTATTATGGGAGGTCCAAGCCTCTGTCTGAGTAGTCGTGCTGTGAGAGGGTACATCCTCTTTCTGAGTAGCTATATCTACGAAAATTGCATGATGTTCTTCTTGAATGATGATTGGTTGAGTGGGTATGGGCTTAGTTTGAGTCCTTTTAGCCCTCCCTTCATGTGATTCTGTTTGTACAGCTACATTTTATGTCTCTAGGGTTTTTTTTCGGGACCTTTCCCGCTGTGATTTCCTTTATTTTTCTTCTGAGCCTTTTTACTGTTTTGTGCAGCTTCTGTTGTTCTTTCCTAAGCTTTTTCAATTCGGCTCTATACTTTTTCGGAGGAGAAAATATTTTGCTGACAGTCTCATTAATAGTTTCTGCCTCTAAAGAGCTTGGTTGCTCATCCTGGCTCTATTCTAAGAGGACTGTGTCTCCTGATTGAATATTTACTTCTTGAAGCATCTTTGTCTCTACTTCTTCTCCTTGGCCTATTTTTTCTATACTTAGGCCTACTTGGCTATTTTCTATTGGAAGTGTGTCACCGAATTGGTGCACTACTTCCCGAATGGCCTCTCCATCGGTTTCTGCTTCATGGCTTGCATCTTTTAAGGGAGATAGAATTTTGTTATTGCCAACACTCTCAAGAGATTGGGTTACTCCTAAATTAAGATTAAGCGGGCTTTTAGGCTGCATGTAATCATTCATGTTGGCCAAGACCAGGGAAAATTCGAAATCTTGCTAAAAATCACCTTGGGGACTCATGCTTGGTATTGAGGGAAGTCTCGATTCATTTCTTTGTTCATCTCCAGAATGCCCTGTTTCTTCCTTATGGTTTGATTTAGGGTTATCCTAGCCTTCTGACTCTGGCTGCACATTGTTCACTTACTGGGCTAGATAATTCTATAGGTTGACTGGTACTGCCTTGAGGATTTTCGGCCACTCCTAATCTTGACCTCAACCTTGTGGATCGTTTGCGCTTTTGAGGTATGTTCCTTGAAAGGGTAGTCCTCTTCCTTTTCTGAACCGGGTTAGGTGTAGGTAGGGATAAACCTCCTTCTAGAGCTAATATTAGATCACCCCAGCTTGACTGCTACTGGGTGAGGTTATAGCTAACTATTAGCCTGATCAGACAGTGGTGCCTTACTATGGCTTCTATGTGTTGGGACCATCTTAGCCTCTCGACAGTGCCATGCAGTAAAGAGTTCAATAATGCAGGTAAATTAACAGAGAAATTTTGTTTTAGAACTGCTAAGAGTTTAAGTTGATGTGGCCTTATCATGTCTTTGCACCCATCGCATGTAATGTAGTTCTGGACGATTCTTGCTAGTTCTCCCCATGGTTCTCCAAGAGAAGATAGTTGAACGCCTTTTCCCTTTTTGACCAACTTATGTCCTTCGTCTCTAAAAGCCTCAATAGCGTCCTACATCGTCAACTGCTTACCAGCCCACACAGGTCCTTCTGCCGGTAACCCGGATACTTCCACTATCACTGCGTCTGATAGAGTGAATTTCCTGCCCCTTACCATAGATTGTCCATTCTGTATATTTCATAAGAACTCGATGGAAATTTCCTCATTGGGTAGTTGAAATCTAGTAAAATATGTTATCCACCCAGTTTGACCTAAAATTTCCCTAGCTGCATAAGAAACAACCAGTATTAGCGGTTCTCTGCGTACTGCTCTTCCTCCCATAGTGCTGGAATTCTACAAACAATAAGTGTAGCAGGGAAACACAATGAAGAATAGAGCTGAGTGATGGACTATAAAATGGTTGTGATAAGTGATACTTTATAAATATAAATATCATTATTGAGGGTTGTTATCATACCACATGCTCTACAATCATGGAATGTCGTATCATTCTACAAAATCCAATGAAAAAAATTACAGTGCATTCATAAGTACACTGGAGTTCCCCGCCCCCCTTCGAAATAATAGGTCACCTACGACCGAATGAATGAAAGGGTAAGGCATTGGCGGCGAAGTACAGGGGTAATGGATTGGAAAGGTATGCTTATTAATGACAGGATCATAAAGGATATTGGAGTGGTGAAATCAAGGCTTTTACTGAGAATTATGAATAAATGACAGGCTGCTGTGATGTGATATGATAAAGAAAAAGGGATAGCATGCGCAAAAAGTGCAAGAAATAATACTTTAGTGCCGTTATTCCACTTAAACTATTGTGATTGATTAAAAAAATATTCATGCATAAAGGTTCAAGGTATGTTAGGACCATAATCTCTCCGTAGAAAAGATTATAAGAAGAGGGTATTATAATAGTTATTGATGTAAAATAAAGCTTCAATACCATCAGTAGAGCTTCTATTGCCTGCAGGCATCCATAGCCTCGATAGAGTTTCTTTTTAACCCTTGGGAACCATGGTCCTCTATGTATAATTGGGGAAGTGTCTTATGATGTCCATAGCAGAGACCAGTGTGCTCGCTTGGTGACCAGGTGAACACATTGCCATTCACTGGGAAGTAGCGAAAGTGGTCAGGCTGGCTCGTGATGAGGCCTCCTATTTCCAAGGACTTTATTTGTTTTCTGCATCCATTGGATAATATCCCTGGTGTGGTGGCCATAGTGGGAATGCCACTTCGCTCCTTCCTTATGATCATGGTAGGCTGGCTCGTGATGAGACCCCCTATCCTCCATCTGTGGAAAAAAATCATAAAATTGTTAGTGAATATATATATATATTAGTCCCCATTTTATACATAGAGGGTGGCTCATCACTCCTTAAGAGTAGGGATGGCAGAAGAAGTTTGACATATCAATATAAAAATATGCCCATAATCTTATTGATAATATATAGAGAGAGTTATACATGCAAGGGGGAACCAGCATGGTACAGATAATCAATCAGTTTGATTTATAGTGGAAATGAGGACAGTAAAGTGAGATAGATAACTGTGTCCTTTTCTTTTTTTGGATCATCACAAAGCAATCTTGTTAAAGATGATAATATTCACGGTATTTTCCTGTTCCACTAGATCTCCATATTTGTTTTCTTTAAATACATATTGTACCTTTCATGCCATTAAGAAGATCATAAAGAGTGAAACTAGGGTGGTCTAGGGATGATTATGAAAGGAATAGAAAGAGGATGTTCTCAAAAGTATTCACAAAGTGTTGTTCTTTGAAAGGAATAGAAAAATAAAAACCCACACATAAAGTGTTGTTCCTTAAAGGGAATAGCATTTGTTCCCTGTAAGGAACAGCAAAGCAAGCTACACACAAAAATTGTTGTTCCCTATAGGGAACAGCAAGAAAAAGTACACGCCAAAATTGTTGTTCCTTAGAGGGAATAGCAGTTGTTCCCTGTAGGCAACAGCAGTTGTTTCCTGTAGGGAACAGAAAAACAAAATTCATAGGAAAATTGTTGTTCCCTGTAGGGAACAGCAAAGAGAAATACACACAAAAATTGTTGTTCCTTGTAAGGAACAGCAGTTGTTCCTTGTAGGGAACAGCAAAGCAAAATGCACGTAGAAATTGTTGTTCCATGTAGGGAACAATAGTTGTTCCCTGTAAGGAACAACAAGAGAGAATACACACGATCATTGTTGTTCCTTAGAGGGAACAGTAGTTGTTCCCTAGAGGGAACAACAAAGGAAAAATAGAGGAAAGAAAAAAAACTAATGTACAATCTATTATCAAGCAAATCCAATCAAACAGAAAGGAAAATTTATGTACATGTTTCAAGAAAAAGTATATTTCTTCACTGGACTTGCACTATGGAAGGGTTTCCCTCCTCAGCAAGAATTTGTATTGTGGAATCTTCCTGTATCTGTTGGCAAAAGGATTCCCTTGTAAGCGGTTTGTGATAGAGGCGTACTCGATGTCCGTTCACTTTAAAAGAGTAGCCAGACCCATCAATGGTGGCCAATGTAAGGGTGCCATTATCATGCACCTCTTGTATCTCATAGGGGCCTAACCATCTATTCTAAAGTTTGCCCGGGAAATCCTGGAACCTAGAATCATACAAAAGTGCCCAATCACCTTCTTGTATGATCTTCTTCTTGATAAGGGCATCATGCCATTTTTCTCTTTGTTGTTGGATTAGTGCATTATGCTAAAGAGATGATAGCTAGATTTCATCCAATTTATTGATTTGACGTAGCATGTTGATCTGTGCTTCATTCAAGTCCAAGCTTACTTCTTGAGCTATCCCCAATGTCTGAATTTCAAATTCTATTGGGAAGATAAGTTCTTTGCCAAAAACTAGCTGATATGGGGAGTATCCTGTGGTATTTCTCCATGTCGTGCGATATGCCCACAGGGCTTCTGGAAATCGGGTAGCCTAGTCACGTCTATGAGATGCGACTGTCTTTGTTAGTATTGCCTCGATTACTTTATTGGTACTTTCTACCTGGCCGTTTTCCTACGGGTGGTATGGAGATGTGATTCTATGCATGATATGATAATTTTTTAATGTTGCAGCAATCTTATGGCCTACAAATTGTGGCCCTCCATCTGTGATTATTTCTCTAGGAAGGCCATACCGCACGAAAATTTGGAAAATAAAGTGGATCACTGAGTCCTCTGTTGCCTTTGGTAATGCTTCTGCCTCCACCCATTTAGTCACATATTCTGTTGCAACCAATATATATGTCTTTTGATTATATGATAGGTTTATTGGGCCAATGAAATCTAACGCCCATCATTCAAAAGGTTCAATTACTAACTATGGATGCAGGGGCATCTTGGCAGACTGTCCAGGGCAGCCCATAGTCCTACATTCTGCAAAATATCCACTGCAAGGCCCATCGTGGCAAGCTTTTAGGATGTCGAAGATTTCATCTTCCCTAACACTCCTTCGAATATGAATATCATCTCCTGTATGAAAGAGATATCCTTCGATCCAGGAGAACCGAGTGAGTGCTACGTTGTAAATTAGTTTTCTTTCACTGGGCGTCAGGTGCTTGGGTAATTTTCCGACTTCTAGGTAGTTCGCGACATCCACGTACCATGGTGTTTTCATGGTTACAACAAATAAGTGCTCATTAGGGAACTGGTCTTCTACTGCTGTCGAGTCATCTGTATTTGGCACACGTGAGAGGAAGTCCACTACTGAATTTTCCTTTCCTGGTTGATCTTTGATTTTTATGTCGAATTCCTGCAAAAGGATGAACCATCGTGTCACTCTTCCATTCGTAATAGGTTTATTAGCTAAATATTTAATAGCAAAGTGATCAGTATATAAAACCACAGGGTATCCTGTTATATAATGTCTGAATTTGTTAATAGCATAAATAACAGCTAAAAACTCCTTCTCTGTTACTGTGTAATTCAATTCAGCAGGGGCTAAGTTTTTTCTAATGTAATATATAGCGTAGGGTTTCTTTTCTTCTTCTTGGCCAAGAACTACTCCAATGGCTATGTCTGATGCGTCTGATGAAATATGGAATGGTATATCCCAGTTCAGTCCTCGTAGAACTGGTGTTGTTGATACTAGCTGTTTTAGATCTGTAAAGGCAGTGTCACATTTGTCAGTCCATAGGAAATCACTGTTTCCTGTTAAGGCATAAAATGATGCAGCAATTTGTGAAAAAATCTTGATAAATCTACGATAATATCCAGCAAATCCCAAAAAACTACGTACCTATGTTTAAGTGCAGGGAGTAGCTAGTAAGAGAATTACCTGTATTTTTGTCGGATCTACCTGAATTCCAGCTGCTAAAATGTAATGACCCAATATCAGGCCTTTTGTCATCATCATATGGCATTTTTCGTGACTTAAACATAGGCTGGTAGTAATACACCATTCCAGAAATTTTTCCAATGTCTTTAATGCTTGCTCAAAGTCATCTGCATAGGGTGTGAAATCATCCATGTATACTTCTAATCCTTCATTTATCAAGTCTGCGAAAATACTGAGTATGGCTTGTTGGAATGTGGCAGGTGCATTACACAACCCAAAAGGTAATACCGTATACGCAAATGTTCCCCACGGACAGGTAAAGGTAGTCTTATCCTGGTCTTCAGGTGCAATTTGAATTTGGTTATAGCCACTGAAGCCATCCAGGAAAGAGAAAAATTTCTTCCCTGCCAGTGTATCTAGGACCTGATCAATAAATGGAAGAGAAAAGTGGTCCTTTTGCATTGCCTTCCTGAGTTCTCTATAGTCAATGCATATTCGCCATTTACCATTCTTTTTGGGAACCACGACTAATGGAGAAACCCATTTACTATCAAATATAGGGTAGATAAAATTGACATCTAACAGTTTTTTAAGTTCTTCTTTAACAATTTCTTTTAGGTGAGGGTTTAATCTACGATGAGGTTGTTGAATGGTTTTTGCATCCTTTTCAGTGTAGATGTGATGCATTCATAACTGAGGGTCGATCCCTTTCATATCTGAGTAGTCCCAAGCAAAAGCCTCTTTATTTTTCCTACGAAATTAAGTTTTTGTTGTTGGTCATCACTCAAATTACTGTTAATGTTCAGGATTTTCCCTGGCTCAATTTCGATAGGTTTGTTATTATAAATAGTGGTTGTTGGTATTGTTTGGTCATTGATTTCTCTCAGGGGATCTTCTTCGATTTCATTTTCAAGGACTGCTTCAATCATGTGGCATTTCAAACTTGATACTATGGCAGGATGATGGTAAAAGTATTAATAATATCGTCTTCAGTTTGGTTTTTGAATTCAAGGGCATCTCCCACAGTTAATGGTGACCAAATATTTTCTGTGAAGTATGTTGCAGGTTGTTTCTTGGTTTTCATAATAGTCAAGCTTGGCTGAGCAGGGGGATATAAAGCTAAAGTTTTCCCATCATTCCCCCTATTTATAGTCATACTGCCTGTCCGGCAACTGATATAAGCATCAGTAGTCTCTAGCCAAGGCCTTCCTAATATTAAAGGATGTCCATCTAGCCGGTTTCTAGGATTGATGATCAAGAAATATGTTGCGTATTCCCAAGAATCTACAGACACCATTACATCCTGTAATGTCCCTTATGGTTTGACAATCGATGGGTCAACCAATTCCAGCAAGGTCGTGGTTAGATCCAAGGCTGTAATGCCAAGTTTTTGACAGGTTGTTGTTGTGAGAATATTAATGGTTGCTCCTAAATCAACTAATGCATAGGGGAAGGAACATCCATTTATTTTTATCGTGACTATAGGGTTTCCTGGGTCCTCATATCTCACAGGTGTTTCTCTACCTGATAATAAATCAGACAAATTTCCGACTACGTAGACAGTGGGGGTTGTTTTTATTTTTCTCATCGGCTTTTTCGTACACAATTCCTTAATATTTTTTGCATAAATTGGAATGTCCTGAATAGCCTGGAGGAGAGGTTTTTTACGCACAGATTTTGTAATTCTCCCAGAATATCAAAATCGGGATATTCTGTTGAACGAGGTATAATCAATCTCTCTGGGAATGGTGGAGAAGAGGTAATAGTTTGATCGTGGCTTTTCTATTTAACTGTATTCCCCACTTGAGGGGTTTGTTCTACATGTAACGAATCTTCTAAGTGTATATTTTTATCCCCCTCTGATTCAATTATCCGTCCAAACCTTAATTTGAGTTCATTACACTCCCTCAACTCAGTTTCTAGCTCCGGTCCTTCCATAATTTGTACGGATTGGACTGGTCTATTGTTGGGATTCGGGTTGGGCTGGGCTGGGAGCTATGGTTGTAGATTGGGTTGAGGGTTCTACTGCAATGTGTAAGGCGCTGGAAAATTTGGTTGAGGCAGAGGGACTGTTCCCATAGGCTAGTTTGTAGCTCTTTGCCAATTTGATTTCCAATTCTGATTTTGTGAAGTGGAAGGGGACCATTGGAAATAATAAGGGTTGTTATGCCAGAATGGTGGTGGGTAAGGGAAATTTTATTTGGATTTGACTGATTGGGCCATTGTGGCATAAAAAATGCTTGAGGTGGCAAAAAATATGGTTGATTCTGCCATGTTTCACTTAAATATTGCTGAGAATTATATTGTGAGGAAGGAAAAATCGAAGATGGATCGGTAGGCATACCTCTCTGACGTGCTTTCCATTGGCGACGCTAGTTCAACAGATACACTGGTTCTACTTCTTCTTCTGCTTCCTTGAATACTGCTTTTAATTCTGGGAGTGATGGGCAACTTTTCATGGCGTGCTCTTTAGTGCATATGGCGCATGTTCATATCGCATCTAGAGGGTATTCTTTATGACTATGTTTTTTTCTACAACGGGGGTAGAAAATAGCCAAGTTCTGTTTTGTTATAGCCTGCTTTTGCTTAGCTTGCATGACATCCAATTGTGTTGTCAAGGTCCCCAGGATATCAGTCTTGAAATCCTCTAACATATTGTCGATTTCACTTCTTGTAACATTTTCTCCTGAAGCTTTGCTGTCCCTGAGGTTTGCATCACACCCGACTGGTTTCAGCCATGAACTACCCCCAGAACACTTGATGCACAAATCTACAATATCGTTATAATTTTCTTGATAAATATCACCTTTACCCATTATATTTAGTGTCTCTACCCATTGGTCTTTCATACCTCTAATCAGCGTGGTTTTTATAACATTATCAGGCAGATTTGTATAAGGAGATCTTTGCAAATTATATTGGAAACATTCTACATATTCTTCAAAAGTCTCGCTAGGCTTGGCTACCATTTGAAAGATTTCATTTTTTAGTTCTCTAGTTCGGAAATAATCTTGGTATTTTTTAAGGAAAGATGTTTTCATTTGATACCAATCATTGATGGTGCCTCCACCAAGTCCCATGAACCAATGCAGAGTTGCTCCCTTCAAATTAGAGGGGAATAGCTTCAGTTTTTGGGGGTCAGTAGTGTAATCATAACCCCTGCATAAGACATCAAATTCAAAAATAAATGCATCAGGATCTTCTGAAGTTATCCCATGAAAGGTAGGAATGTTTTGTAATGGGATAGCCTTCATGGGAGCATTGAAAACTGTGTCAACGATAAGGTATTGCAATGTAGAAGTTTGAGTTTGCTGGTTATGAGCCATTTGGTCAAAAATATGCCAATATCCTTCAGGGATCTCTAAAGCTGGAGAGTTTTCCCTAGGATGCCCACTAGAGGCTGGAAAATTTTTAACAACACTACCTTGATCTGGAAGACTGGGTATCTTCTGTTCAGTCACTATTTTAGGAGCTCTAGGTTCTGGTAATTCGATTTCAGGATTACCTTCTCCTTCACAGAGGTTGCAAGAATTTCCTTCTTGTGAAGGCAGGCTTGCACGTTCTCGGTATCTTGAAAACTCTGCTTAGCCCTTTCGTTTTGTCTATGAATCTCAGCGTTAGCTACAGATGGTGATTCTTCAGTTTGAATGAAGTCAATAGAACGTTTGGCAGCAATAATTCGGGGTCCTACTGATGACTAAGACTCATCTTTTCTTAAGATTTTGTAAATAAAAATTGGTCGTTCAAGGGTCACCGGTCCCTTAGATTTTTCAGGTTTAGGAGGAATAATTTTTCCCTTGTCAAGTTTCTTAGTCATTCATGCAAAAAATTCAAATGTTTATTTCTACCTTAAGTTCCTAACAATTATGCTGGAAAGCGGGCGGGGGAGCAAGAATTTTACTTGCTCCGTACGCAGGTTCTTAACTTCCTTTATTAATACCCAGTTCTCTCTCAACAGACAAGCATCAAACACCTACTTCACTTTTCTGTAATTGTGTTGAAAAGCAGGGAAAGGAGCAAGCACTTTACTCGCTCGTTACTTAGGTTCTTACCTTCTGCTTTCAATACCTACTTCTTCCTCAACAAAAATTATCATATATACATCACCCTTTGTAAATGGCTACACTCTCCACGGAAACGGCGCCAAAATTTGGGTGATAAAAGGTGCCTTTTAAAACTCCTAATTATCCCACATTAATAATCAATCAGGGCAAGTCCTCTTATTCCAAGAGTGTACACAGTATGTGGCTGCTATTAATTCAGAGAGTAATGTTTCCTAAATTGTAGTATATATGTTGATGGAAGAATAAACGGAAGCATCTAATAAACTCCAATTGCAATTATTAAAGGGAATATCAAAGCTCAATCCTCTACTGAAATCAAATCTTATAGTAATTCAAGTAACAGCATCATTACCTGAGAGCACAGTAACAATAACTCACCTCTACTTAGCTGATTCAATCTAAACTATACTAAATCTATACAAAGCAACCAAGATAGGAATGATACCACTTCTAAGAGTCTAGTAGCAATAATAAAACTCTTGCAGATGATTAAATCAATGCAATGCACGATCTAGATAATTCACGCTGTAATGGACAAGACTCGAATCAAATGATAGCGAGGTAAATTATAAACAAAACATACACTACTTCAATACAAGAAAGTAATGAACAGCTAATAACATAAACTCACGGAAACAAGAAATTATCAAACCAACCAAACTCTAGAAGAATCATAAATATAACACAAGGAAGCAATTAACTCCACCAGAGGCTGGGCCCTTAGCCTCCAGCGAACACTGCTAAGTTACTTCAGATAATGCAAGAGAACAGCAACTTCAATTATATATTAATCATCGAACTTGAGTAACATTAAAATATAATTGCGTTCTCCAATGACGCAAGTCTGTAATTAAACTTACAACTTGAAAAATAACAGAGATTCCTCCCCTTTCTTCCTACAATCGCTTTCTTTTATAATCAGAAAGGGGTAAATAGTAAATGGTAAATGTGATCCCTCAGGATCTCCCGATCCTGAGAGATTCGCAACCGATTTCTAACTTAAGACATATTTTCTATTCCGCGTTGATCCCTTTGATTTTCCCTCAGCCTTGTCCGCAACCTACGCGTTCCCTCCTTTTCTTGTCAGATTTTGTTGTCCCAACGTCAGGGAACAACAATCATTCCTTTTGTCGCTTTCCTGCATAAAGAAGGGTAAAAGTCAGCTAAATCGTAACTGTAAATAATTCCTTCATTTCTTACCATAATTCCTCAATATATTAGCACATTAAGATATGAAAAAGATAAGAATGAATGAAAACGATGATGTAGTTAATATTAAATACATACCCATTTCGTAACTCAACACTATGCCCCTCTTATTCAAATATTTTTTCATAGAATTGGTGAGAAGGATTCATCAAAATAGCAAAAGTGCTCAGGACCCAGAGCAGGACAGATAACTTCCTCTCTGGGACGAGAGAGTAAGTTTAAAATAGAAAATAGAATAAACTAAAAATAAAATCAAATTTGAGGACCTAAAGTAGGGTAATCAAATACCCTCCCTAGGACGAGAAGTTGGTCATTTCTGAAAAAATAATCAAAAAGAAACAAATTTGAAAACTATGCTCAAGACTTAGAGTAGGGTAATGGATGCCCTCCCCAAGACGAGAGATCAATTCCAAAGAAAACAATAAAAAACAGAAAAACACAGAACACTATGCTCAGGACTTTAATTAGGGCAATAAATTCCCTCCTCAAGATGAGAGATTACCCTTAGATCAATTGCAGATCGTGTTCTTGCACCTTGTTAGCCTTCCCCGGCAACAGCGCTAAAATTTTGGTGTCCAGATGTGAACAATATTCAAACCCTTTTTACACATAAATTATCAACCCAAGGGCGTTAGTCATTTCAAGACTAACATGCACAATATATGCAAGAGTAGTCACATAACCTGCTATCAGATCACAGACTTAAATAAATGAACAGACAACTATTGTAACAACAATTAAATTGGATTGCAGAACTGAAAAGGTATTCACAGCAATTATAGAGTATACTAGAACAACAGTTACAAAACCAAACTAAAACATGAAATCAATGGAAATAAAGGTAACGCAGCACCGAATCGGAAGAGTGGGCCCAGCTCTCTGATCAGGGCTGCGGCAAACTCACAATTTATAGGTAAAATAGCAGAGTGTTGTGCATTCAATTAATTTCAAAATACTTCTATTAGAAAATCTGTATGTGCTTGCTTAACCCTGATTCACATCCCGCGGGCCCTCTTTATACAATTGTTCAGGAAATCACAGATTTCCTCTAACAAATACATATCTACAATTATATAATTCATTACAACAACAACCTAGTTGCTAAAAGGAAACCATGAAAAATCTTGAAATATCGTTGGGGTGAAATGGAGTCTTTTGCGTTGTAACAACAAGTGAAGATAGCGTTGGAAATTAGGAGCTTCTCCATGACTCACAGTTGTGATCTTCCTGCTTTTGCCAAATCTGTAAAAAATATCGGATTTAATGTTTGAAAAAATGTAAAACCTTCTTGAGTATTACTTCATTAATCAAATATCCCATGTAAGATAAAATAAATGGGTTTACCTCGTGTGTTTAAGAACAATAATTATACAAACAGATAGAAAGGTGGACAAAAATGGGAGAGAAAAGTATACAAATCTGGTACCCAATAGGTCCATTGATCAGGAGTTCATAAATTTTTCTCAAATTGAAAGTGCTCGAAACTGTGCCGAACCCGAGTGACGAGGTAGATCTCGTCTTTCTAATTCCGACACCATGAACGGTTTGAAAAACCAATGTCGTATGAGGGAGATATCACGTTTTGATCAATTTCCCAAATAATTAAATTATGCAACGGGTTTGACTGGGATTCCCAGTCAACATGCAAGTGCACAGTCAGCAACAGGAATATTCTTAAGAATATTCCATTTTCTCAAGCCAGTCAGAAGCTGTCATTTTTCGCGTTGTGGTTGGATTGGTGGATTGTACGTTTTTTTTTCTAAGCCAATGAATGGGTGACACATGGCCAGCCCGGAGGCTGCCACGTGTCCCCTGTACAGTGTATCAAAATTTTATTGAGGTATAGGGGATTCGACCCCATGACCTCTGGCGCACATAGAACTCTCCACCATCTGGGCTACAACATGTGACTTAACCCTTTAGTGCACCAATGCTATTTATGTTTTCAAACCTTTGCATATGGGGGAGAACTGCCGGCAGTCCCAACCCACCGATGGTCTACGTTATGATCACATGGAAATGCTACATAAACCCATGACATAAAAATTAAATGCTACCACAACTTCCACCAATTAGCATAATCACATGTCGCAGTTTCATTGAAATTTTTCAGCGCGGTTAGAAAACTCTGGTTTTAACTCTTACTCAACCATAGTTTTCGATGTTAGTTCCGCTCCAATTTAATGTGACCGCAGGGTCTCGGGGGTTGGCATGTTGCCACCCCCTCCCCTTAACCGTAGCCTTTAAATTTTAGGACTGGAAGTTACTATATCACGCCACTAAATTTCAAAAATTTGCCAATTTTAGCTGCAGATAAGTGCAGTTCTCCAAGTTTAGTGGAGGATTTATAGGGGATATTGGGAAAAAGGCTAGGACGGTCAACTTTCGACCAATTTGGGTGAAACAAGAGTCTACCTAGACTAATTGGAGCATTTTGGAGCCATTGGAGTAGAGAAAACAACCATTAGAAACTTGTAAACACATGTATTTGCAAAAATTTTGGCATAATGAAAAATGGACATGGCATTGGGAGTTGGACCAGCAGATGTAGCCCAGGAGGGGTGAACTGCTTCATCATCCCTGCTATGTAAATGTTATGTGTGGTTTAATTTCTCTATTATGCATTGTTTTTCAATGTTATTTGGGCTTATTTTAATGCTTCTAATTCACTAAATTCACTTACAATTCATGGTTAAAATCCTCAATACTTAAGCAAACCATGGAGATGGAGACAAGTATGCACATGTTTTATCACTGAAAAGACACTTATCACAACAAAATAATACATTCCTTTCAGATCAGGTTGGTATCAGAGCTAGAGTTTATTCTCTGGTGTTGTTTTATGCAAATTATTTTTTTAAATGTTTGCAAGTTTCACACGCTTACTAGGCTCAAGCTCAAGAGAGGAGAAGGCACATTGGTGGGAGAAAGAGGGTCTCAAAGTGAGCCACAACAAAGGAGGGAAATATTTCCACATTATCCACCACCTAGTTCACCTCCTAAGGAAGCAGAAGTAGTATTAAGCATGCCTTCATAGGAAGAAGGAATCCATGAAGAAGTGGATCCCAAAGAGGAAGAAAGAGTGTTCAGGAAAGCATTCCTTGACATGACTGAGATGGTGAGAATCCTTTATCAAGAAAGGAATGAGAAACTAGAAGGAGAAGGATCCAAGCTTCACAAGGAAGGACGGGGATCATCAAGAGCTCAAAATGATGAAGATAAGTCAAATAAGGGAAATGGAGGAAATGGAAGCAGTTTAATGTCACCATCCTCACCCCCATCATCATCCTCCTCTACTTCATCTTTAGTGCATCAGACACACAAGTCAAAGAACACTAGTAAAAGTCCTTTCTAAAACTTGATGTTAAGTTTGGATTGCAAATGTTTAATGGTGAATTCAACGCAGAAAAGCTTGATAATTGGATTAGGAAATTGGAGGTCTATTTGAGAATTTAGAACCTTCATGATGATGATACCAAAATCCAATTAGCTTCATTGAGAATGGAAGGTGCAGCACATTTTTGGGGGGAAACCAAGAAAAAGGAGGAGATCAAGAAGCATGGTAAGATTATTTTATCATGGAATGATTTCATTTTTGTAATAAAACAACAGTTTAATCCATTAGCTCATATGCAGAAAGCCATAATGGACTGGAAAAACTTTAGGCAATTGAAGGGAAAAAATGTGCAAGTTTACACCCAAGAATTTAGGAGAAGAGCTCTCTTATTAGGGGTAGATTGGCAGAGCCAAGATACTTTGCTCAATTACATAGGAGGCTTACATAGCTACCTTAAACATACTATTTTCATGTTTAACCCCAACAGCCTAGATGAAGTTTTTATGCAAGCCACACACTTGGAGGCAAGGGGAAAACAAAACATAGAGGAGAAAGAGGAAAATGAGTTTAAAGGAAAATGGAAGAAAAAGAAGAATGCAATTATCAAGAAAGAGAAGGGAAAATTATTTTGCAAAAACTATTCAAAAAATGGCCATGATGAATACCATCGTTGGAAACTTCATCCAGAATTGAAACCAGTTAGCTTGAAAGCCAAAGATAAAGGTAAAATTGTTGCTATAGTTGAACAAGACTTAGGTTCAGATTTAGGAGATGAAACAAAAATTACTGCTATGGGTTTGAAAGGGAAACATGTTGAATGTACTAGTTCCTCAAATAGTCACATCGACACTCCAAATGAAGACATAAGAGAAGAATTGTTCCATCACTACAAGGAAATGACCCTCTATCGGATGTTATAAAGGAGGTTTTTAGTGTTATAAAATTGGCCAAATTTGTCAAAAAAACATATGCTACCACATCTGTTTCTATTAACGGAGGTTTTGGCGGAGCTTTTAACGGAAATTCAACACAACTAAAAAAAAATGGGTGGCCGGAAGTTATTACGGATGTTTTTTCATTAGTGCTCTTATCAGGTTTTAACGCATCGGTGCGTATCGGTAGACAGCGCACCCGGGCGGTTGAAGGAGAATGCATCGGGTCGTTAAGGAATACAACAACACCGGGTCTGGTGTTGGTGATACAATTCACAGGGCCATTCTAATTAGTCTTGGGATTTGAGCGGTGCCCATAGGTTGTATAAGCGCACTGGTGTGTGTATATTTATGAGGCACCGGTGCTCCATATCACATAAAGAAACCGAGATTTATAATTGGTATTGGTATTCATGCGGTGCACATGGTATCTACAAATTCATTGGTGCTTATAGATACATAAACGCCCCAGTGCGCAGTATCACACAAACGCATCGATATTTATAACTGGAATCGGTATTAGTGCGGTGCCCATAGAATCATAAACGCACCGGTGCGCATAGACACATAAACGCACTGGTTTTCATTTTGTTTTTTTTAGAAACATCCACCTCTGACAATCCAATTATTGTGATTGTTTTAAATTCATTATTTATCAAAAGTCGACACATATTATAACAATATTCATAATAATTTCATTTTTATTAATGCATTTGAATGTGCTGTTTGGATTAATTTGTTATATCATATCAAAATTATTGTGGTTTTTTTAAATTCATTATTCATCAAAAGTCGACACATATATATAATCTTATAACAATATTCATATGAATTAAATTTTTATTAGTGCATTTGAGAACGACAATGGAGAACGCAATAGAATAAATTAAAACATATTATATATATATATATATATAAGACAATCTTTATCATACAAAATGGGACAATTATTCGTATCCCTTTGTCTTTCAATTGGGACACTATGTCCATTACATTAAACAAAATTTTTGATTTCACAGACATATTTCAAAAAATAAAACGCCTTGCTTTGATATCCAAATTACATAGTGATCATCATTCTTCGCTTGAACTGCTGTCACTGCTAGAGCTACTTCCATGACTTGGGTTATTTTCAGGAATGTTGTGTTCACGGCATTGATTGTTTTCTTCTTCTTCACCTTCCATCTACAAACATAAAAATAAACTGAAATGAGTGTATATACATTGGTGAGAATAATGAAAATTCCAATATTAAATAATATACATCAATGTAAATTATTTTGCTACCATTTTTCTTGTGAGCTCCCTTTGAGTTCCATTTTTATCTGGGTTTTCTACACCATCAAGAGAGAGGGATTTTAGATCTAAAGTGCTAAGGAATTACAAGAACCCATCCCATTGAGGGGGACTGGTAACATCTTTCTATGTTCCCTTCCCAGGTGTCAAAAAATACAAAAATTCGTTAAAACAATCTTGTCTTGTCTATTGGATGCATGGAGCAACTCTTGCTTTTATTTACTGCTTAATGTATTTTAATGCATAGATCTAGATTTTTGTAGCATTTATCTTGGTCAACTAATTGCAGATCTAAAGATATTGGTAGCCATCTTTGTTATTAGGGCTATTTTTTATGCTCGGCTAACTTGAACCTTTTTCGTACGCTTGCAATTAAGATTCATACTAACAACTGGCAACTCCACAACGTTTTATGTTTACGACCTTTGTCGTTTTTCAAATCCCTACATAGCCAGCTACTTCAAACACTAGGATTTCTCTTCAGCTTCTTTTTTTATTTTCTTGATGTTTTTTTTAACCTATAAAACCCTAAAACATTGAAAATTATAACTTCCGTGTGTTTTCGGACCTATTGCGCAAGTGACAGGCATCAGTCGCAGATGAGACGACAAACTTTTCTGAAACCTGCTCCCGACAGTGTTGGAAGTACAGGTCACACTTTTTTGGCCAAAACCTGTGACCTGAACCTCCAGGGCGCAGAAAACAAGCCAAAACCTACGACCTCTGTAGAAAACATGTCAGAAACTGCGACCTGGACTTTTTGCGAGAATTTTTCTGAGATTTTTCTGGGTTTGTCTAGGCCTCTGTTCAGGGTTTTCTGACCTCCGTCTTCCCCTGTTTTGGACCTATACTTGTTCTTTTTTACTCATGAAAGTGGGAACCTAGCCCCCTAGGGCTTCAGTACCCTCCATCTTTCGTGGAAGAGTTTTAGCTGCTGCAGGTTGTCTGAAATTTCAGTGTGTTCAGCCATTTTTTCAAATCTGATCCCTTAACTTCAGATCCACTTCAGATTGGTTATTTATTGTAGAAATTTTCTGAATAATGAATATTTATCCACCGAGATTATCCTGATCACATACTAATTCGAATTCATATGGAACACATAATCTCTTCTACAATCAATCATCAATTTGTGGAAATAGAAACAGTCGCATGCGCACATAAACACAATATGTAATGGGGAAAGCTTATAGCTGAAAACCCCTCAGCTATTTTGTATATTATATGGAGAGAACATTTAGCAGTACATAGCACAATACTCCTCACAAGTACTTAGTACTATCTCATCAAGTTACACACAAACTAGCTTGGTTTTTGAACAAGTCACAGGTTCAAAACTCATCCACTAATTGCCTGCCTCTATTGCGCAATCAAGGCTGGTCTAATGAGAGATCCAAGGTTCGAATCTCCTTGGCTTGACAGCACAATACTCATGGGAAATTTCCTCCAAGTGTGGTGCAAATCTCATGCACAACTAATGTCACAACTGATAGCTATCTCAACCCTTTCATCTACCTCTTTCACTGGTCTTCACTAAACTGTCCATGCAATGTAGTGAACTGATGTGTTCTTGAGTTGAATAATGAGTTAATAATTAGTGAATTAAATAATATTTAATTCACTCCACTCATTACTATTTGATTAGCAAGTTAAACTAATCACAACTAGTTCAACTAAGTTAAACCGAACACAACTCCACCAACTGTCTCATCAACTCCACCAAACTTCTGCCACTGAAGTCCTAACTGAAGTCAACCATGCATGAGCTCACCAAACCCCTAGGAATAGCGTAATTCCTCTGTCAGATGCATGAGCCACATCCGTGAGTCAAACTGAAGTGCTCCAAGACAGTAAACTGAAGTTTAGAGTCCAAATATTATTAAGGGTAAATAATATTTGATTGTTCTATTTTAGCCCGACAGTCTAAAAATAGACTTCGACCTAAATTCTAAAAATAGAGGTCCATCTATTTTTACCAACATGACCAATCCTCCAAGAATAGCATACTGCAGCTCCCGATCCATGATCCATATGTCTAAAAATAGACTTTTGCGCTAATGCGGGCCCACTTGGTGAAGGCGACTTCATTTCACCAAACTCCATCATCTTGCTGCATTTTCAACACTCCCTCTAAGAAAGATATGGATTATCTGCAACCCCTATCTTGCCTCTTTGAAACTCGAATTTGCTCCTGGTGAGCGCCTTCGTCAAGAGGTCTGCATCCTGATCCTCCGTGGGAATATATGAAAGCATCATGATTCTCCGCTGAACACAATCTCTGATATGATGGTACCTGATGTCAATGTGTTTGGATCTATCATGAAATAATGGATTAGCCGAGATTTTAATGCAACTCTGGTTATCACAATAAATCACAGTAGGTTCCATGTGCAACCCGAACAATCCAACGAGGATCTTCCTCATCCAAATAGCCTCGCATGCAGCCAAGCTTGCTGCCATGTACTCAGCCTCTGCTCAACTGAGTGCCACGGATCTCGTCGTCGTACTCGCAAACCGTTTCAAACCTCATCGTCGAAAATACCTCATGCATGCTCTTCCGGTCCGTTGGGCTCCCCGCCCAATCTGCATCAGTGAAACCAGAAAGCTTCACTCCATCCTCCTGTCTGTACCATAGACCATATCCCGATGTGCCTCTGATATAGCGCAATACATGCTTGCCCGCCTTCCAAAAGAGCTTGGTAGGCTTAACCATAGCTTGCGAAAGCCGGTTAACTGCATAGCATATATCGGGTCGTGTATTGACCAGATACATAAGCGACCCCACCAACTGTCGATAGACAGTGGCATCCACTACCTCCGCTGAAGTAGCATCCTCCTTCCTCCAACCACCAGGAAGAGGAGTGTCAACAGGCTTGCAGCCATGCATGTTGAACCTCTCCAGAATCTCCCGAGCATACTTGCTCTGAGAAACAAACAGTCCTCCACTGCGCTGCCAAATCTCCAATCCCAGGAAATAATGAAGGAGGCCCAAGTCCTTCATCTCGAACTCTCTAGCAAGGTCCTCCTTGCATGAAAGTATCAACAACTCATCACCCGTCAAAATAAGATCATCTACATACAATACAATGATCAACAACTTCCCCTCCACCACAATCTATACAGGTTAGGATCCGCCTCACTCTTGGAAAATCCAAGCCAGGTGAAATAACTGTCTATCCGTGTGTACCAAGCACGAGGTGCTTGCTTCAGCCCGTACAGTGCTCTCTTGAGTCGGCACACATGCGACTCACTGCTGAAGATCTCAAAACCTTCAGGCTGCTCTATGTGCACCTCCTCCTCAATAACTCCATTGAGGAACGCAGTCTTCACATCCATCTGATGAATGTGCCACCCCATCTGCGCTGAGAGAGCAAGGATCGTCCGTATGGAAGAGCACCTTGCGACAGGTGCAAAAGTCTCCTCATAGTCAATCCCCTCGATCTGTGAGAAGCCACGGGCGACAAATCTCGCCTTGTACTTCTCCACACTCCCGTCAGCCGCCTGCGTCACTTTGTAGATCCATCGCGAACCTACAACTGATTTCCCAACCGGTCTTGGGACAATCTCCCATGCACTGTTCCTGATGATCGAATCATATTCTTCGATCATGGCATCAACCCATGCGGGTTCCTCCACAGCTTCCTCAAAAGAGGATGGCTCTGTCACAACACACTGACTCATAAGAGCCATGTATCCAGTGTACCGATCCGGTGACTGTCTCTGTCTGCGCTGTGCTGTAGGTGGTCCTACAACCTTCTCTGCATCCCGAGCCAGTCGCTCAGCTTCTGTAGTGCGCATGCGCCCTCTGATGGTTGGCGCTGCCTGGGTGGTTTCTTCCACCTCCTGAACCTCCTCTTGGGGCTGATCCACATCCGGAAGCTCCTCCTTAGGAACTAACAGCTCCTCATCTGCATGCAAGTGTAGCTCCCTCTCAAGCGAACACTGCATGGCTTTCTCCTCCTGGAATTTTATATCCCGTCGCACAACAGTCTTGCGACTGTCTGGCACATACATCCGATAGTTGTGAGGTGTATCAGTGTACCCCACAAATATTCCAACTTCAGCAGTTGGATCCAGCTTCCTTCTTGCATCCTTCGTCACATGCATGTAGACAAGAGATCCGAAGATCCGCAAATGGGAAATATCAGGCCTCTTGCCAGAATAAGCCTCCTCTGGTGTACTCATGCCAAGAACCTTGTGAGGACAACGGTTCTGCACATACACTGCTGTATTGCATGCCTCACCCCACAAGTGAAGGGGTAGGCCCTGATCATGCAACATCGCCCGTGCAGCACCCACGATCGTTCTGTTCTTCCGCTCAGCCACCCCGTTCTGCTGTGGGTTATGGGGTGCGATGAGCTCTCTCCGAATCCCTTCTGCGCTGCAAAAGTCTTTGAATTCAGCCAAGATGAATTCACCACCATTGTCGCTCCTAAGAGCCTTCACATGCTTCCCCGATTCCTTCTCTACCAGCGCCTTGAATTCACAGAACTTAGAAAATGTCTCGCTCTTCTTCTGCATGAAGAAGATCCAACACTTCCGAGAGAAATCATCAACAAAGATCACATAGTACTTGTGCTTTGCTGTCGAAGCTACTGAGAAAGGACCACACATGTCTGTGTGAACTCTCTCAAGGATCGTCGTGGCGCGACTATCCTTCTCGTGAAAGGTGGCTTTCACATACTTCCCCAAGGTACACCCCTTGCACTGATCTGACTGCGCAAGAGTGCCCTTAGGAAGCCCAGTAGAAATCTGCTGCAGTATTTTCAAAGCTCCATGGTGAAGGTCGCCCAATCTCCTGTGCCACAGTTCGCCCTCATCATCCCGGCTCACCACTTCTCCCGCCTTGCATGCCATTTCTGCGTAGCCATCTACTTGCAACTGATAAAGGTTCTTGACTCGAACCCCTATCTTTCGGGTCTCACCAGTAGTCTTACTGCGCAGGAAGGCTTTTCCTTCGCTGAAGACCACATCATACCCCTTGTCTTCCAACTTCACCACAGAGATTAGGTTCTTCATCAATCCTGGAACATGTAGAACTTCCTTCAATATGAAAGTTTTACCAGACTCCCTCTCAAAGGAAATGGTACCGATACCAGTCGCACTGTATCTACCATCATCGCCCATCTCGATGTGCACTCCAAGATCTTTTTCCTCCAGATCTGAAAACAGATCTCGATCTCTGGTCATGTGAAATGACGCACCACTGTCCAAGAACCATACTGATCCCATCACACTTGAAACCAAGCATGCGATCAGTGAAAAATCCAGTTCGAATTGAGAAGCCAATGCCTCTCCCGCTGCAGATCCCGCAGCCTTCTTATTTTTCTTCTTCTGCGGACAATTTGTGGCATAGTGTCCGGTGGCCGGGTGGACAGAAAACACTTCACCTTGGACATGCTTTGCTTCTACCTTTCAGACCAGACTGTTAGCCTCTTTCTTCCCTTTGCTGGCAACAAAGTGCAATTTTCTTCATCGGGGACAATTGATGAAGATCCATCCCGAGTAGTCCTCCTTATCTCCTCCTGCATGAGATCCGCCCAAAGGCGCTCCCATCCTGGCAGCTTCTCCCAACCATTGACAATATCTTGATATGAATGCCAAGCCTTCGGAAGACCAAGGAGAGTCAGGTCCACCATGTCCTCATCTTCGACAGTCACCCCCACACTTCCCAGCTCATCTCTGCATTGAGTGAACTTCGTGAGGTATTTGGCGATACTGTCGCCTTTCTCCATCTTGATGTTTCTGAGCTTATCTTTGAGTGCCAGCTTCCTTTGGTCGCTCTTACTCTGGAATAGATCTGTCAGCGCTTTCCACATTAAATATGGAGAAGCTTTTCCATGCAGGCTGGATACAATGTGATCCTTTACGCCCTCCAACAGAATCCTTCGACATTTCGCCATCTTCTTTTGCCAAGCTTCGACTTCAGCAGGATCAGTGGGATTTTGGACATCCATATCTATGAACTCCTTCAGTCCATTATCTTCTAATACTGCCTCCATGCGATCCTTCCATGCAACATAATTCGAACTGCCTTCAAGAGCATATTCGAGTCGCAAACCGTTGAAAGACATTTTCAACTCCGGCACCAAGAAAACAAACCGCTGCAAAATTCGAATTCCAAACTCAAAAACTCAACTGCTTCTGGATCTGTGAGAACAAATTATTTCTAGAACAGATATCGACTGTATGGGCATTTATTGGATATATCACCTTTCAGAGAAAGGATGGATCCAGAGGCTACCTGGCCCGATACAGACTCTGTCTACCGAAATAATATTGTAATCACTGCAATAGATCCCGATGATTGATTCGCTCTGATACCATGTAGAAATTTTCTGAATAATTAATATTTATCCACCGAGATTATCCTGATCACATACTAATTCGAATTCATATGCAACACGTAATCTCTTCTACAATCAATCATCAATTTGCGGAAATAGAAACAGTCGCATGCGCACATAAACACAATATGTAATGGGGAAAGCTTATAGCTGAAAACCCCTCAGCTATTTTGTATATTATATGGAGAGAACATGTAACAGTACATAGCACAATACTCCTCACAAGTACTCAGTACTATCTCATCAAGTTACACACAAACTAGCCTGGTTTTTGAACAAGTCACAGGTTCAAAACTCATCCACTAATTGCCTGCCTCTATTGCGCAATCAAGGCTGGTCTAATGAGATATCCAAGGTTCGAATCTCCTTGGCTTGACAGCGCAATCCTCATGGGAAATTTCCTCCCAAGTGTGGTGCAAATCTCATGCACAACTAATGTCACAACTGATAGCTATCTCAACCCTTTCATCTACCTCTTTCACTGGTCTTCACTAAACTGTCCATGCACTGTAGTGAACTGATGTGTTCTTGAGTTGAATAATGAGTTAATAATTAGTGAATTAAATAATATTTAATTCACTCCACTCATTACTAGTTGATTAGCAAGTTAAACTAATCACAACTAGTTCAACTAAGTTAAACCGAACACAACTCCACCAACTGTCTCATCAACTCCACCAAACTTCTGCCACTGAAGTCCTAACTGAAGTCAACCATGCATGAGCTCACCAAACCCCAAGGAATAGCGTAATTCCTTCTGTCATATGCATGGGCCACATCCGTAGCTCCAACTGAAGTGCTCCAAGAGAGTAAACTAAAGTTTAGAGTCCAAATATTATTAAGGGTTAATAATATTTGACTGACCTATTTTTAGAATAGGCAGTCTAAAAATAGACTTTGACCTAAATGTATAAAAATAGAGGTCCATCTATTTTTACCAACATGACCAATACTCCAAGAATAGCATACTGCAACTCCCAGACCATGCTCCATATGTCTAAAAATAGACATAGTCTAAAAATAGACTTTGCGCCAAAAATAGCCTGCGGGCCCACTTAGTGAAGGCGAATTCATTTCACTAAGCTCCATCATCTTGTTGCATTTTCAACATTTATCCATCCAAAACATGTCCTTTTAGTTTTTTTGGGGTTTTCCACTATGGTCCCCTCCGCTTCCCTCCAGGATATAGCCATTTGCCACCTCATTTACAACAATTTTTCCTCTGATTTTTTGTTGTTTTTTTGCACCTATTTCCAGCAAACCTGGCCTGTAGATCATTGTCCCTCCCGAATTTAGATCTATTTCCTATTTTGGTGTGTTTTGACAAGATTTTTGCCCACCTACAGACTAGTTGTTGAGAGGCTCGCCTCCTTGGGTTTAGATTAATGCATAATTATTTGTTTATTTTATGTTATTTCAGTTTCATATACTGTTAGCTGTAGGTTTATTTACAGTTATACAACACACTTTTTTCTTTTTCTCTACAAACATATGGGTTTAAAAATTAAAATTTACACACTTAACACACACACCCTAAGTGAAGAAGAGCTTGGTTAACACCAACAAGCAAAGACTTTAAACATTGAAATCAATTGATCCTACACCTCTCTGCCCTTGTTTCGACATTTTAATCAATTGATTCTGCACCTCTTCGCCCTTGTTGGTCTCTCTTCCCTTTGAGCCATGTTTGTGCCTTCACCATTGCGCCACCAAGGCGTTTATCCCAGATACTTCTTGGCCTTCATCCTCAATTTCCGGTAGGAAGACTTACTCCTCCGCGTAGGATTCGAGTTAGTCCTCCACCAAGTCCGCACTCCGACTCCTCTTCTAGTTCATTGGGTTCCCCTTTTGGTTCCGCCCCTGGTTCTCCCCCTATCACCTTCACCATGTCTATTTCAGGACCTAATTTTGGTGGTAACCCTAGACCTAATACTAGGAATACTACTAGTGGGACTGCAACAAGAACTACCCCGGCTACTCCCTTGCTCCCCTATATGGCAGGCCTCAGTCTTCCTGATTTTAACTAGTTGATCAACGACCCTATACGCCATGATGATGGTTTGCCTGCTATGCCAACCAAGCTCCCTTCTGACATCCCCAAGTTTGAAGGTCTTGCTAGAGAAGATCCTACAAATCATGTTCAATTTTTCCACATGTGGTGTTCGCCTAACTCCATTACCGATGATTCTGTCCATCTTCGGTTGTTTCAACGTACGCTTACTGGTGAAGCTTCTAAGTGGTATGTTAATCAAGCCTCATCCTCTCATACCACCTTTGCGACTCTTGCCCGGGATTTTCAATCTTATTTCTAGCTTCCACTCTGTTATGACACTAGTACCAAACTTTTGACTTCTTTATATCAATCGTCTGCTACTCGCCTATCCAATCATGTCCAGGAATGACAGAAAATAAAGAGCCTATTTCGAGCTTCTATCTTTGAAGATCATGTCTACATGGACTAGTTCCTTAGATCCCTTTTTCCTGCTATAGGCAAAGATGTCGCGTCGCATTTCCCTCAAACCGAAGAAGCTGCTCTCCAAATTGCGTTAAAATATGACTTGATCTATGCTCAGTCGGGTTATGTTTATACCGTTCTACCTGGTCTTCCTAGACCCGGTGGTGCCAATGCACCGGGAGCATCTCATGCCACCGACGGTATTTTTTGAGCTATTTCTCATCCATATGCTCAGCCTTCTATGGGCTATGGTTTCCCTCAGGGAGGGGCCAATACCTCCAACACTTTTCCCCCTCTTGGTAGCATGTATCCAAGATACGAAATGCCTCCTCCTTTTTCCCAACCTGTTTACCACATTGTTACTCATCCTCCTTATTATCTGTATCTACGGCCTGGTGCTCTAGCTCCTCAAGCATTAGCACCTCCGCCTCCCTTGCCTATCAACCCTCGCAACAACAGCCACCGCCCCCTCAGGGGCAGGTGTATGCACAGTAGAGCGTGACTACTCCTCCTACTTCCAAAAAGAAGAGGAAAGGCACTCAAAATCAATCTTCCCTCGGTAATCCTAGACCTAATCCTCAAAATAATGCACCTAATGCTGCTAACCAACAACAAGGCACTCAGCCCAAGTAGGACAAGCATGTTCGCACGAATAAGCCTTGTTCTTGTTGTGGTGTTTATGGTCATTACACACATGATTGTCCTCTTTTACCATAGATTTGGTAGATGTGGGAGACTTAAGCAACATTGCGAGGACAACAAGCCTCCCCTTCCGTCCCTCCCAATGATGCGCCTAGTCAGCCGACTGTTTTTACTAATCTTTTCCCTCAGCAAGGATTCGTGGCTACCCAACCACCTAAAGGTCAGGCGGCCACTCAACCTCCTCCATCTGGTACCTCCAATTAGTAGATTCTCATGATGAATTCTGACCAACCTATAACCGTAGACCTCAACCTTCAGACTCGGTCCCGTCAATACAACAAGCCTCCCGCTACGTCTGTCCCCGAGCCCCCTTCTTCAGATTCTATAGAGCCTCTTTCGACGCCTAATGGTCCTTTGCAGATCCCTCAGCTTAAGGAGGAGGTTCATACCAATATCCCTAAGGGACCATTACGCTGAAACGCTGCTTCTGGCAAAGCTACCCATTCGTATAGCATAGTAGATGATTTGGTGAAATCTCTTACCGCCATCTCAACACTGGAACTCCTCCAGTCGTGCCCTTCACAATGAAAATATCTACTATCTTCCATGGGCACTGTGGATCCTTCATATGATCGATTGATCATCTTCGATGTTGACCAGTCAGAACATCCTCCTCTTCCTACTTTCGTTGCCTTCCAAATCCCAGTCAAGATCCGGAATGCCAACGTTTCCCATTATATCATTGATGAGGGGGCATCCACCTGTGTGATTTCTGCTTTGGTTTGGAAGCAAATTGGACCGCCTGAGCCGGCCCCTTCCACGATCACTCTTCGAGTGTGGGATGGCCACGCTTCCCAACCCATTGGCCTGTTCCAAAATTATCCTATTACTCTTGCAGGCAAGACTGTTTGCATTGACGTAGAATTCATTGACGCCCCCTTAGATTATAACATTCTATTGGTTCGTAGCTACACTTATGCGATGTCTATTGTACCATATGCATTCCACCGCAAGATGTCCTTTCCCCATAATGGAAAGATAGTCACCATCGACTAGTTGAAATATTACGAACTGAAGTCTCAAACCTCCCCTGAGTCCATCATATCTTCGGTGGTCAATAAGCAAACCGTCGACCCCTTGACCAGTGTCTCACCTGGAGTCTACAAAGACTCCTCTTTGCTTGGTACATTCCCTGGTCTTCCTCCTCCTGTCTCTGATCCCAACTCATCAAATTTTTGCATGATGCAATCATCTTGGGCTTCCCTCAAGCGGCCCGCTTCGGCTAGTCAGCAGCCTCACCCTCCGCAGCCTACTCCTAGCCTTTCAATTCAGCCTTCTGGACCCCCTCCTCCTAGCCCTTCACGTACGTCTGGTATCCATGAGCCTCTCTATTCTCCTGGAACGGTTCCTCTAGGCCTCAACCATCTCAAAGCTGTCCCGCCTGGCCATTACCCCTCTGGTCAGATACCGTTCCTAGCTCCCCCTCTTGGAGTGTTCTCAGTACTTGTCATGGCTACCCTATCTCTTCCTAACCTGACCCTAGGGATTCCCATCTGGTACCTCGATCCCCCAGCCACTACCCCGCCTAGTCAACCCAAACCTTATCTTGCTTTGACCCTAGTTCAACCAGTCCCTATGACCCTTCCCGCTGCTACTGTGCCTCAGCCACCTCAACAGGAACCTCCTCCTATTGCGATAGCTTCGAGTAACAGGGAAAAAGCCAACAAGAATGCATCTAAAGACAAGGCTACCTTGACAAACCTTGCCCCTCATCAGCCACCAAAGCGACTATCCAGTGTGATTTGTGTGATGTTGTCGGTCATGCCACCCATACCTGTCCGGAGTTGCCTCACCTCAAGCCCATGGTCAATGAGACGTTTCCGGAATCTGATATCCCTGAGGTCTATGTCACTATACATGATTCAGTCCCGAAACTCAAATCCTTGCGTGTAAATCACCCTTGTGCTTTGTGTGATCTCCATGGCCATTATTCCGACCATTTTCCCCGCCTCACACATTACCGCGCCTCTTTGGAGGTAGTTCGGGAGTACGAGATTGAACAGAACTAGTTCGCCTCTTCCGTCCTTGCGCAGTATGCTTCGGGCCAGCTTGAGGATTTACCTGCTCCCATTGACATTCCCCCTCCTGATGTCGAGATGACAGAGCCTATGGCCACCATCCTCTACCTATCATCATTCATGAGATCCACGGTGGAAGCTCCCTCTGATACTTCCCCTTCTGTTTCCCTCGACCTCCCTTCAGCGATCACCCTGGGCTTAACATCAGTGGATCCCTTATCTGCTTTTTCTTCTGTCACCCCCTGTGACGATGTGCATGTGAACCTCTCTTCCCATGATGATGATTCAGGTAGCTTCGTCGCATCAGGTGGTCTTTCTTTCACCAGTCACCCCATCTTCTATTACGATGATGACATTATAGAAGTAGTCACCACCCCTGACTTTATCTTTCCCCCCTTACATTGAACCCATGCATTCGAACCACATACACCTTGTGGCCATTACATTGACACCCAATGTTTGGGAAGGGGGCACCCATATTTGAGAGTCCAGGAGAAGCAATTCTCCACAACTCTCCTAGTGTATCTGGTCGTGTCGACTCTAGTGCCATTATTATTCCCCATTTAGAAGAACCTTTAGAGTCCCATATCACTTCATATCACTTTAGGGATGATACCCCTCATCATTCCTTCATCTTACATCAGCAACCCAGTCCCCTAGACATTGTTGTTGACCAACCTGTGGCTTTTCTAGGAGAGCACCAGTTCATTATCTCCAAATCCTATCTTTGGGATAGTGACACCATGTATGTCAACCCAGAAACTTAAGTCCATTTGCTTCATATCCAGTACCCAAAGAGATTGGTTATCCTCCATTCCCTTTCCCAAACTGCATAACCATAACGAAAACAAATGGCGCACCACATCATAAAAATGTGTTTATATTCCCCCTTTCTAAATACATTTTGGCATGACCATAACATGCTTGGGGGCACCTATGCCCCTCAACCATAAAAATCCTAGCTTTCAGCCAAAAACATCATTGAAACCCTCTTTCTCTAACAGGTCTCACTTTTCATGTCATTTCCTGGGACAGGTGGCAATTTCTGCCCAATACCTACTACCCAAGTCGTAGAACAGACCCAAAAAAGTGTGACCTAGCCTGTTCATGAGCTCTGGGCACCTAAACTAAACTTCAAATCGACTGAAATGAAAGAGTAGGGTTAGGCCTCTTACCTACAACTGACGGATCTCGATTCAATGATCGGTTTGTCCGCTACGATCGCCACAATATTTAGGGCCTTCTCTCCTCTCTACATTCACCATAGCTACACTTGCAAATGAGTGAATTTGGAGGGAAAATACCTTATTAAAAGAGAAACCCATGCTTTTTATTTTTCCTGCTGTGGACAAACCGTAGCTCAGTTTTACAAATCGTCTGTACCATTGGAAAGCTCTCACCGAGCCCTCAAATGGGTATCTATTAGTTTTTCGTGTTTTGATACTTCACCAGGACACATTTTGTTCAAGAAGGGTCACTTCACCACTCCTCAAAATCAAATTTCTTCACTTGCAACACTTGTACTTGGGGCACCACTTTTCCTCCATACTTTTCCTTGCTCATGTCGATTTTCATCGTGAGTAAACATCATGTACTCATATTTTTATGGGCCCCATTGGACCTTTTCTATGTGGCATCATCATCGAGTCGCCCTCGTTTAGAGCATCTGAGTTGAGTCATCATTGCATCCATGGAGTCTATCCTGAGTCCCTTTGTATCCCGCTATAGTCCTCCATCCTTCATTGCTTGGTTCCTCTCTCGTGTCGCACATTATGGCCTTCAATCCTACTGTCCCCTATCCCCTTCGATATTGTTTTAGTCGCTGCCAGGTCATCCATGCCCTTTATGCTCTAACAAGGGAAGTCATCCATTTGCTACTCAGTATCCCCCATTTCATCGTCATCCCTAGTGTCAGTCTGTCAGTCGCTCTACTATTTTCTCTCATGCCTTAGTTAAGGATCCCTTATTGCCTCACCTATGGCGGACCTCCTTTTTTCGACATCAGATCATTCATTCCAGAAGACAGGTCTAGAGGGTGATGTACCTTGGTTCTAGCTTCCGCTCTTGTTCGACGCCTCAGATCAGGAAAAGGGACTCCTTATTACCCTTTGAATTGATTGTTTCTCAGCTCCATCTCCTTATAGCATGATCGAGATCTGTATACTTAATGGTTCAGTGATGCAGCAGATGATACCGGTGATTCCTGGGTGTGTGTGAGATGTTTTCAGACCTCATGAGGGGGTGACCCTTCAGGTAGCCCCCCACATGCTCATATGACCTCTTCAGTACAACCTTCGATGCAGCTCCATAGATTTGATGATGTAGACATCAGCCGCTTGCAGCGCCTTTTAGTTTGCATGTATCAGTTAGATTTTTAGAGCCCTTTCCTGTTTACAGGGGCAATTTGGTTGTACTTATATCTCATGTACTCAGATATTATTGTGTAAGTCCTGGATATTATCCCAGGCACAGTATGTATGTGGGATCCATTATCACGTTTTTACCTGGCTCATGTTTATGCCAGCATGTACTATATTGTTCAGTCCCTTGTTTACTAGACGCATTATTCTTTGTACTTTGTCTCAGCGGGCATAGGTATGCCTCCCCCACCGCCTATAGCATAGGTACTCACTCATAAAAGAGACTTATCACACCTGTAAGTCTTGCCTCCTCAAGGTCCAGTCCTCTAGCGCTTTGGTCTACCTTATATTTCTCTCTCTCTAACTTCCCCTTCAGTGTCTAGTGATTGAGTTCTTACAGCATACTTCGGTCATACGATTAGCTCCTAACGCTCGCAAATTGAGGGGCAATCTATTACACCATTTTTTGGTCATCTAACCTGTTACTGTTAGATGGACTTAAGCACACCATGTAAGACCAATTTTACCCTAAGTAAAAGTGCTTTGACTATGAAAAATAACTTGGTAAACCACCTTTATTAAGTTTTTTATGGTCTAAAGAGGAAACCCCATAAGGAAATATTAAATAAATCCATATTTGTTTGATTTTCCTCAAGGAATAATTAGTTAAATGACAGTTTGATTAATATTCCTGGTCATATTTAACTCAAAACAAGAAAATTAATTAGATAAATCATTATTTATCTTATTATTTTCTAGGAATAGTTATTTAAACCTTATTTAAATAATATTCCTTGTTAAATTTGACTAAATCATTTATAAATAATTGAATAAATCATAATTTATTTGATTATTACTCAACCACATCCTTAAAAGAATAAATAAATCATTTATTTATTTATTTATTACAAATAAAGGGATTTGACCAAAGAGAAATCATTTTTCCCTCCAACAAATATAATAAAATATTCCATAAAATTTGGATCTAGAATTGGTTAATAATATTTTAATCATGCACCAATATGTAGACTAACTCAATATTTTGTTGTAAATAGAAGGGTTTTTCCATTCACTCACTACCTTTTGTTGCCTAAAGATCACTCTATATCTATACTTTTGGCCTGACTTTGATCCACCATCATTGTCATATTTTGCTACCATTTTTCTTGTGAGCTCCCTTTGAGTTCCATTTTTATCTGGGTTTTCTACACCATCAAGAGAGAGAGATTTTAGATGCAAAGTGCTGAGGACTTACAAGAACCCATCCCATTGAGGAGGTCTGGTAACATCTTTGTATGTTCCCTTCCCAGGTGTCAAAAAATACAAAAAATCTTTAAAACAATCTTGTCTATTGGATGCATGGAGCAACTCTTGCTTTTATTTACTGCTTAATGTCTTTTAATGCATAGATTTAGGTTTTTGTAGCATTTATCTTGGTCAACTAATCGTAGATCTAAAGATATTGGCAGCCATCTTTGCTATTAGGGTTGTTTGTTATGTGCGGCTAAAGTGTGCATTTTTCATACGCTTGCGATTAAGATTCATACTAACAGCGAACACTTAGCTAAATTTCCTAGCTTCCAAGCTCCTTTTTCCTTGTGTTGTTTGATGAGGAATTAACCCCCTATTAATTAGGGAAATTTATCATTTAGAATTGTGCAATTATATTAGGCCTTTCTTTGAATGCATTCACCACCCGTACAATTTGGAAAATTATACCACTGATAGTACACTACCCTTGAACTCCAATCTCGATTGGGTAACTCTAATTTCATGCATGCATGAGTTAATTTAGGATGATTGATCAGTTAACTGGTTAAGCACTGAAGATGCACCCCACTACTAGACCTCCCACTAGTTCCTCCACTAGTTGGAACTATTTTAACTGACCTTAACTCAATTTAACTAAATTAAATTGTTACAACTGAAATTAACTCAACCTAGGATCCTAAAATTTAGGAATCATTGTACAAAACTCAATTTATGCCTGCAACTAGAATTAACTAAGCTAATTGAGTGATAATACTCAGTTAACTCATTCAAGTTGTCCTTTGATGTGGAATTTCAATTTTCTCCTAATTTAATTCAAGGGAAAATTAAATTAGGAATTTCTTGCTACATTTTCAACACACCACCTCAATCTAATGGTAGAGGTTTTACTTGGAAAGACCCATATTTATCATACGTTGTGGGGGATACCCCCATGACGTCATTGGGGTGGGTCGTAATCACAATTTTTCTCTCTCCTTAGAACTTTTCCCCTAATGAAAATTCCACTGTGAGTTAAAAAAAAATTGATTTATGAATCGATACAAATTATCCAAATGGATCCTCCTACACATAATACTTTCCCTTCATAATTTTTCAGTCTATGTGATCTTGACACTTTTGTTACCAAAATTCACCCATCGTTCTAGTTCCACAAAGTTCCACCCTAATTCTCCGTCTTTTGCAACTAAATCCCTTTGTATCCAAAAATTTGTTATCCAACTTATAACACATTTAGTGAAACAAGAAAAGTTAGCTCAATCGGTTTGAACCCATTGAGATATCCAGTTTTCCACCCTAGTTTTCAAAATTGTGTATTGGGCCCTCCACGATGTGGTTTGGTGAAACTCATTTGGAATATGATATTAAATAAGGCGAGTCCACGTCAATGTAGTGGTGGAAACCAACCCACCAATTGGGTCGCTCCACGCAAGTAATCCCCCTGCCCTTATTTTGCACCTAATATACATTGCCACCATTGATTTAGAGAAATCGCCACATGTCAAGCCTTTCTCATCATATGCATTTTATTATAATTGTGAGGGAGGAACTGTGAGTGCAGAGCCCCCCTCCTCGCTTACATAAGAGACCTCATGCCCTGCTAGCCATCGATTTGTGTAGTGAAACTTGTGTCGTCGATCCTTGTCATTAAAGAAATAACATAGACTATAATGCCCACTACAAATCAATCATGACGATCATGATAGCCAGTGTCAGAGCATCTAGAGCAACAATCATGTAATTCCTTTTTTTCTATTTTAAAATTATTTTCCAGTGTCTAAAAAATACCAAAATTAAATTGCTCTCCACTAGGGGAATTATGTCACATCAATGTCTGCTTAGCTAATGAAAAATTATAAATAAGATTCTAAAACATTAGAAATATATTTTTTAATTACAAAAAAATGGAAGAAAATATATATATATATATATATATATATATATATATATATATATATATATATATATATATATATATATATATATATATATATATATATATATATATATATATATATATATAAACTTTGGTTAAAGCTACAAAAACTTCTCAACCTAATATGCACGATCAAGGGTCTTTGACCATGAGGTGAAAGCTATAGTCCCTAGCATAAGCAGGGACTATTAACATGATATTGTGAGTAACACCGGCATAGATCCATCTAAAGCATGGATCTAACATGAGCCAAGAGGGATCAAATTTCTTTTGTTGCAAACTAATTTTAGAGTACAAAACAATGTGTAATTTTTTATTGTTTAAATTGCAGTTTTTGAATGTTATAGAGATTACGTAACATGTGTATTAAACCATTTTATATTAATTCATATTAAAAAAAAAAAGTCATAACTCACATTAGATATTTTATTCTATACAACATTAAAACAATATTTTCTTTTAACATTTTTTTCTATATATAGATATATATAAAGTTGATATCAAGTTTTAATTTTTTTTTTAAAGCATAAGGTTTAAATATTTTATTTTTATTTTAAGAGGGATAAACATACTTACACATAGCCTTCACACTGGGCTGTAGAACCAGTATAGACTCATTTTAACCATGGATCTACCAAGAGCCTAGAGGGATCAGATCTCAAACTTGAAAAAAGTTTTACACTTCAATTAATACATTTTAGTGCTTGGTAAATATGTGATTAATATAGATTTATAGTGGTAATTTTTCATTGTTTGAATTGTATATTTTGATATTTTATCATTATTAATATTTTATATTAAACATTGGATGAGTTACACATTTTCCTCTTATTAAGTAATGACTCTACTTTACCTTCAATTATTTTTTCCTTTCAAGTGTGTGTTTATTTGTATTTTTTTAGGACATGACATACTTACACGTCCCTCATATTGGATTGTAGAATGAGTCTCTTGGCTCAATAAACTTGAATAATAAATAAAATTTTATGCAACTTTGATTACATGTTTTTTAATATTCATAATACCAATATTGATAGAACACATATGCATATACTTCTCATTATTCAAAAATGAAGTTTGATCATATTAGCTTTTGATTATGACAAAACCTCGTGAAGATGCAAAGAATCAATCAAATTATTAAAAGAGGAAATGCCAAAAGCTAAACATGATGAATACTAGATTAAGAAACCACCACATTTAGCTCACATAAAAACAATTTCTAAATAGTCCAAATAAAAACTTTAATAAATTGTTTTCTTACCTGTTACATCATATAAATGAAAACAAGTTTGGAAGTGATAAAATGATATCTAAAAATGATTTAATTTTGATGTTTTGGTTTTTTTGGGAATTTAGTAATATACTTTTTATATGAATATATTTTTTCATTATTTAAAATATATTTTTAAATGTATAAATAGGTCCAATTAAAAAAATAAAAATAAAACATTTAGAATATACATATTACACAACTCAAATTTACAATTTTAACAATTCTCTACTAAATTTTAAACAAAATCCACACACATATATATATACTTTTAAAAATTAAATTTAAAAAAAAAGTTTCATAGAAAAAATCTCTTCAATTATATTTAATGGTAATTTCTTTTGCTTGGCTAAGAGCTCATTTTTCTCGGATATAAGGAGACATGTTAACAACCCAAGACCCAGAGGCATTTGGCAGGAGTGAAAACTTGCCCCTTTATAGACCACTAGCAGGTTATTCCAAGTAGCGTGGTTTTCCTCAACTAGCAGTGATGAGTCAACCTGCATTCGCGGATAGTAGCCAGAAATAGTGATGAGTCAACCTGCGTTCGCGGATAGCAGCCAGAAATAATTATCCTCACTACTCGATTGACCACTAAATTATAATAAATTTTTCCACCATATTAAAAATAAAAACCTTCCCAAATAAAATAAAATTAAAAAAACCCTTCTAACCCCCTTTATTTATTCGAACCTCACTTGAATGCACTCATGGCTAAGCGACAAAGAGAGCGTCCAAGTGAGCCTTTCACCATTAAAATGAACAAACTATAATGAACCCCTACCGACAATAATTTTGCCTTCCAAAGCAAAGTATCATTATATAAATAATGAAAAGTGATGCGTAAATATACAATGTTTCCAAAGCAAAGTATCATTATATAAATAATGAAAAGTGATGCGTAAATATACAATGTTTCCCGTATGAATTGTTTATTTTGTTATTCGCTTTGTTGTTAGTGCATCTCGGATCATACTCTTTTATTATTACGGCAGAAAAATGTGCCCAGCCTGTTCACACTAAAGATTCGCGACTTTTCTAAAGTATGAACTATAATGGTTAGTTATATAATTTATTTAATTTTGTATCTCTACTAAATGCCAAACTGGCATGGAGTTAATGTCGTCTTACGAACAAAAGAGAGTATATGAATAAAACATAAAGAGTGCATTGGAGAGGGAGTTATAAGATCGAGTTGTTTTTAGTGTGATTTTTTGAAAAAATTTTAGTAGATTTTTCTGATCAAAATTTTTAAATATTTGGTAGGAATTTATTGAAATAACATGTTTGATGGATAACCCTGCACAATCCAAGTGACTTAGAGCTTTTTTAGGGTGTTAAATCCATATATATATATATATATATATATATAGTCAAAAACCCAGTTTAAATAACAGAGATCAAGATTTCACTTCAATTTTTTCTATCAAATTCCGGCACTAAAAATTCCAAAAAATCGCATTAAAGACAACTCCATTTATAATTCAAAAGAGAATTGTTTTGTTAGAAGATCGACGAGAATGCTACATTGCAAAACATCAATAACAATAAAAAAATTGTTACTTCTAAGTTCAAAGAAAAAATGTGGTGTGAGAAAGATCTAGCAGCTAAAAGTAAATTAAGGTATTATAAGGAGGTCATCAACCCCACCTTAGAAGATCAAAAGTATTTCTCTGTTTTAACTAGCTCAAAGAAGAAAATTAATATAGCCAGGTTTATAACGAACTCTTATGAGCTCCATAGTGAAACAAGTCGTTGGACAGTTCCTAAAACAACATGGATGGAAAGGATCTGCCATCTCTGTGAGAATATGAATATCGAGGATGAAAATCACTTCCTCTTAGAGTGCCCCGCTTACAACCACATTAGAGCTCAATTTCATAATCTTTGTTGCAAAATTATAGTGAGCTCGGGAGACTTCTCTCCAAGCTTTTTGAGCATAGGAATAAAATCTTAAATCAAATTAAATAACTCTTTTCTTTAGGTCCGATAGACCAAAGATTGGTCTTAGTGGACGTTAACCGCCACCACCACCATCATCATCATATAAATTTTTCATTAAAAATAAGATTGATTTATTTTTTCAATATTGTGATTAAATAATTTTCATTATTTTATATAATTTAAAATTTGATTAAAAAAATTATGGGTTGTTTTCTTATTTATTAACTTTGTGTTATAATGGAACTTTGTTTATACTTAAAATATTTATTGGATGCTTATTAATTTATGGTTGAAAAAAAAAATTTGTTTGTTACGAGATTAACTTATTTAATTTTTTTATTTATTTAATAATCTTTAATTTAATATGGAATGAGTTTGATATTTGGAAGCAATATACTACTCAACATTTTAAGCCAAGAGTGTTTATGACAAAATTTATATTTATTTTTGAGAGAGACGACCTTTTCCTTTTAAGGCAAAGATCTTATGTATTCACACACTTCAAGTTATGCATATAAGAAGGGAGTATTAATATGTAACAAAATTTCAAACTATGGATTGTCACAAATGACATAGGGATACACTACATGTGACAAGTGAAAATGACCCACTAAACATAACATAATGGAGATATCACACATGCTTTCGTCAAAGAAGACCCACAACACATAACACACCAAAATTCTCTATGATGATAAAGGAAAAGAAGTAGAAGAAGAAGAACAAAGTCAATGTGGAATGAAATCCAAACATAAAAAAACACTCATGTCGCAATATATCATATAACATCACTTTAACAGGCACACTTGAAAGGAGATGACAAAACATGACACTAAAATCACTGATGATGTAAGTACTAGAGTGAAATAAGATTTAATCAGATCCTCAGGACTTACACCTCCAAGCTACATTTTCAATTGGAAAATCTTTTGGTGTGCATGATGCTTCAATAAAAACATCTCACAATAGTTATGTTTGGGGGTGTTGACCATGTTAGCCCCCTTTAATATTTTGGCTATTAACCTTGCTTAAACCTTTCAAAACTTTCTACCGTGGCTTAAGAAACTCTTTTTCTGCTTACCGTTGCCCTCCTCCGCATCCAAATTGCATAATAGAAGGTCGAAAGACTCACTTTTGAAATATTTAAATCCGAGCCCCTTTGGTCCTAGTCTCCTACAGCCAGTCTTTCACGTGACCCAAGCGCTAAACCCTGTGCCAGATCAAAAGGAGCTTATCGTTTAAAGCTATCGGGCCCACTCCGTGCCGTCCGATCGAACACAAATAAATGGCCCAGAATCTCCTTTGCTTTGGTGGTCCCCGCGCCCGCGCCCACTCAGAAACCGGCCTATTTATTTTGCACCACCTTTGCTGGGTAGGCGGTATTCCGCAAATCGCAGTGATTCCATACGTTGCTTGCCACGCGTCCCAGGCCACTGTTCCAATACCGCCCCATTTCGTGCGTTAATGTCCGACCCAAGATGTGCAGCGAAATCTACGTGAGTCGTCCGATCCTTAATGCTCCATCCAACGGCTGCCAATCTCCCAAGCTGCACGAGTTTTAATTTAAGTATACAGCACCCCGGGCCCACCATTCCATCGCCCTCTGATTAAGTTTCAACCGTTGATTTCGTTTTTTATCGCATGGCCCGGAATCGTTCACACATCCCGTTGATTGACCAAGCCCGCCTCCACATCGTCCCTTCCACTTAGCCTTCTGTATGTCCACGTGTTATTTGCGTTCGCCTCCACCATTCATATACTCCGTTTATTTGTCATATTTCAGTGTTTGAGTCACGTATCTCCATCTCGTTCATTCATCGTCGCCCCACTGTATTTTTCATTTGCCACCCTCCAGTATGTGCATTTCCTACCACCTCGCGTCGTTTCATCATTCCGCCTGGACTCCACCACCACGTCCATGGATCCCGCCACGCCATTATCCCTGGGTCCGGTTTTCTTAACATATTTGGGGGTTTTGCAGGTTGCGGTGACGAGGAATCGCCATTAATCTCCGCCTCCATTACAAAAACCGAAGACGTACCAGAAGATCAACTTGCAGAGGTAGAGTTTATGAAGAAAAGCCTCGGGTAGTTGCCGTGACATGGCTTTCATTAAAGAAGCCATGGTAAAAGTCTACTAAACCCTCCAGAGCAATTTAAAACATAGATTTTTCACGAGCGGAGCTATTAATGATACGGCAAAGAGTATCAGTCAGAGAATAAGGAATTCAACATCTGGAGCCGAAGATTTTAAATAGCAATCCAGCATTCAGAAGGTAAAGAGTACAAGTGCATGAAAATCATATCCTCCAGGTTTTACTTCGACAGATTTTTCTCTCAGGAAAGTACAGAGTGTTACATATTTTATTCTTCATACCTTACCCCTAAAGAGATCTTCTACCCAGTGCATTTACTTCATGGAGCTGGCCGCAGAGTACATGTAATATTTCATGGCCGTCAAATAGTATGGCCGCGAAATGTTTCCGCCATTTTGTTTTAATGAAACAATTAATTGTTTTCACCTACTTCTTTTATGAGTTTTTCTTCTTCTTCCTCTATAAAAACCGAGAAGAAAGACATTGTAAGGGTTCCAGATTTTTATTAGAGAATTGTGTAGTGAAAGGCATTTTTGTATACATTTTGTATAAGCTCTTGTAAGAAGGCTCAGAGCCCGTAGGGTCTCAGTGAGGAGGAGTTCTATCTGTATTAGAGGATTCTGGTCTTTGGTATCCCACAGTATGTAACTTCCTTTTATGTGTTTAATACAACATTTCATTTTATCCATCTTCTTGTATCATGTACTGGAATGCGAGTGGCTCACTGATTTTAGGTAAGGATTTATCCTAGTTGATACCCATACTTGGATCAGTCAAGCGCTTTAAATATGGCTCAGGCATAATATACTGTTTCATGTTCATTTCATCCATCTTTCTGCTATATTAGTTGCTTTGGGGGGGTGCTTTTAAAACGCCATTGTCATATATGGATTCTTAGATTGATAAGCACATACATGGTTCTATTGTGTATCTAGGTATCAGACCAAGGTTAATTAATATCTTCTTATATTTCTTTCACCGCATACACCTTCTGATACTTGATTTCTGTGGCATATTATTTGAATCGGCCCTCTTTACAGTAAATTGTCTCTTAACTGTCTGATGCTTTTATATTAGAGCTTTGCATCTTGTCTCTGCAATATTACTTCCCCTGTGGCAATTTCTGTAAGTTCTGGTCCCATTTAAATCAATTTCCTTGTTTTACAAGAGATAGTAGGAGAGCCTTTGGATTGACACCCCAACTTTATTATATGCTCCTTGCTATGCTAAGATGTCCTAGGCACTGGTCTATGGCAACTCTAGACTGTCTCTAGGAGAGACAATATCTGTCGACAACATCTTTCTGGCGCCGTTGCTGGGGATCGAATTTAAGAATATCAGTTTCCCTGGGCCTCGACAAATCATATTCACTCTATAATCAGGTGAGCACAGAGAGTTGAAGAGTTGCATATCTCTCACCTTGGCGACTCCACTATTGTTTATTTGATAAATCTATTGGTAGTCCTGGCTCCTCGTAAGCCACATTTGAGGTCTTATACATCACAGTCAAAGATACCTTCAGTGTCTGACCCAGAGAAAATTATCCATAGAATAAGTTGGAGAGAAAAGAAATCAGTACGTGCTGAAATCCCTGAGTTTTCCATAGAAGATTATCTATCTTCTTCTTCTCAAGAAGTTCCAATAGAAAATCCCAACTCCACTGTGGGAGACACAGATTATTACTCAGATAGCCCACCCAGGGAAGGTGCTAGGATTAAAGCTAATCTTCACCCTACTCCTGAAGTCAAAGAGGTTAAAGAGGTGACCGAAGTAGCTGCTATTAACCGTGAGCTGTTCCCATCCACACCTCAGGCTGGTGTACAATATATCCCTATTGTTATTCATACTCCACTTCCTCCTCCGCCTCTTCCTCCATTTGTACACCAGATTGCTGCACAACCCCCACCTCCTCCAATGGCTAATGTCCCAGCCTTTTTGTTGAATAAATATGATCCCTTGGCATTACCTCAAGTGTTGAATGATATGCCACAGGACTATGTGAAGATCTTGCCTAGATTCACTGGGGAAAATGAAATTGATGCTCAGAAACATCTTGAGACCTTCTTCTCTTTTGCAGAGAACTTTAATGTAGAACATTTGGATGTAGTCTTAAGACTATTTGTGCAATCTCTGGATGGTGAAGCCAGAAAATGGTTCAAAACATTAGGAAATCGTTCCATCACCACTTGGGATGATATGGAAAATACTTTTCTTGGAAAATGGGGAGAAAAGAAATATCATGGACAATGTCTTACTGAGTTCAATACACTCAAGAAGAAACATAATGAAGGGGTGTCAGAATTTATCAAGAGATTTAATAAGTTATATCTAAACCTCCCTGCCGATATGAAGCCTCATCAGAATGTTGCCAAAGTTGTTTTCATAGCAGCCTTTGACTCAAATTTTGGTTTCTCTCTCAGGGAAAGAAAACCTGCTACCCTAGATGATGCTCAGTCAAATGCTCTTGAATTGGAATCAAACTTTGCTTCCACTGGGAAATTAAAAGGGAGAGCTGAACAGGATGCCAGAAGAAGGGGTAAAGAGGAAGTATCTACTTCTAGTCAGGATAAGGATTCAGATAAAATTGAAGAAATGAGCAAGATGATTAAGAATATTTCTAATAAACTGGTCAGGCTTGAATTGGAGACCAAGAAATCAGCTTCCAAGAACTTCCAGAATGCTCCAAACAGGGGTTACAATCCTCAGTATAGAAAGCCACCCCTGCAAATATTTCCAAGGGAAGCTAAGGAGCTACAGGACCAGGTGCCACACCCATTATACCTGGAAGGTCCAGTAGATGATACCACTGAAGATGCTGCCTATGAACTGCAAGATGCAAATCTTGCCTTTTCAAACAATGATGAAATAGAATGTCCATTGCAAGAAGAAGAAGAAGAGATCAGAGACACAGAAGATGCAGAAATCGATCACTACTGCAAGTAGTTTAATGATTTCATGCAAGCACATTTCAATAGAAAATATGAGCTCAGGTCTTCCAGGAAGAGAACTCAGACTCAAGAACATGAAGAAGAACCTCCCCAGAAGGAAGAATCCGCTCAAAAGGAGTCAACGATGAAGAAAGTCACAGACAAAGCTAAGAGTCCTCTAAACAAACCTCTGCAGCTAATGATCAAACTCCTTCCTCCTCAAAGGTAGTTAGTCCTCCTAATGTTGAGTCTGTATCAAAAGAAGTTAAACCTTCAGCTGAAATTAAAGAGTCAAAAGAAGTTGTAATAGAAAAGCCCCCTCCTGCTTTTAATTTGCAAAAATAACTTGAGAAAGTCAAGATCCCAGTCCCTTTGACTGAACTTTTGAAACAACCTGCATATCAATCTCAAGTCACTTCTTTGTTGCTCCCTCCTGAAGCACCAATAATCCCAGACAGTCTTAATCTTCAAAAAGAAATACCCATGGTATTTTTTGGCCCACATGTCAAGGAGATAGACCCTTCTACTCCTCCTTTCTATGTGTCTCTAATTATTCATGACCTGCTGTTACACAATTGTATGTTAGATTCTGGGGCTTCCCATAATCTTATGTCGTTGTCTGTCATGGAACAACTAGGTTTACAAATCACACGTCCATATAAAGACCTATATTCATTTGATTCCAAAAGAGTTAAATGCTTGGGGATGATTAAAGATTTAGTGGTCAATTTGGCCCAAATTCCAGCAAAAAGTGTAGTAATGGACATTGTGGTGGCTGACATCCCAGCTTGCTTTGGCATGTTGTTGTCAAGGTCCTGGGGAACAAAAATTGGTGGATCACTCAAATTAGACTTGACATATGCCACTATCCCTGTTTTTGGTGGCCAGGAGAGGAGGTTGTACAGAGAAACCAGATTTGTCAAGATGGTGACTAAGGCTGACAATTCGGAGAATTCACCAGTCTACAACAAAGAAGGAGATTTTTCATGTTTTATGCTTGAAGAAGATCAAAACTTTGCTCAGGAACCATCATTCTGTCAAATCAAGACTGAGCAGCCTTTAGAAAACCATGAAGCAGGAATATGGACTCTACATTTTGACGGAGCCAATTCAAGAGAAGGAAATGGAGCTGGAGTATTATTAATCTCTCCTACAGGAAAATGGATCCCACTGTATTTTAAATTGAAATATGAGGCTACTAATAATGTGGCTGAATATGAAGCACTATTGCAAGGATTGCAGACAGCCAAGAGCATGGGTATACAGAGTTTAAAGGTCCTGGGAGACTCTGAGCTAGTGGTCAGACAGGTCAGAAATCAATGTCAAACTAAACATCCACGGCTGAGAGCTTATAGAAATGAAGTATGGGACATGGTGGAGAACTTCTTCTTGGCATTCAAAATCTAGTTCATGCCCCGAGAGCAAAATAGAATGGCGGATTCTCTAGTTGTAGCTGCCAGTACATTTCGTCCTCCTCAGAACCCTCTCTTGAGATATGAAGTTGAGGTGCATTATAGGCCATCTATCCCAGATAATATCAAGCACTGGCAGGTATTTGAAGATGATGAACAGATGAAGAGATTCCTGGAGACAGTGGGAGAATTCTCCAATATGGAGATTGATGATGGTGAAGAAGATGAGGCTGAAGATATTTTAGAAAATAAGTGGGAGGAGAAAATGGCAGGAAGTAAAGTGTTACAACTAAAAGGAAATGTTATCTCTAGAGGGCTGGTCCCTCTAGAAAGGCTGTTTGACAAGAATTATGTCTCATTGCAACCTAGTAAAGTGGTAGAAGAAGATCAAGTAGAAGATCTGAATCTGGGTACTAATGTTGATCCCAAAATTGTCAAATTATCCAAGAAGGTCCCAGAGGAGTATAAAGAAAGATACCTGAAATTATTTCAATCTTATAAAGATGTATTTGCATGGTCCTATCAGGACCTGAAAACATTTGATATTAGTATAATGCAGCATAAAATTCCTCTGAGGGGAGATGCAAAACCTTATAAGCAGAAGCTCAGACAGATAAATCCTCTGCTGCTTCCCTCCATTGAGAAAGAAATTAAGAAGCTGCTAAAGGCCAAAATAATTGTGCCTCTAAGGTACTCAGAATGGGTTGCAAACTTGGTCCCTGTCATAAATAAAAATGGAGAAATAAGGCTATGTGTGGATTTCAGGAATTTAAACAGAGCATCTTTAAAAGACAATTATCCACTGCCCAAGATGGACCACATCCTGCAGAAAGTGGTGGGAGCCTCTAGAATTTCAATGATGGATGGTTTCTCTGGTTATAATCAGGTAGCTGTACTTCCAGAAGATCAGAAGAAGACTGCTTTCACTACACCATGGGGAACATTCATGTATGCCAGGATGCCTTTTGGACTAATTAATGCAGGAGCCACCTTTCAGAGGGTGATGGACATTGCTTTTGTGGGTGAGCAAGATAAGTTTCTGGTCGTGTACCTTGATGATATAACAGTGTTTTCAAAAAATGATGCTGAACACATTGAGCATTTACAAAGAAATTTTGAAAAATGCAGAAGGTATGGTCTTTCTCTTAATCCACAAAAGTCTTTATTTGCATTAGAGGAAGGCAAACTTTTGGGACATATTGTAACTAAAGATGGGGTGAGGATAGATCCCAAAAGAGTAGAAGTCATAAATGGTATTTCCCTCCCCAGTAATAAGAAGGAAGTGCAGGTGTTTTTAGGTCGCATAAATTTTCTGAGAAGGTTTATTCCTAACTATGCTGAGATAGTTAGGCATATAACATATATGCTAAAGAAGAATAATGAGGTGAAATGGTCACAAGAATCACGGGAGGCCTTTGCTAGAATTAAAGCTGCATTTTATGAAGCTCCTGTGCTAGCTGGACCAGATTATGCAAAGCCATTTATGATCTTTTCTTTTGCATCACCTCATACAGTAGCTGGAGTTCTGATACAGAAAAATGAAGAAGGATATGAACAACCAATTGCCTTTTTTAGTCAAGTGCTTCACGATGCAGAATTGAAATATAACATATTAGAGAAGCAGGCATATGCCTTGGTGAAGTCCCTTAAAGCATTTAGAACATATGTTTTGCAGTCTCACATTACTGCATACGTCCCTACAACAACTGTCAAAGACATCCTCATTCAGGGAGATAGTGAAGGGAAAAGAGGGAGATGGATTGCAAAAATACAGGAGTATGATCTAGACATTCGTCCAACCAAGCTAATTAAGGGACAGGGGCTAGCAAGGATCTTGTCAGAGTCAAGCTACCAGGCTCTGGGCATAAATTTGTCTATGGTAGCAAATGGAGAGTCTGAGAAAGAGAAAGAGCAGCAAGGTCTGGAAATGGCCACTCAGAAAGCACATATAAAATACCTCACTAGTCCGTGGTATAAGGAGATAGTAGAATACCTCCTAACACTCAGCTTTCCACCCAGCTGTGATAAATCAAAATACAGGGCTTTGAGGTTGAAGTCACAAAAGTATGTAGTTGCCAATGGTCATCTGTATTGGAGAGATCCTTCAAGCATCCTACTCCTGTGCCTCACAGAGGATGAAGTGGAAAGTATAATGATGGAATTTCATGAAGTAATATGTGGAGGACACTATAGCTGGAGGGCCACAGCTCATAAAATCTTAAAGGCAGGTTTCTACTGGCCAAAATTATTTGGAGATGTTTTTACTTGGGTCAGAGCATGTAATAAGTGTCAGAAATTTGCTGAGAAACAGAAGTTGGCAGCTCTGCCCCTAATTCCAGTTCATGTAGAAGAACCATTTCAACAATGGGGAATAGATTTTATTGGAGAAATACATCCCCCATCAAGTGGACAACATAAATGGATATTAACAGCCACAGATTACTTTACAAAATGGGTGGAAGCCATACCTGCAAGGAATGCTACTGACACTATCATCATAAAATTCATGGAAGAAAACATCATATCCAGGTTTGGCTGTCCTACTAGAATAATAACTGATAATGCTTAGGCCTTCAAATCTGCAAAATTCATGAATTTTTGTCAACAATATAATATTGCACTTAATCATTCCACAACATACTATCCACATGGGAATGGTTTGGCAGAATCTTCTAATAAAACTTTAGTGAGGGCCTTGAAGAAAACTATAAATGAAAATCAGAAGAATTGGGATTCCCAATTGAAATTTTCTCTATGGGCTAATAGAATCACCAGCAAGCGAGCAACTGGGAAATCCCCATTCGAATTGGTATATGGACGAGCAACAGTGTTCCCCGTGCAGCTGGCCTTACCGGTTGCACGTTTCGTGCAAGAAAGTCAGGAAGAACCTGATGATATGGTCAGGAGAATCAATCAATTGGTGGAATTAGAGGAAACACGGGACCAGGTGAGTCAGAGATTAGCTGAATATCAAGAGAGAATGAAGCATATATTTGATCAGCATGCAAAAGATAGAAAACTTCAAATTGGAGATCTAGTTCTCAGATGGGATGTACGAAGGGCTGAAAAAGGAAAACATGGCAAGTTAAATCCATTGTGGTTTGGCCCATTTAAAATTGTGGAGCAGAGAGGTAATAATACATTTATATTGGAGAATTTACAAGGTGACGTGCTGGATGCCCCTGTAAATGGCCAATTTCTGAAGCCCTACTTCCGATTCTGATTCAAGCAGGGAGTGCCTGTTGTACCATAATTGTATATAAGTTTTGTTTCAGTTCTTGTTTCAATAAGGGATGTGTGCTGACGAATTGTGAAGAGAAATGCAGCGGGGCTGAATAGCATAGTTAGCAGAAAGATGAACAGGCGGTCTGCAAGTCCTCGACACATCCAGGTATGAACGAGCCGTCCCCAGATGGAGCCGATGTTGACCATGTCAGCCCCCTTTAATATTTTGGCTATTAACCTTGCTTAAACCTTTCAAAACTTTCTACCGTGGCCTAAGAAACTCTTTTTATGCTTACCGTTGCCCTCCTTCGCATCCAAATTACATAATAGAAGGCCGAAAGACTCACTTTTGAAATATTTAAATCCGAGCCCCTTTGGTCCTAGTCTCCTACAGCCAGTCTTTCACGTGACCCAAGCACTAAACCCTTTGCCAGATCAAAAGGAGCTTATCGTTTAAAGCTATCGGGCCCACTCCGTGCCGTCCGATCGAACACAAATCAATGGCCTAGAATCTCCTTTGCTTTGGTGGTCCCCGCGCCCGCACCCACTCAGAAACCGGCCTGTTTATTTCACACCACCTTTGCTGGGCAGGCGGTATTCCGCAAATCGCAGTGATTCCATATGTTTCTTGCCACGCGTCCCAGGCCACTGTTCCAATACCACCCCATTTCGCGTGTTAACGTCTGACCCAAGACGTGCAGCGAAATCTATGTGAGCCATCCGATCCTGAATGCTCCATCCAACGGCTGCCAATCTCCCAAGCTACACGAGTTTTAATTTAAGTATATGGCACCCCGGGCCCGCCATTCCATCGCCCTCTGATTAAGTTTCAACCGTTGATTTCGTTTTTGATCGCATGGCCCGGAATCGTTCACACATCCCGTTGATTGACCAAGCCCGCCTCCACGTCGTCCCTTCCACTTAGCCTTCCGTATGTCCACGTGTTATTTGCGTTCGCCTCCACCATTCATATACTCCGTTTATGTGTCATATTTCAGTGTTTGAGTCATGTATCTCCGTCTCGTTCATTCATCGTCGCCCCACTGTATTTTTCATTTTCCACCCTCCAGTATGTGCATTTCCTACCACCTCGCGTCGTTTCATCATTCCGCCTCGACTCCACCACCACATCCATGGATCCCGCCACGCCATTATCCCTGGGTCCGGTTTTCTTAACATATTTGGGGGTTTTGCAGGTTGCGGTGACAAGGAATCACCATTAATCTCCGCCTCCATTACAGAAACCGAAGACGTACCAGAAGATCAGCTTGCAGAGGTATAGTTTATGAAGAAAAGCCTCGGGTAGTTGCCGTGACATGGCTTTCATTAAAGAAGCCATGGTAAAAGTCTACTAAACCCTCCAGAGCAATTTAAAACATAGATTTTTCACGGGCGGAGCTATTAATGATACGGAAAAGAGTATCAGTCAGAGAATAAGGAATTCAACATATGGAGCCGAAGATTTTAAATAGCAATCCAGCATTCAGAAGGCAAAGAGTACAAGTGCATGAAAATCATATCCTCCAGGTTTTACTTCGACAGATTTTTCTCTCAGGAAAGTACAGAGTGTTACATATTTTATTCTTCATACCTTACCCCTAAAGAGATCTTCTACCCAGTGCATTTACTTCATGGAGCTGGCAGCAGAGTACATGTAACATTTCATGGCCATCAAATAGTATGGGCGCGAAATGTTTCTGCCATTTTGTTCAAATTAAACAATTAATTGTTTCCACCTACTTCTTTTATTAGTTTCTCTTCTCCTTCCTCTATAAAAAGGAGGAAGAAAGACATTGTAAGGGTTCCAGATTTTTATCAGAAAATTGTGCAGTGAAAGGCAATTTTTGTATGCATTTTGTATAAGCTCTAGTATGAAGGCTCAGAGCCCGTAGGGTCTGAGTGAGGAGGAGTTCCATCTGTGTTAGAGGATTCTGGTCTCTGGTATCCTACAGTATGTAACTTCCTTTTATGTGTTTAATATAACATTTCATTTTATCCATCTTCTTGTATCATGTACTGGAATGCGAGTGGCTCACTGATTTTAGGTAAGGATTTATCCTAGTTGATACCCATACTTGGATTAGTCAAGTGCTTTAAATATGGCTCAGGCATGATATACTGTTTCATGTTCATTTCATCCATCTTTCTGCTATATTAGTTGCTTTGGGGGGGTGCTTTTCAAATGCCATTGTCATGTATGGATTCTTAGATTGATAAGCCCATACATGGTTCTGTTGTGTATCTGGGTATCAGACCAAGGTTAACTAATATCTTCTTATATTTCTTTCACCGCATACACCTTCTGATACTTGATTTCTGTGGAATATTATTTTAATCGGCCCTCTTTACAGTAAATTGTCTCTTAACTGTCTGATGCTTTTATATTAGAGCTTTGCATCTTGTCTCTGCAATATTACTTCCCCTGTGGCAATTTCTATAAGTTCTGGTCCCATTTAAATCAATTTCCTTGTTTTACAAGAGATAGTAGGAGAGCCTTTGGATTGACACCCCATCTTTATTATATGCTCCTTGATATGCTAAGATATCCTAGGCACTGGTCTATGGCAACTTTAGACTGTCTCTAGGAGAGACAATATCTGTCGACAACAGGGGGATTATTCACAACATCCACCAAATAACAGTGTTAAAAACACAAAATTGAAAAGATGATTATCAATATAAAACATAATATCAACATAAAATTATGCCACTAAAACAAGACAATTTTGCAATATCATGTAAATAAATGTACAAATTAAAAAAACACAAAATATAATACCAAAATCACTATTAATATTAATAAATATATATATATGTTTTCATATAAAATAAAAAGCAAACAATTATTATCACATAACTATTTTTTTTTTTTTGTAAGTTAGGCTAAACTATATTAGATCAAAAGAAAACTTTACATAGGTGTTGGGCTAAGATGGTAAGTAGTGCTTAACCAATCCCAACCTTAGAGGCTTTCAAAATGGCGCATGTTTGGGGTTGCCTCCTAGGAGGAAACCAACCCTTTAAAAGCATCAAACAACCAATATTTACAGAGTGTGTCGTGAAACATATATAAAAAAAAGATCTGTAGTAAGTGTTGAAATAACAGAAAACAGAAAAGAGCCGAGCAGTTGCGCATCCATGGTGTTCCTTCATCATCCTCTATAGCAGGGTCCTCCTCCTCGATGCGACAACCATATTCCTGCACAATGGCCTCCTCCTCAACAAAAGGCACGCGTGGGGGCTTTGTTGCAAGTGCGTAGAGGATGGGAGCAACTGGGTACTCAGCATCAGGAATTCGCATCCAGACTCCGTTTGAGTCCATGATCCACACATCTGTGTCCTCCCCCGAGGCCTCTTGAATTGGGAGAGGCCCTGCTTTGCGAGGAGTGGACTGCTCGGAGTGCACAATGGTGGAATTCCTGGGGCCTCTTCTGCCCCTCTGATTCTTCTGAGCTAAGGCGATCTCCTCCTGGTTGCACTCAGACCGTTGTGGTGCTTCCCTGTAATGGCTGCCGGAAGAGGAGCCTTCAATGGATTCCAAAAGGTGATACTGATCGCGTTGATAGCAACTCGAGAACGCACCTCTATGGCTACCCCTGATGGTATTTTGGCGTTGATGCAAAGCCATGGGGGGGCTAATAGACAGAGAGATAGAGGTCGGGCTAAAAGCGGTGATGTGCTCAATAGGGGAGCGCGCAACAAAGAGGCACAGCAGGGGGCATGCAGAAGGGGGGCGCGCAGAGAGGGAGCCTGCCTCAGAAAGCGCACAGTGGGATGAATCTGAAGAAGCGGGGAATTCTAGAGGGAAGCCCGCAGCTAGGGGGTGCGCCACAAGGAGCGCGCAGCCTAAAGGGAAACAATGGGTGAGGCTCCCGACAAGCTAGCATCAGTAAGGTGGTGCGCGAGAGGGAGAGCGCGCAGCTGGGGTGGGCGCACAGGGAAACTGAGGCAACAATAGAATGGCAAGGGAGGGGGTGAAGAACGCTCTGGAGGCCAACTGGAGCAGCATAGGGATGATAGAATGAGGGAATACTGCGCCTTTTGAAGACTTGTGGCACAAGCGCAGATGCTGTGTGATTTTGTGGCACACTTGCATATGCGAGTTGGGACAGTTCACTTGGGGTTGCATCTGATTCAGAGTATGGTAGAAGATCAGGTGCATCAGAGTGCTCATGCGAATGATTGCTAAGAGGAGGTTCCACATCAGGTTAAAATTGGCAGTGCAAGACTTCGTCAGCCTCTTCATGAGATGATCTGGCTTGCACATTCGCATCATGTCACCTACATCCAGAGATTATCACATAGCTATTAAAATATAACTTCAAAATCAATTTCCCACATCAATAAAATTTTCAATATAAATAAGTTACATACTCTAAAACCAATTTCCATATCAACACAAACCAACTTTTTACATGTTATATACTCCAAAACTAATACCCATATAAAATGTTATATACTCCAAAAATAATTCTCAGAAGACAATTAACATAAATATCATATACTCCAAAACCATTTCCGTATCAATACAACGTTAAATGTCTTATATACCTTTATTTCAAACAATTATTTTATATATACAACTATTCACCAATGCATTATATACCTTTATATCAAACCATTATTTTATATATTGCCACACAAAAGGACATAGCCATTCACCACACAAAAAATAGTTAGGCTTTGGATATAGATGTGGCCTCTTTCTTTTCATAGATAAAGGCTTTAGATATAGATGTGGCTTCTTTTTTCCATATCCAAGCTCTATGGTCTATTCATGCAATGATGTCTCTTTCCGTATCTAAGGCCTTGTCTGTCTATTTTTGCACTGATGTGATTTTATCATCCTAAAAGCCAAAGCCTAGGATCAAATGAGGGGGGGAGGCATGTGAGGATATAGACAAAAACACCTTAAAAGCCAATCTAACCCTGCAAGAGAACCACGGTTGGCATGTGGTAGGCATCTCGGGTTGTGGATAAGATGCGATCATTTAATCCATGACTATATCCCGTGGGCCCATTGACTCTTTGTTTCTTTTTATCCCTTTACATGGTGTTTTCCCTTTCGATCAAATATCAAACATGTTAAAGTTATGTAAAATTAGATGTCTATTATGGTGCGAGATATAATTTGATGATATACTTTTTTAGATTAAGTGGAGATTCAATTTTTAATAATTTTTTTATTAAATTTAGTACACAATGATTAAATTTAGGTTGAAGAAGTGAGATATAACCATTTTAATGCGAATATTAAAATAATTACGTGAAAAAAGTTCGATTTATTTATTGAATCTAATTTATCATAAATATTATTTTAAAAATGAAAAAAAAAACACTAAATAAAAAGATACATTTCAAGGAAATGAACAACTTCTATAATAATAATAGTAGGTGTTGTTTCATAAATCAACTTTATTATTTGTATCAATTTAAGATTGTTGAATTATATATGTACTTTAAGTTTATATATTATTATATTAAGTTTACAAATTTTCAAAATTGATTGAAGATGATAAGTATTAATTTTCATTTTCATTAAAATTAAATTATTTTATTTAAAAAGTTAAATTATTTTTAAAATTGTATTATATATTTACAAAACGACAATAATAGAAACATTTTAAGATTATTGTAATTTTAAAATGGTTTCGGAAATTAAGAAAATTAAAATCAATACTATAATGATGATATTTATGTTAAAGTTTTTTTTAAGTTAGATATAATATTTTTATTACTTTTAAAAAATAAGCATGAGAAACATAATCAACATCTATTGTAATATGGTATTAATTTATTCATAGGGAAATCAGGTATGTTGATTGTTTGATTGCGTTATAAACCAACCAAAATATAAACAGTTTGAAATTGTCCAACAATGCAAGTATAACTTGATAGTCTTTGTCACCTCTATTGACTATTAATCTATACCAAATAAGCCAAAAATTTTCTCTATACATCTAAATATTATTAAACGTGGACAACCAAAACATCGTAATTAGCAAGGGACAAACTAACCATCTGAAGATTCGATAGGTGTTGGGTCTTTGGCACTGGAACCTGGTAAGTTGGTCTGAGGCAAGCAAGGAATATGCTTCTCAATGCAAGCCAAATGAGCATTCTGCTGATGGATCTGGTGTTGGATAAACTAAATTTCCTCATGAATTGCTTGAATCTCCTCTATCTGACCTAAAATACCTTCAGTCCTTGTCCATAGAGCCTTTGCAAGAAGGGTTTTCACAACCCAATAGGTAAAAAGAGATTGTTGGTACTGGGAGCGGTGACCATGGGTATGCCCTCGGTTTGGGCTAAATCACCCAATTCCTCTATCAATTCCTGGTCACTTGTATTGTTGTGATTAATAATGCCAGTTTCCCACTCCTCAACCGTTTAGCGAGGCATTGGATGGGTAATTGTCGTGTAAGCCTTGACTGTAGCCGAGGTAGACCGTGACCGAGATTCAGGCCCACAAGTTGTTGAATCGCGCATTCTCCCACCCCCCGCCCTCGATCTCGACCTCGACCTCTCCCCCAACAACAAGAGGACTGCGACATTGATGCATTACCAGGCAAGCCATGCTACCCTAAAAAGTTAAGATAAGCCATAAATGCAGAAATCTGGAATGTTATTCTCGACATTTATGTTAAAGTATTATTCTTCAACTATTTATGATATATTTATAATTGATGATATTTATGTTAAACTTGCATTAATGGTATTGTGATTAAATATTTTACACAATATTTTAAAATTTTATATTATTTAAATTTAAATTTTTTCTATTTTGAAATTCATTTATTTGTTTTATAGTTGGTTGATTAATTATAAACTTATGATAGTAGTTTTTTTTTTTCAACTTAATTGTTGTGACTTATCCACCACTTCATAAGAAACTTCAACTTTTTTTATTAATAAAATGATTAAAAAATATCAAATTTTAATATATTAAAACAAATTCAAATAAATTAAATTTTAATCATTTAACTATTTTATTTTTTAATTAATGATAAATATTTTCAATAACTTTTTATTTTTTTTTAACCATTTTTCATATGTTTTTTTTTAATTTGCAACTCGATTACAATAATTCCACGAGTTTTTTAATGAAACAAATTTAAACCATTTTTCATATCTCTTTTTTTTAAATTTGCAACTCGCTTCCAATAACTCCATGAGTTTTTTAATTTTAATTTTTTTAAATTACAACTCACTTACAATAATTCCACGAGTACTTCACTTCTTAATTTTTCAATAAATTACATTTAATATATTTTTTTGAAAAAAATATATGGAAATAACTAAATTGCACTAACTACTTTCCTTGAAAATGAAAAAAAACTAAATAATATAAATCGCAATCAAAATTACATATCCCATCTCATGCCAACACGCTCAGACTCAAGTACACTTATCTATAAAAAAAAAATTCGCATAGTTACCCTATAACTTCTTAGACAACAAAAGCCAAAAGTCAAAATAATTTAATGAGTGCGAAAAGGGCGGGTGCCGAGTAACCTGAACACAACTCTGCAGTGCGGTCAGATGTTGTGGATCAACCTAACCCAAGGACTCACGAGGGTTTGGTTAGGTATAGGCCGGCGGAGTGACTACAAAAGAAGGGCAAAGAGCCACGTTATTTATTATCATATTTTATATATTTTGATGTGTTTGGTTCGAGTCGTCCACCACTATCACCACCGCTTTTTTGTCGGATAGTGTGGTGGGTGCGCGTTTTTGTCGGTTGTCGCGACATGGAAAGAAGGAGAGGGCCCCGTTGACCAGACGCTTCTTTGTCATTTCCGGTGGCGTCTCCACCAGCAACGAAGTATTCCTTCGTCGTTTTGCACGATTTATTACGGCTTAAATGCACCCCACACCGGTCCCTCTCCTCGACCGCTCCCGTCCTTTCACTTCATTGCTGCACGGTATTTCGTTTCCCTCTGTTTCTTGCTCTTGCAGGCATCGATTATCCCTGCTATTTATCGCTTCTTTGGCCAATTCCTGTTTCCCCTATTTCTCGTCTTCTTTTCCTTTTGGCTCTCCGTTTTGTTTTCTTGAACCCCCAAGGGTTTTTCGCGGCTGAGTGAGTATAAATGGCCAGGGTCGACGAAGAGTCGCAAGATCGAGTCGCAGCGGGCAAATACAAGAAACTGGCGCTATGTCAGTATGAGGTCGCCGGCAATGTTGACATGCTGAACGAGATATTCAAGCATCTGGATGCGGCGTCTTTGGCCATGGCTTCTTGCGTCTCCAAGAAATGGAAGCACGCCTCCGACGATGAGGGTCTCTGGGAAGCAATCTGTACGCGCCATTGGCCTTCCACAGCCTCCTCTCAGAGCGGGCAGTTGAAATCCGTGGTCATGGCTCTCGGCGGATTCCGGCGCCTCTATGCTAACTGCTTGCATCCCCTTCTTTCCAGAAGTAATAACAGTCTGAAATCTTGCTCAATATCCAAAGGGGGTTCGTCTTCTGCGAAGCAAAAGTGGAGCAAGGACGAGGTCTATCTTTCCCTCTCGCTCTTTTCCATCGATTGCTATGAGAGAATAATACCTCCTGTGGCTTCGCATCCACCTCGAATGACCGGAATTCTGAGGCCCTATCTGGATGATCAACAGCCAGGCTCCTCTTCCACCGCCTTTAACTCCGATGTGCGTCGCCTTCTGGACGGGTGGAGAGGCAAATGCAGCTTTCACCCATCTAACGCAAATAACAACACTGCCCCTCTTCATTCATCCAAAAAGATCAGCGCTAGGGCTGAAGATGCTAACTATTGTTGGGGATCCATGGATTCAAAATCCTCTCCCAAATAACCTTCACATACAGACAGCATTAAAGGTACCAGTTACTCATTTCAGAATCTTCAATTCTGTAATATTAACCTTATTTGTCGATTATTTCCCAAATCTTTTAATCACAGAGATGTATCGAAGAATGGTCTTCCTCCTTACGCGTTGCAGCGATTTACATTAAATTCTCCGCCCAGCAAAATGGCATATTTATTTTGTTTGGATTGTTGTGTATATTTGGCTTCAAGTTCAAAAAAAAAATATTCATAGTTGGAACCAATGGGTCTGTACTGCGGATGTAGATAAGATATTTAATTTGCCCCCCTTTTCAAAATGGGCTTTCGAAACGCCATGAAGCCGTGGATTGCTCCGGTTGTTATTCCCCATAAATTCATTTCACCGCATCCTCCTGACCGCATCGCCTCTTTTCGGATTTTATTTCATCAATTCTCTTGTATTCATTTGTATCCAAAATATCGAGAAAAAAATAGTGTGTCCATCTTATTTTTTCAGACTTTTATTAATGTTATAATCTCCACTTGCTTAACCAAATTCAATATTGTTTTTCTTATTTATTACTTATTTGAAAATTTTTACGATTTTGCAGTTCAACTCATGTAAACTTTTGCGATTTAAATAATTGGAAATTTTTATTAAACTTTGTTTACAGTTCTATTGTTGTAAATTTTGGGAATTGAATTTTTTAATAGTATTTTATATTTAAAATCTAATAAAAACAATATGAAAAATTTGTATTACAAGTTCCAAAAATTAATGAAAATACAGGACAACGTTATTTCAAGTCATATATACCATATATTTATTTGTTCGAAAGACTTTATTATTTATTTGAAAACTTTTATTAAACTTTGTTTACAGTTCAAGTGTAACTCAGGTAAACTTTTTACAATTCGAAAATTCGTTTATAATAATTTAGGTTTAAAATTTAATAAAAACAATACGAAAAATGGTACATGCTATTCTAGTTTTAAAATTTAATAAAATTACAGAAGAATACTATCACAACAATCCATAATTGAGCATGTTACTAAAATATAGGATTATTAGTTCGCATGAAAAAAATAGAATTAATATGCAACTTTGGATTATTTAAAATTTAATAATAGAAATTAATATTATTAATTTTTGTTGCTGAATATGTTTATTGGGCTTGGAGTATGTCTTAAAACTGTTTCTCTTTAGTTAAGAGCTTGTTTTCCTCTCACTTACGGGAACAGGTTAAAGGCCCAACACTTAGAAGTAGGAGTGAAAGGTGGGGTGGTTTTCCTTCAATAACACATGAATCAAGGTGCATTCGTTGAGACAATGATGGTTGTCCCCACAATTGGTTTGACAATTGAGTTATGATAGGTTTTTCCAAAGTATAAAAAATTGTTTATAAAATAAAATTGAAAATAAAATTTAATTTAATTGAATTAAGTAGATATGTAAATTTTAGAAGTTTCAATGGTGGAAAGTAAAGAGTTTTTCAACATTGGACAAGGTCTAGTTCTCAGGAGGATCTAACTTGCAGCCATGGGGCACCTTGCACTCAAAGAAGATATATAGTTTTTTCACCAATGCACACATAAATGGATCAAAATCATTATAAAATCAATTGGGGTTGTCTTGGATGGTTGCGCAAAATGGTTGTTATTTTCCCCATCCTAGTTCAAATCCCCGTGAGTGACAAGTTATAATGCCCTAATAAATATCGACCTAGACCCATGAGGTATAAATCCCGGTGAGTGACAAGTTATAATGCCCTAGTAAATATAGACCTAGACCCATGAGGTATAGACTAGTTGGTCTGAGTGGGGTTTAGTCTGCGCCATGTCTTGAGTTCAAACCTTAAGGGGAGGGGTTGAGTATGGAAGCCACTTTGGGGAAAATAAACTATCTCAAGCAATGTTATTTTCCCCGCCCAAGTTCAAATCCCCACTAGTGACATAATGATTTAAAATGTATTAATAAATATAGACCAATGAGTGTAGACCAGTTGGTCTGAGTGGGGTTCAATTTGTGCAAGGTCTTGGGTTCAAACCTCGTGGGGAGGCGTTGAGAATGGAAGCCACTTTTGGGGAATTAAACTATCTTAAGGGGTGTCCAGGCTTGAGCAAGCCTCACACAATTGTGGTGATATCATCCCATCGTGGTTTGATAGTACATCCGACCAATGTGTTGGCCTTGGCCTAGGTTCAACCTAGCCACCAAAAAAGAAATATTCTTTATGTATAATGCCAGGTATTAGGTTCAAACCTCATGGGGAGAGCAAGCCTCACACAATTGTGGTGATATCATCCCATTGTGGTTTGATAGTACATTCGACCAATGTGTTGGCCTAATTGTGGTGATATCATCCCATCGTGGTTTGATAGTACACCTCATGGGGAGAGCAAATTCGAATTATTTTATTAACGTAGTTGTTAGGGTTAAAATTATTAATTGTGATTTATTTAGAGTAATTATTGTAGAGTTATTTTTATTTTTTTAATTAAATATTAAATTAAAGTATTAAAATATTTAGATATATTTTTATTACGATTTTGTATATTGTTAGTTTTTTTTTTTGAATTTCCATGAGTTGCTTATGCTTGTATAAGGATTTTAGAGTTCATTATTTGTTTTTAATTAAATTTTATTTTTGATATTCTTAAATTTGAAATTTAGAATTATTTTTTAGATAAATAAAATTAAAAGACTATTATCATCTAGAATTATTTATTGGATAAATAATATGATAATATTATTTTCATTTTAGTTATAATATGAATCATCAAACTAATAAAAAAAAATAAAAAAATCTTTAAAAATGTCACCTATCTATGCTAAAAGAATCTAGAATAATCAATAAAATCTTGATGTTGGATTTGAAAGAACCATCTAGCAGGTTAATTTGTCAGATATCTTTTAATGAAATGTGCATTAGTCTTGATTGGAAGGTATCTTTGAATAAACAACTTTGGAATTATCATCTTAAACCATTATACCTAGCCCTAACTACTTAAGTAACAACCACACTTAGGGGCTAGGACCAGACTAGAAGACTTCACTTTCCCTCAATTTCTCTTTCACCCTTGTTCTTCTCTACAATTTGCTTTGTTTTCTTTGTACTTTTCTATTTGAGAGGGATTCTCAATCCATTCGTCCATTCAATTATACAAGCAAGAAAATCAATTGATTGTGGCCATGAGGATGAAGCCTTTATAATTGCTTGATCGCTTGTGACAACATATACTTGGATACATTGAACTCAGTTTCAATGGATAAGCAAGTTGGGTGACTTTGACTTTGAGTCTAGTGGATAAAGTACCTTAACACAGTGGGACAATGCAATTGAGGTTTAAGGTTCCTACATAGCACGTAAAGCATGGTATTGGAATGTGACAACTTGGTTTATTCAAATGATTGAGCTTAGCCTTGAACAATGGGCTAGTTCCATCAAAACTAGTTTTCCAGGTGAAACAGTAGTAGATCCAGATGAAATTTTGTTGTTTAGACTGTTATGACTAATTTATACCCAACATAATAGAGGAGACTCCCATTAGTAACACACTCAAGCGGCGTACATATACTTTACATAATTTTAAGTGATGCCCCATAAGCAATGTGCATAGAAGTGATACTTTTCAAAGTGAGAAACATAGTCAACATGCCATGTAAGATACCTACCATAAGTGACCTAGTTAAGCATCAATGCATTGAAGCAAAACACACAAGCCATCATACACAAGTGTAATGTGACATATATTTATATTTGATTTGGTCCAACTAAACTTTTTCATACAAAATGGAGTCTTTTTGCCAACATACATAATGGAAACTCATGCCCAACAATGAGAAAATGGTAGCTAGAGCCCTACACACAAAATGGCATCTTGTGTCGAAAATGACACATCATGGCTAATGTACATAATCACTCTCAATCACCATCACCACCCTTTGTACTTCTACTGCATCTCCAGAGTTGATCTTCATCCTCTTCGACATGGAGGGACCTCGACCTTTCTATGGACTTGGAGTACTATGCCTCTTTAGGCTCTGAAAAGGAACAAAAACATATTAGGTCATTTTCCCATAGTTCAATCAATGAACACTCTTAATAAATACAATTAAAATTCACATAAAAACTCACCTTAATCATGAATGTAAATGGTCGAGGGGTTATCCTCCTACGTGTTCCAAGCCTCTCAAGAACGAATGCATGCAAGAATTACAACATTCAATTAATTGAAAAAAATCAAGATGTTCACAAAACCAATTTAACTCATGTGCTTAATGAGACTTTGATTAAATAATTAGTCTCACTATGAAATTTGATGCAATGGAGATTACCTCCCTTCTTGGCTTGGAGGTGGAGCACTTGGTTGGACAACTTGCTCCAAGGCAATGATGGGGATCGAGAGGATGTGGTTACAACAATAATAGATACAATCATTGTAGATGTAGCTATAATAGATGCAATACTTGTTGCTGCAATAATGGATGCATTAATAATAGGTGGGGCACTGGGATGAACAACTTGCTTTGAGGAAATTATTGAGGTTAGGGAGGATATAGTTGCAACAATAATAGATTCAACTACCATAGGTGTAGCTATAGTAGATGAAATACTAGTTGCAACAACGAATGTGATGAGAGGAGTGGTCTGATGATGGATTTGTGCAAGGTGAATGGTTGTGGACATGGTGGAAAGGTGTAAAGGAAAATGCACTAGGCATTAGAGGTGATAAACCCCCACTAGCTATACAATAGGAGGAAGCACTATAGGGGAAGAAATAAAAATGCCAAGTGTTGGTCGGGGACCCAATGGTTGGACTTGGCATGAAGTGTGGACTAACTGGGATGAAAGGGGATGGGACTAGAAGAATGGCACCTACATAGACATTTGTAATATGTTTGATTGGTACAAAAACATCAAATTCAACTATAGTAAGATAATGAAAGTTGCATTAAAAGTAGATATAATCTAACATATGCTACCTAGGTGGGAGGTGATTTGGAAATCCTAGATGGATATGTTTTTTGAAACTCTCCTATAGACAATTGTGGAAACATGACAAAATTAAGATTAATTTCTCCAAAAAAACATGGATATTTACAAAACAACAAATTTTTAAATAATGCTAAGTTACCATAAAGGTAGACCATAATAAAGACATTTAAATACTTGTGTGTGAGGTGTCACAATATCAAATGTTACAACCAAGGGTGCATTGCGATTGGGAAAACTAATATATTTCCAACTCGATTGTGTCATACCCTCTTCTAGAATATGCACATGCAAAATAAAATAAAATGAAAAAGAAATAATTTACAGTTACATTTGTTGAAAATTTATCAATTTTACAACCAAATTTATAACTAATGATTTAGCATCAATTAAAAATTATACTAACCTTATCCATAAATCGCTCCTAGAAAGGATCCTCCATTAGGCCATGGCAAGAATGCCCATAATTAGAGCATAAATGTGGCACCACTCGACTCGAACCAGGAACACCAACCTACTTATGTGGAGTCGATGGTCTGTAATTAGTGTAGCTCAAAGGCCTTGCGCCTAGAGGTGTAAAAGACTCCTTTGATGGATCTCATCTAGAGGCCACAAAAAATGAACTATGCTACACTACACTACGTGTGAAATGTGCTGTCACATTGATAATGTTAACAAGGAAATATGAAAGCTAAGGTGTCTGTGTGGTGGAGGGGGTTAGGCATATGCCTAGGAGTAGGTGGCCTTCTCATTGGATCATGTCTAGCATTTAGTTGATACTAGGAAAATCCAAGACCAATCCCTTGGAACTCACTCATGTCAAAATAGTTAACACAGAGGCCACATATGAATTCAAACCACCATTTTTGAAGGAAGTATAATGGCACCTCCCTATTATTACAAGGAGGTTTATCAAAAAACATAAACCAATGACTTATCTAATTCTCTTTCCATGGTGGCCCTCTTAATGACCTCCATCTTCACATGTACATCTAGTCTTCCATGTTTCTTGCTTAAAGAAGGTATTTGGTGACAAGATCCTAGTCAAATCTACTCTAACCAAAGATTAATGAAGAAGAAAATATAATACTAGAGCCAGAAATAATCTTAGAAACAAGGAATGAGTAACTGAGAAATCGAGCAATTACTGAGTGCCTCATCAAATGGAAGAATCTACCAGTGGAAGAGGCAACATGGGAAGATAAGTTGTTTATGAAAAAAATACCCACAGATAGTTAAGTGTTAAGGAAAACATTTCTTGGAACGGGAGGGGCATGTTAAGCCATATATAAGCTCCATGTAACCCTCAAACCCCTTATTAAGTCTTAGATAGTGAGTAATTACTTTTTTATTATTATATTGTTATGTACGTTAGAACCTAGTTGTTAATTTGGTAGCTCAGTGACAAATTCCAACCATGGGATGAGATTGCTCTTTTCGAGAGGACCAATTTTTACTATTGAAGTGCTCAATTTGGACAAGGGAAAGTGTATTTTTGAATTAATCCCACATGTGCAAATTAGATCAAGTCGACCCAAAAGATAAATTAGATACCCATGGATGGTTATAAATACAAGTCAAGTGACCATCATTTGGAAACCATGATGAATCATTTCTTCTATTCTTCTTTCTTTGGTTTTGGCTCACGTAGATTTGAGATGGTTCATGGAAGTTCGCTTGCACAAGTCCACGATTATAGGGTCTGATGCTTGCACGTGTCTAGGGATTTGGATCACAACTATAGGCTTGTAATAGGAAATTTTCGGCTGCAATCGCACACAGGATGGATCATCCATGCGACTGAAGCCTTTTAGTCACACACACATCACATCATCCTTGCAGTTGTGACCTAGGGTTTGGTTTTATCAGTTTATTGCAAATTTCTCTTGTTGTCCACAGACAGTGGCAATTGATTACAGGCTTTTGAAGCAGGGTTTTGAGTATTAGAATTGTTGGGTTCATCTCATGGATATTGTTTAGTTGATTTTGCTGGATAGGTTTATGGTTGTTGGTATTATTGTACTCTCTCTTGCTAAATCATTCAATGACAATCTAATAATAAGAAGAATCTTTGAAAGGGTTTTCCCCATAGTGGTTTTTTCCCTAGTCTTCGACCAATCCTGGTGTCTCTATGTGTGAATGATTTTCTTCTATTGTTCCTTTATGTTCCCTGCATTGATGATGATGTTTTTCTTTTTATGTAATTACATATGTTGTTGTATAATGTTATAAATATGATAATGTTAAGTTTCTATGGGGTCAATTTAATATGAAAATGTTGAAATGAAATTATCAAAGAAAAGAAAAATATAGCTCTAAGAAAAAATTAACACTAGTATGGTCCCATTTTATTATAATTTTACACCCCCCCCCCCCCCTTTCTCTCTCTGTACACACACACACACACACACACACACACACTAAGGAGACCTAGTCTTAGAATCATCAAATTTTGTTTTTTTTCATTCTATTCATTGTAAAAGGAGGTTTCCCCATCGAAGATAATTGTAATTATTAGGTTATTATCATTTTTAAGGTGCAAGTTTCATAACATGAAATTATTCCATTTCTTTGCGTAGGGCCATGATTTCATCCTATGATTTCTTTATCATGTTACAATGCTCTAATATAATTTCCATTGAAGAAGTGATGCTGAAAATCAATTGGTTGTGGTTCATTTGAAGAGCTAGTATTTATTCCTGCAATGTCTTTAATTGTGATTGCAAAGTGTCATGCTCAAGGCCCATACTATTTCTCTTCTTCATGATTGTTTAATTTAGCCCACTTGGAGTTTGCTCCACCACCAAAGTTCTATGACTGAGATGCCTTGTTTAACCACTGATGCCAAAATCCTCTTTCATGCCTAGACAAGAGGAATAATCATAACAAGCTACATCACAAACTATATTTAAATTCACCTCTCCAAATGGATAGTTTAGACGACCTTTACCTTGATATGCTTTGAATTCATCCTTGTGCTCTATACTAGCACAAAGGTGGATGATAAGATAGCTCGAGATTTCGTGTCTCCATCCTTCCAACAATGTGTGTTATATGAAATTTATAACTGTGGACAGAAGTGTCTTCGCTAGACTGGGTGGCCTAGCCTAGAACAACAAAAAGACAAAAAAACAAATTTTTTCCTTAAAGTAAATAGATAATGGGATAAACCTACCTGAGATCTGTCATATGCTTCACTCTTCTCTTGGCTTGTACACTCTAATCCTAGCTCAAATTGCTATAATTAGAACCTGGTCAATTAAACAACACAAGCCAATGATCTATGACATATATGTAGCATCATCTAATCACTTCATTCAATAGATCAACATGGCATCGAAATACATGAAATCATAACATCACATATAGGAAAACAAAGAAATCTTTGCATTAATATAAATGGAGTGAATTACAACCAAATATAGGAGTTGATCTTGTAGAAGAGCTCATCCAAGTTGACTTGTCCTTCTTTGCCACAAAGTGTACCTCTGTCACCCTAATTCATGGAATAATGACTCTCACAACAACATCATAAGGGTAGAATCTATCTCCAAAAGTAAACCCCTAGCTTGTGGATGGCCAAAAATATATAGAAGAGGATGGTCAGTTGGGAGTTCTTATCAATTTATCAATCTAGGCTTGAGATCCACTCTTGATGGGAGGATGAGCTCAAGGGATAAGGGATGAAAACTCTAAAGTAAGATAGGATATGATTCAATACTTTTATCCAAGTTAAATAGTTATAACAACTCTTGGAAGCTTTTGGAAGAGGAAGCTTTGAGATTATTTTTATTTTTCCTGAATTTCTAGAATCAACGCACCCCCAACATAGAGCAACATGTAGGTGATCAACCCACCCCAATAAGGGAAAACCTGTAGGTGAACACAAGTCTCCAAGCCAACATAGTGCATTGGTCCTTAAAATCACTGAAATGAATCAATTTCAGGATGAAACTAAGGGATTAGACAAAGTCATGCTTAGGGATTTGTGCAAGGATGATGACAAGGGATAAAAGGATTTTGTCTGGTCAAGTTTGTAGGCCTATTGACTAGATGCAAAAAAATGGCCTATAGGATATTTCTCCCTAAAGCACAAAGATAAATATAGAAACTTATGACTGAAGTGCTTTACTTTGTGACAAGTTAGGATCAAGAACAAATGATGAGATCATCTTATGTTACAATACATTTACATCATGACATCTTTGTTGAATACCCATACTCATCACATAAGCTAATATTACACGTACAATGATCAAAGACACGTCCACTGATGAAAAATGGTGGACTCATGACTGAGTGACTGTCTTTATGATCATAGCCATCATACTTTGTGATCTTGTGTTAATCCTCAAATGGCAGCCCAAATGGATGAAACTAGATCCAGGGTCTACTATCTCGTTCACATGACCATCCAATGTATGAGTCAAACCATGTGAATTAATGAGCTAGAGTCAAACATGGTAGACACCATCTGATTACCGACCAATGATGTAAGTCGTTAAAAGATGCAAGTGAAACCATTGATGATGTTAATGGCTCTCAAGGTACTACAGTATAATCTGTATGGTATGAATAAATGAGTTGAACTTGAACACCACACAAAATCTTTCAGTCGAAGGTCAATGATGTAAACTTGTCGCCGAGAGTGAGGAAACTTGCCATTGATGTATCCAAGCACCAATGTCGAAGGGTTGTTTGTAAGTCAACTTCCTGGATAATGAGTTGATGTCGACAGGAAGCAACCCATCGTAGGAGGGCCTTAATGTATCCCCCATAATAAACATGAAGCAAGTATCATGATTTGAGATAGAATGATATTGATATGAAACTGGATCGGGAACGAAAAACATGGAATAAAGGCTTAAGAATATTGTAGCAGATATTGACTGAATGAATTCTCTTGAACATAACGACGACACTAAATGGAGTTGGAAGCATTGACCCAAAACCAAAAATGGAGGCTTTGAAAATGTACGATAAACCAAAAGAAAAGTAGATTTCCCTACCCAACAACCACATATATGAAGTGGAGGAGTGTCATGTTCAAGAGCGACTCATTGCCATTGACAAGTGGATTACCCTTATTTCCCAATTTCCCCAACCATACTGGTCAATACCTCTTTCTTTTTTAACAAGCTTGAGGAGGATAACATATGCTTGATATGTAAGTTCATCCTTCAGATGAATCCCTCTGAGTATGTTTAACAAACCCTGAGAATGAGTGGCTTGGTCTCATCATGTTTAACATGTCCATTGCTGTTTAATGTTTTAACGAGTCCAGCGAAGATAAAACTCAACATATTTTTCATGTTTAGAGAGTTTGGAAAAGAGGCAAAAAAGTAAACTACATATGTTCATTTTCATTGATAGTTCACTGAGTCCGACAAGGCAGAAAACAATAACCAAGAGATCCTCTTAGCCATGTTCGACTAGGGTATTCCTTTTTCATAAATAGTTTACTCAGTCTGGAAAAGAGTTAAACTTATACTGATTAGACATATTTTCATTTACTTTAACGAGTTCGAAAAGATAAGTGCTCGACAATCTTTTCATATTTTGGGAGTTAGAAAAGAGCTGAAAAATGACTCCAAGGGGTTCCTTTTTTGTGAGTTTACAGAACCCGAAAAAGTGATAAAAGTATGCTCCTTGGTTAAAATAATCTATTAAAAACATGACAAAATACGTCAAACGATTGTCGACCTTCTCAAAACACCACAAAAGGATTAAAAGTACATGTTTCATGACAAAAATGAACCATTACTAGGTCATAAAATTAAATATGTTAAAATAATGGAAAAACAACCATAAGTAATCAAAATGACTATTCATTTTTTATCATTTCACATTTACCTTCAAGAGTGAGAGCTCTGAGTACATTTTTCCCTCGATCTTCTCCAGCTAATTGTGGCCAATACGGTGGACCATTTCAAGTGTCGTCGATTCTAGGTAGGACCTAAAACATTTATCTTTCATTTCACGGTTTCTTGCAAGTTTTATGGATTTTTGAGGGGCCCGAGGTTTGAATAACTTGCCATTGGACCAACACAACCTCCTAATTAAGTCAAAAGGAGCATTCCATCTAGGTGATGATGCATTGCAGGGAGGGGTGCAACGCACTGTATCCCCTTATATGGTAGCGTTGGGCACAAATCCCAAGTTTGATTTAACATTTCCCTTAAAAATTTGTCAATTTTTTTGCAAGGAAATGATCCTAATGAGTCTCTTATTGATGTTTTAGATTTTCATTAGCACAAAATGGCCTTTGTATGGAGAGAACGAGAACATGAAGAACAATACATGAATGCATCAAATGAGCTTGCTACCATCCAGGAGCTTAAAAATCGTGGATTATTGATTTTTTTTTTGTTACTTAGTATGAGGCAACAGATGGAATTACTATAGTACCTTGTTTGTTCATGGGATGTGTAAGCACAAACATTCAGTTTAGGGGAACATTTGCTTGAGATAAAGGTAGAGGAAATATATTTTGTAACAGATTTATCTATGAGAGGTGCCCACATCTCTCTCCTAGGTGGGATAAGTGGTGGAGAAATGGTGAAAGACTACATTTCTGCTCATTGCAGACCTTGAGCCTGACCGACTAGGGATGGGAAAATTAACATAAAACATGTGACCCATTTTCCATTAAGAACAATCCTATTCATAATTTCTATATTGGCTGGTATCTCAACACTTCATGTAGCTAGCAGATCATACATGAAATACGGTTTAGAGTTTTTGGAGCCAACTTTATTCAATTGGAGTGAGGGGGTGTTGGTCAATATGTAAGAGCAATTGTCTAAAGAAAGAGCGGGAAATTGAAAAAAATTGGCTATGGTTCAATATGGATCTCTTTTTCCCTAGATCAGATTCCATTATTACAACCTCAACATATCACACTTGAGCCCATTGATCCTAGGGTTCCACAGATGAGGAGGTGGATAGGTCTTATGTCTCAACATGTAGGACCATCAACAATCAACTATCCAACAACCTTTTTCAGGTGGTTGCATAGAAAATTCATTATGATATTATGTATACGCGAGGGTGGATTTCCGTGGCGACCCTAAGCTCGTGCTTCACGAGGGTGAGCAATGGGGTGCTACAAGTAATATATTTTAACCATTTAAGTTTTACAATTTTTTTTTCGTGTTTTTCATGTTTTTGAGACTTAACTTATTTATTTTTTCATGCAGATATTGGGCCGTTTGACCTATAGGTGCTTCATATCTTCGTCATGTAGGAGATCCACAACAGGAAGTAGCACTAGTATAGGTTGTTGTGGTAGGACGAGATGCACTACAAGATCTCAATGTAGCTAAGATCCTATCAGAGGTGGAGTGCCACATGGAGGGGTTGAGACATGGGATGGATGAGACCGTGATCAACCAGATTCCTATGCGACTCAGCGACACACTATCAGAGTGCCTATCTGTATTGGTTGGCTACTATGAAAGATAGCTCGTGCAATGGCATGTTATCATGAGCACTATGATTAATCTATTGGGGGGCTCATAATTGTATTTGCATGTATTTTTTGTAAGTCGTGTGGCCATGTGTCTTGGGCAAAAAATTTGTAAAACCAAACTTTATGTTGAAATTTGGTTACCGGAGGACAGGTGGTTCCCTAAGGCTTTGATCTTTGGCCTAGGGAAAAGTGTCCAAAAGAATTTAATTTTTCTCCTAAAGTGACTTTATAAAATTATAAAGTCAAATCTAATTTAAAAGTGACTTTAAGTGATAAAGTTACTAAAGTCTAATTTTAAAGTGACTTTAATAAAGTCAATGTAAAATTAGAAAGGAAAAGTGACTTTGGAAATAAATGACTAAGTGGGTCTTTATTAAAGTGGGGTGAATTAAAAAATAGAAAGTGAGATTTAAATGAACATTTAATCTCAACCTTAGATCTAAATCTATTTCAGCCATTGGATTTAGGGATTCCCCAAAAGTCACTTAGGGTTAGGTTAAAGGAGGAAAAGGAGGAAAAGGTCATTCATTCTTTCATGAGTAGATTGAGAGAGGAAGAGAAGGAGAGCAAGGGAGATTTCTGAGCAGAGAGGAGAAAGAGGGCAGCTGACAGAGACTTCAACAAAATTCGTACAGCAGCAAAGAGGCATAGTTTCCAAGGCAGAAATTCGTACAACAAGTGTTGGGCACATTTTTCGAGGGAGAGAGGCACAGTAAACGAGGAAGACTGTACAACAAGTTCAACATTTAATTCTAGGCAGATTCTGGGCACGAATATTGAGAAGAGAGATTGCTGCTTGGTGGTATGGATTTCTATAAATTCGTACAGCAGCCGTACAGTCAGTTTCAACACAGATTTCAAGGCAAAGGAGCACAGATTTTGAGGAGAAGAAGTTGCTAGGTTTTTCGTACATTCCGTACAATAGTACGATCGTACATCTGGGCACAAAAATCGAGAAGCTCATTTCAACATTTAATGCTGTCATAAAAGCTGTAAAATTTCTGTTTTGGGTTTTTACTGTTTTGCACATTTTCCAAGGCAGAGTGAATGCACGGAAATCGAGATAAGTACAGTTGTTTAGTTGTTGAAATTTTTGTTGTAATTTCTGCCTCACTGTAAAAAGAATTTTCAGAAATAAGAAGGAGCTCTAAGATTGGTTTTCCCCAAGAGTTGTAGGGAGTTTTTCCAGGGTCACCTTGACCAAAAATATCTGTGTTAAAATGTGTTGAATGGTTGTTTTGAGCTTGCTGATTTTTTTATTTCTGCATTTTCTAGCATTCTGTAAATTTTCCAGAATTTGTGTTTTCAGCAAAAATTATTTTTCTGTTGTTGAATGTAAGGATATGGGAAAGGGAATTTAACTAAAAGGAGAAATAAGGTGAAACTGAAAATTGGGGTGGGAAAACAAGAACTTTCTACACTTTATATATATATATATATATATATCTTCAGTGTTTCTATGTTCCTACTATCGCTTTAAATGGATGTGATGTGTATTGGAACTTGTTTACATTCGTTGCAAATGTCTTTCTAAAACATGATTAGCTAGCACATCTGTCATTGTATTTAGATTTCTAGAAATATGGTGATACTGGATGAAATAAAAATGTCTTTCTAGAAGGTGAACCCTTAAGAACATGTGAATGATGGTGGAGCTTGTAACTGAATAGACATTCGCTAATTGTAGTACCAAAATTTGTGAGTCAAGTTTGATAACTAAAAGACGTATACCATATGAAATAACATCAAACAACAACTTGACCACTACGCTATACTCAGTGATGTTGTTGGTAGAGCGACCGATACAAATCCCTTGTAGACTCACTAACTTGCCATATGGAGCAAATATAGGCCACTTCGAGGAGGATATATTTTGAGTACTATGGCTAGCACCATCAGCATAAGCGGCATATGGTTCAAGGGATGCCGACATCTACAAGCCAAATGTAAACGAGATCAACAAAAATAGTAGGAAGCTCTGAAGCGACACACTGCAAACACAATCAACACACCTATATATAATATGTACACAGTGTACTACGAATAAGATTTAGTATAGTATTTCTTAAGGTAATACCCATTTCTAGGCTGTGCCAGTGGGACTCCATCAAAATCGATTAGCTCATAGGTCTATTTAGAAAGAACACGATTGAAAATATATGGACCTAGCCACATAGGTTGGAAATTCCCTGGTCCTAATTTGTTAGACTCTTGATCGTATTGAGGGACAGGGTCTCATTTCGAGAAGATACGAGGCTTGACACTTTTTTCATATTGCGCCTTGAAACATTTCTTATAGGCTTCATTAGCCATGGCATCATATCACTGAGTCTCTTCTAAACGAGTCATATGTAAGAGGAGTTCCTATTATACGGAAGTGGTAGGAAGAAGTTCTATATTCAGTTTCAGTGATGGAATCTCACATTCGATTGGGAGGATTGCTTCAAGACCATAAACCAATTGGAAATGAGTAAATCTAGTAGTAGTCCTAACAAAGGTTCATTATTCTCACAAGGCAGCATAAATAAGAAAATTCCATTCCGATTTATGGACCCCTATCATGCGTTGAAGCATCGTTTTGAGAACTTTGTTAATTGCCTCAACCTACCCATTAAATTAAGGGTAGTAGGGAGTGGAAATTTCATGAGAAAGTCCCAACTTGGCAGTGAGTTTGGTCATCATCTGATTACAAAAGTGTTTCCCATGATCCATGGCTATGGCTTATGGAACACCAAACTGTGCGATGACATGATTGAAGAAAAAATATGCAGTTGTTTCGCCAGTATTGCTAAATGTAGACACTACCTCAGCCCATTTAGTAAAATAATCTACCACTATGATGATATAGCCATGCCCCCTAGCTGAGTGAGGGTTACATGTCATGAAATAGATACCCCATTTCGCAAAAGGACCTATCATGATAACATGATGCAATGGAGCAGGTGGAGCATGGGTCTTACGATCATAAATATGGTATGCGTGACACTTTTGGACAACGAGAATAAAATCGCAAAATTTGGTGGGCCAAAATTAATAAACATGTAAGATATTTTGTGCGGTGGCATAGCCAGACAAATGACTACCACATTTCCCTGGGTGGCATTCATTGAGGAATTTATCGGCCTCCTCATGTGTGAGGCACCTTTGGAAAATCGTATCAATACCACAGTGATAAAGGGTGTCGCCAACGATGATTTAATTCTTGGCTTGGTATCGAATATGTCACTGCTCAGAGCGAGAGGTATCAGACCAGGAAGTATGGGTCTAGAGATATATAATAATGTCTCCATACCATTGGTCAAATGAAGATATTAGAAACAACGACTCGTCTGGGATGGAATCTTCAGATGCCGATTCAAAATCAATAGAGGGAAGGTTGCATATTAGCTTAGAAAAAAATAAGGATTTATTTCATTTGGATTTGATGAATTCGAAATCAAACTCCTGCAGGATAACGATCCATTTAGAGTATCCCCCCCTTAGAAATTTCTGTGACAAAATATACATCATAGGGTTGCAATAAAAAATAGTCGTAGTTTTCTAGAGAAATATATAATGACGAAACCTTTGGACGGCTTGAATAGTCACCAAAACTAACTTTTCTATGTAGGTATACTTGATTTCGGCATCCTTGAGATTTCAAATCAAATCATAAATGGGATGTTCAGTCCCTAGATTATCATCGTGGACCAATACCATTGCTATAGTAGTAACAACAGTAGTAAGATACAATAAATAGTTGCGTTGGTAATCAAGGGGATAGAATAGAGAGGCCCGAACTAGTACATATTTTAGGGCATCAAATGCCTTTTGAGCAACTTCGTCCCAATAGAAGGGGACCCCTTTCTTAAACAGGTGAGTGAATCCTTTGGTCAACTTAGCATAATTAGGGACAGACCTCCGCAGAAAGTTAGCCTTCCCTTGGAGTCGTTGAAGTTGAACGAGGGAAGAAGGTGCAGGAATATCGATGATTTCCTGAAATTTCGGAGGATCAATACGAATTCCATGTTCTGAAATGTTTTTAGCTCATCTTTCACTATGTTAAAAATGTAGAAAAAAAAATCATATATCTCAAAAAATACAAAAAAATACCATAAAAGAAAAGTAAAAGTTACTTTGGATGGTGGTTTATTTAAAATGAATGAGATTAATGTCGGATCTAGATGATTCAAGATAAAATTAATTTTATATGGTTCAACGGGACCCAGGGAAAAAGAAAAAGTTAAATGTTAGATGGTTTTGGTGGGTGATGTCGTTAGTGGCATCAAGCCTCCCACATAGGAGAAACCATACATTACTATTAGCGCGTAGGTTATGGGATTGGGTGCCCCCATAGAATATTTGGTAGTTAAACCACTTTCGTTTGATCGATCACAAGGATCTTCTGTGGTATCACCCACTAATAGGCTCGCTTACCACCACGAGCCCCCCTGTAAGTAGATTTCATTGGAATTCTATAGCAAGTGGGCGAGGAAATTTATTCAAGCGAGTGGGATCAGTTAATTCCACCCTTTTCCATGTCATACAACACCTCATTCTATACCTCCATGTCATCAACACCATGTAATAATCCCCACATCACTAGTATGATATCATGGCATACATCTGTCCCTTACACATTTAATTATAGCCCCCCCCCCCCCGTTTACCCATAAAACCCCATTTTTATGCTCAAAGTCACTTATCTACTATTTTTTCTAGAGCGTGCCCAAATATACCCACACCCACCAACTCACCAATTTGGAGTCCAACGTCATCCAAAAGATTCCAGGTATTTATCCACCATGTATACTGACTCAATTATTTCAAAATGTCGAAGAATGTTTCTATGGTGCGTTTTGCAACCCACATTCCTCTTATGGACACATGAAGAGACATTTTTGACCATATCTTCACTTAAAACCTTATTGAGCTCTGTCAAAACGTCATAGTTGGTCAATTAGATTCCCCTGTATACTCTGCACTTTTAAAATCAATATTATTCTCCGCAATTCTCCCTTAGAAATATTTCTTTCCGGAATTTATCACTTGCATAACTTCTTCTCTTTATGCCTAGAAATGTTTAGCGTGTTGATTAGCGGTTGTCATTGATGTCAACCCAAGCAGCACCAGGGGCTACCCCAATATTGCATGGGAATTTTGACCTACCAATTTAATATATTCTGGGTCAATAATGCTTTTTATTGTTTCTACTTATCGAGATGTTTCCGTCGATATATGGCACGCCACATAATTCTTCACGGTTTGAGAGATATTCATGTTTGAAGTTTGTACCCCCAGTTAGTGGGATAAAACCCCATGGGGTTGTGGCATGGGTCATTGAAAAGTCATAATTAATATTTTTTAAGCTCCTAAAATCCCTCCCATGTTCAGTTGTTGAAGCCCCTCTCAACCTAATCATTTATATAAATTGTGATCCTCAAATCCTCCTTATGCAAGGGATTTCGCCATATGAAACAGGTCATCGTGTAATTTTCGCTCTAACTTTGTTTCTATGAAGTTTCAGAAGATGAAATTTTTATAAAGTGAAGCCTAAATCTTGAGGAAGCTCGTGTAAACATTTCAGATCAAGGTGCGCAATATGTTCGGAGATATGATCTGTGGAAGTCAGTTTTTTTTCAGGCTCCTAAAATTCATCTCAAAGAAGTGACCCTGGGAAAATCATCATAACTCTCTCTCTGAGTATCAGATTGGAATTATGTAAAAAGTGGTAAATAGTGCATCGACTATAGTTTTCAATCTATCAATTTCAGAGCTGAATGAATAAAAAGTGACACATGGCACACTGTACAAGTTCACTCTACTGAAACAGTCCATAATTAGGGCATTGTGAGAGATTGGGCATAAATCTCCCTTGAAGAATCCAAATTGGGTCAGACCTATGGCATTGGAAATATGACTTAGAGGAATACTACAGTATCGAAAATCACATATTAGGGATCTGAAATAACAGAGATACACCAAATTCAATATCGAGCTCCTAGAAGGCAAGAAAAAGCTAGATCATGTGTTGTGAAGGGCCGTAAAGGACCAGAATTTCTAGGGCAGTAAAGAAAAGAAAGGTGTAGTAGAGGGTAGCATGACAAGAGCAACAAACAAGGTGTAGAATAGAAGCAAGAAGTTCATCACACAAAGTCTTCAAGTGGGAAACACTGCAAACAGTCATTGTAAAGGTATCATTGTACTAAGTCATTGTAAATATATTATTGTAAAAATTGTACTAGTGTCTATCTGCCAAGAGTTGAAGAGGCAGTGTCAGGATTTCTAGGATCATCATTAGGTGGGTGTGTCATAGTTTGGGTTATGGTCTAGTGTGCCTTATTCTTCTACATCATTCTATATCATTGTAAAGTGGACCATTTTCCCTAGTATAAGAGTCCATTCTTCTTTTATTCTTCTATAGGGTGGTGCTAGAGTGAGTTATAGCTCATTGGGTGTTGGGGAATCCATTCAGTTGACTACTAAAGAATCTCGGGTGTTGGAGCGTCCATCCAGTGGGAGCTGGAGAAGAATGATTTTCTAGATTCTAGGAAGTTGGAACTTTATTTTCAATTGGAGTTGAATATTAAAGAATTATTAGAAAAGCATTAGGTGGTTTTTGTCCCAGAGTCAGTTTCCACCTTAAAAATTGTGTGCATTTGTGTTCCTTTTTTTTTACTGCTATCATAACACCGATAATAATTGAATATTAAATAATGCTCTAATTGAAAGGAATACTGATTCACCCCCCCTCTCAGTATTTCCAACAATTGGTATCAAAGCTTGGTTCCTTCAATAGCAGTTTAACAGTTGGAAGGAGGTCATGGAGCATACCAAGAATGGTGTACCTCTCTTCAATGAAAATAATTATGCACTTTGGAAAGGAAGAATGGAGGTCTATCTCTTGGCGCAAGGTTATGAAGTATGGGACACTGTTTAAAATGGATTTACATCAACTCCGAATGAACAAGGTAAGAAGAATTTGGTAAATGATGCAAAATCAAAGAATATTATTATCAGTGGACTTATTGAATCTGCTTATCATAAGGTGTGTTGTAAAACTGCCAAAAATGTATGGGACAAGCTTGAGAATATATATGCAGGTGACTCAAATGTCAAAGAAGCAAAGCTTCAAATCTATAGAGAAAAAATTGAGCAACTCAGAATGAAAGAAGATTGCAATATTGCTGCATACTTCCAATACGTTGATGAAATAACCAATACTCTGGAAGGATTGGGAGATTCAGTTGACAAGAAGACTATTATACGAAATATTCTTAGAACGTTACCAGGGAGATTCAACCCAAAGGTATCAGTCTTAGAATACAGTGAAAATATAGACAAACTCAGCAAACAAGAATTACATGGAGTTCTCATAGCATATGAAATGAGAATTGATGAATAAGAGGGTACTTCGCATCTAGAAACTACGTTCATTGCATCTAAGAAAACCAATAAGGACAAACAACCTTCAATTGAAAAGACATGCACCTGCAAGTGTGAAGAAAAGGGAGATGATGGAGAAGGTCTTTCAGATGAAGAGTATGCTTACTTCACGAGAAGACTAAAAATTGGTAAGGGAAAATTCAAAGGTAAACTTCCATTGATATGTTTCGGCTGTGGTGAGGTTGGGCATTTTGCAGCAAAATTTCTGAACAGAAGTGATGGAAACTCAAAAGGAAAGAAAGGCTTTAATAAATTCAACAAGAAAGGATCCAAAAGGAACTTTCTCTCTAAAGAAGATAGCTCATCATCCGATGAAGACAATGACAACAAAGAAGAAGCGAATGAGAGAGTATTTTTTATGGCCAAGCACAATAAAAAAGAGGTATCAAACAACGAAGAAGAAGGATTGACCATAGAAGAATTTTCTAAGGAATCAATCAAGCTTATAAAAGAGCTCAAGGCAGAGAAGATCCGTTCCAATAATCTTGAAGAAAAAGTTCAAGGTCTCAAAATTGAAGTTGAAGAACACAAATGCATTGAAGAGTCACTTCAAAAGAAGTTGGAAGAAAGCAACCAAGAAAGGGAAGAATTAGAAACCGAAGTAGTCTCGCTGCGTAAGAAAGTGAAGAAAGGAAAAAATATCCAAAACTCTGCCAAAAACTCAAGGGCATTGGAAGAACTCATAAAAAATCAATGATATTACAATGACAAAACTGGCATTGGTTACAAAAAAGAAGAAGCAGGACCTTCTACAAAAAAATAAAATGAACCTATGAGATCTGATATGCATGTAGACTTCATTGGAAAAGATTCGCAAGAACAGCCTTGGAAGACAATTCCTTGACAAAGATTTCCATCCAGGTACCAACATATTTTTTATGGCTACTATTATTCATGTGGAAAATTTGGTCATAAAGCTGTAGAATGTCACACGTACCCTAGGAATGAATACAATTCCAGCAGATCTATCAAATATGAACCTCCCAGGGCTCAGCGAAACATCAATAGATTTGAACATTTAAGAAATAATATTGAATGTTACAAATGTCGAAAATTTGGACACATAGCCACAGACTGTAGACTTAAAAATCCTCCAGAAGAATCTTCGAAGCCACATAATGAATGGACATGGAAGAAGAAGAAGACTGATAATTGTGCTCTCACTCTCAAGGCTGAAAACAACAAAGATGTGTGGTATGTTGATAGTGGTTGCTCAATGCATATGACCGGAGATAGAAATAAATTTGTATCTCTGAAAGAGAAGAAGGATGGAACCGTGTCCTTTGGAAATGATGGATCTTCAAATGTTATAGGATCAGGTACCGTCACTCTCGAAAGCAAAGAAGCTCTAGCCAAGAATGTTCTATTGGTTGAAAACATGAATCACAATCTGCTCAGTGTTGGACAAATGTGTGATCAAGGACACAATACTATTCAACTCCACAAAATGTGAAATCAGGAAAGGCAGTTATGGTGAAATTGTGGCTACAACAAGTCAAGCTCCAAATGACATATATGTTCTGGATGAAGCAACTAAAGCACGTCTAATAACCAAAGAGGATAATATAATATTTGGTAGCAATGATGATCGACTGGGTAAGAAGTTTGCTACAAATATGCAAAGTGATTTCGAGATGTCTTTACTTGGTGAGATGAAATACTTCTTAGGGCTTCAAATATCTTAGCAAGAGAAAGGAATATTTATATGTCAAGCTAAGTACATCAAGGAAATTCTTAAGAAATTCAAAATGGAAGATTGAAAATCCATCCTTACAGGTTGAAAATTGAGTATAGACGACTCATCTAAGGATGTGGATCAAAGGTTGTACAAATCTATGATTGGTAGTATTCTATATGTAACAGCATCCCGACCAGATATTATGCAAGCAGTTGGACAAGTAGCAAGATTCCAAGCAGCACCAAAAGAATCACATATTATTGCCATCAAAAGAATTCTTCGATATCTAAAGGGGACAACAAAATATGGCTTGTGGTATCCCAAGGGTAAAAATTTCATTATTCATGCCTTTACAAATGTAGATTGGGCAGGAAGCGTTGATTATCGTGAGAGTACTCGTGAAGCATTGGAATATCTTAGCCAAAATCTTGGGATTCTCCCAAGTTCTCATTATATTTTCCTTATTCATAATATAAAGGGGGAGTGGAAGTGTGTACAGGTCCGCAGGATGGTTGTGTGACAGGGGGAGTTACCCTTTGCCATTGATGTCAAAGGGGGAGAGAATGTTGTAGGAAGAGGTGCCATGATCGCAGGGGGAGTACTTGTGTTTCCATCAATGCCAAAGGGGGAGATTGTTGATCAACGACTGTCATTGATGTCAACCCAAGCAGCACCAGGGGCTACCCCAATATTGCATGGGAGTTTTGAACTACCAATTTAATATATTATAGATCAAGAATTATTTTGATGGTTCTACTTGTCGAGATGTTTTCGTTGATATATGGCACGCCACATAATTCTTCACGGTTTGAGAGATATTCATGTTTGAATTTTGTACCCCCAGTTAGTGGGCTAAAACCCCATGGGGTTGTGGCATGGGTCATTGAAAAGTCATAATTAATATTTTTTAAGCTCCTAAAATCCCTCCCACGTTCACTTGTTGAAGCACCTCTCAACCTAAGCATTTATATAAATTGTGATCCTCTTATCCTCCTTATGCAAGGGATTTCGCCATCTGAAACATGTCATCGTGGAATTTTCTCTCTAACTTTGTTTCTACGAAGGTTCAAAAGCTGAAATTTTTATGAGGCGAAGCCGAAATCCTGAGGAAGATCCTGTAAAAATTTCAGATCAAAGTGCGTAACATTTTCGGAAATGTGATCTGTGGAAGTTAGTGTTTTTGCAGGCTCTTGAAATTCATCTCAAAGAAGTGACCTTGGGAAAATCGTCATAACTCTCTTTCTGAGTATCGGATTGGAATTATGTAAAAAGTGGTAGATAGTGACAGACTATAGTTTTCACTCTATCAATTTCAGAGCTGAATGAAGAAACATTGACACGTGGCACGCCGTGTTAGTCATCAGTAATTTTCACCTGTTTTAGATGACTAAATGCTTTGTCTCAGATTTCTAGAAATCAAAATTCAAAAATCATTGTGTCTTCTAGAAATCTCCTCAAAAAGAAAATTTCCCCTATCCCTCCTCTTTTGTCCGCTGTGGTTAATCTATCATCCTATAAGACCCCATCCTAGACTAATGTCCCTTACTCTATCCATGATTGCTACTTCTGTCTATAGCCCTCTACCTCTGATGCCTAAGCCCTCTTATTTCACAATTTGTTTGGCCAAGTTAAACCAAGTTTTTTCTCCTACTCACAGACGCCTCAAGCACTGTTGGTGTCAAAAGTCTGTCTAGAAATCCCTTCAAAGTAAAATAAGGATGTCTAGTTGTAGAGGATGATGGTGCATAAGTAGAATGTCTAAACCCTGTATCTTGATTCAAAACCTTGGTTCTAACTTTCAATCAAAAGCCCATTCTAACACCTTGCAAATAAGTCAATTAGGTTTTCCTAGGTCATGCGCCATCATGATTCGCATTCCATTATTTGCACAAGAAGTCAAAGATGAATTCAAAAGAGAACTTAAGCAACCTCCAAGGGTGCCCTCCTAGTCCAATAGTAAAATATGCAAAGAATAGACTATCATATCCAAGCATTTCTGTAGGGATGCCTTGAATATTAGTCTAAAGAGAAGCATAGGTGAAAAGGGACACCTAAGAAGGTTCAAAAGTTCATTTTCAGTTAATAAAAAGGTACATCAAGTTGAAAGCTACAAGGAAGGTATTGATCTCATAATAAGAAGTAAAATAATGCTCATCCAAAAGTCTGTGTAGATCTTAGAAAGTCAGTAACATATGAGCAACATGGCGCATTTCAACAAAAAGGATCATTGGAAAGGATGTTTGCCTCAAGCATAAGAATGGTAAAGGGACAACTACCCTTTGCCACACTCCTGCAAAAAGATAATAGTTATCAGATGCACCACAAGGTGAAGGAAAAGACTAAGACCACTATTAAGAAAGGCAAATCACATTGAAGAAGAAAACAATAGGTGTGCTTTGGTTGAAAATGCAAATATATGACTTTTTGAAAAACAATGGAGAAATAGCTTGGCTACAAAATCTAAAAGACTCCTCAAATAAATCAGTCGAAACTTTGTTGAGCAAAAGTAATCAATTAAGAAAGATGATTTATTTAAAAGTATTAGAGGGCAGCTTTGTTTTCTTTTCTAAAATATCCCTAAAAACTCAAAAATTGGGATAATAAACAAAATGATCATGGTAAGTGGCAAGGAGAACCTCATTCGTCAAACAACAGAGGTTGTTAAAAATAATTCCTAATTGTCTTCAAGGGTAAGATCAAAGGGCATAAATTCCACTGGATAAAAGGACCAACTCTGAGGTCTTAAAAGGTCGAAAAAAAGGGATTTTAAGGCATTATGCACCATTTCACTAACAACAACAGAGCATCAGCCCAAACCCTCTTTTATCACAAATAAACAGTCAAAGGTTTGTCTCAAAGGATAGGGAGGCAAAAATAGTTTTTAATTCACCTTGCACATAACAAGCATAAGCCATCATGAGCCTAAACAATTGCCCAAATACTAAAGGAGATAGTGGTTAAAAGAAAACAGTAAATGGAAGGTCAGAAACATCAAAAAGGGGGAAGGAATGAAAAAAAAGGAAAATTTGAAAATGAGACTTTAGAAAAGAGGGTTTTTAAAGGTTGATTATTTTAAAAAAGGGGTTATAAATGCTTCAACAACTCCTTTTCCCCCTCATTTAATCATTTTGAAGAAAAAGTGAAGAAATTTTAGTCTTCCGAAGGCATTATCGGGCAAAATTTCCTTGGTGTTGCGCACCTGTATATTTTCCCTGTGTTATTTTCTTCCAGACGTTGCACGCCTGAAGATAGGCGCTGTGCTTTTCTAGCCCTGCCCATCGTGTAGGAGTGGCCACCCACCATCGCTCAATTCTACGTGCAACACTGCCCAACAGTGCTATGCTCCAGCAACTGCTTCCATCGCTCGAAGTCGCGTGAAACTCCCACACGCCAACAGTGCTGCACTCCGGCAACTGCTTCCATCGCTCGACGCTACGCTTCTGCAATGGGCGTGCAGCACTGAACGCGTTTGCGTTCAGGCTTGCCCAGGGCACTGCGCTCCTGGCGTAAAAGCATAGCACTACCCAGAAAACCTGTAGAAGTGTCAATTTTTCCCAGAAAGCTCAGAAATGGCATCTTTTTTCTATAGAAGTCATTCTTAAGAGGTATTCTCCCTAATTATCACCTCATGATTTTTTAAGTGATAAAAGCGCCAAGTAGATCCAAATTTGTGTCAAACAAAGCTTGAATAAAAATTGAAAAGGAAGGTTAACCTATTTTGTTTGCTAAAATCCTCTAACCTTGTTTAAAACCTCAGTATCTCATTCAAACCTTTCCCCTCATCATTTCTCAAGCAAAAAAACTTTCTGTTTAAAGAGTTGGAGAAAGGGGTGAACAAAACACCATGTCTGAAGAGGAGAGGGTTAACCTAAATGAAGAGACAAGTCCAAGAAAACAATAGAAGAAGGGAGGGAAGCCTAACATGTTTGAACCCATAAGCATTGTAGAACTAATAGCCTCCCCTTCTATTCTTTCCTGTTTCCAAGAGTTAGGGTGTTTTGAGTTCTGTAACAAAGTACAAGAGATCAAAAGCCATCCTCAGTTGACTGAGTTATTTTCCCTAAGGCTTCACCGGCATAAAGTACATCAAGCAGGGGTGAGGTTTGAGTTGAACCCCAGTGCTATCTCTGAAGCCACTAGAATACCTGGCATAGGAGAAAGGTGGTTTAAATAGAAGCATCTTGACTTGAGCCATTATCATCCATTCTTAAAACTTAGTTGTCAAGGTGAATGTAAAGCCATTTTTACTTTTTCTCATCTATTGGACATATATTCCCTCCTCATGAAGATTATTATGAAATACTTTACCTGTGAGGGTAGGTTCTCCATAGTATATTACTATCATATTAGATTCCTCATGCATTTCACCAGGACTATGTTGAAGATTGCAACAAGAAACAATGAAGGAGGCATCCTGAAACATCTTTCCTGATCCTAGTTGGAAAGTGATCACCAAAACTAGGTGGGGGGGCCACACAGGGGATTTTTTGTCGCAAATTCTATTTTTAGACTATGTCTATTTTTAGACATATGGATCATGGTCTATGAGTTGTAGGATGCTATTTATGGATGATTGGTCAAGTTGGTAAAAATAGATGGACCTCTATTTTTAGACATTGGGCAGAATCTATTTTTAGACTGCCAGTCTAAAAATAGATCAGTCGAATATTATTAGCTCTTAATAATATTTGGACTATAAACATTATCTTATCCTCTTGGAGCACTTCAGTTCGAGCTACGGATGTGGCACATGCAGCTGACAGAAGGAATTACGCTATTCCTAGGGTTAGTTGAGCTATTGCATGGTTGACTTCAGTTAGAACTCATGTGGCAGAGTTTGGTGGAGTTGATGAGACAGTTGATGGAGTTGTGTTCGGTTTAACTTAGTTGAACTAGTTGTATTTAGTCTAACGGATAAATACACTAGTGATGAGTGGTGTGAATTAATTATTAATTAATTCACTAATTATTAACTCATAAATCAACTAAAGAATACATCGGTTAACTGCAATGCATGGACAGTTCAGTGGAGACCAGTGTTAGAGGTGGGTGAAAGGGTGAGTCTACTATCAGTTGTGACTATAGCTGTGCATGAGATTTGCACACACATTGATTGAGATTTCCAATGAGGATTGTGCAGTACAAGCCAAGGGGATTCGAACTTGGATCTCATTCATTCTCATCTTGGATTGCGCAGTAGAGGTAGGCAAATAGTGGAGGAGATTTGAACCTGCGACTTGTTCAGATCTGAGCTAGTTTGTGTGTAACAATTGGAGATAGTGCTGAGAGCTTGTGAGGAGTTTGTACTATGTATTGTTACATGTTCTCTATCATTATAATATACAGATAGTTGGGGGTTTTCAGCTGTAAGCTTTCCCCATTACATATTGTGTTATATGTGTGCTTGATTATGTTTTAATGTGCGCATGCGACTGCTTCTATTTCCGCAAATTGATGATCAATTGTAGAAGAGGTTATGTATTATGCATGAAGCTCAAATAGTGTGTAATCAGGATAATCTCGGTGAATAATTCATCTATTATTCAAATTTATACATGGTATCGGAGCGAGATTGATCATCGGATCTATTATAGTGATTACAATTTATTTCGGTAGACAGAGTCTGTAAGCGGGCCAGGTAGCCTCTGGATCCATCCTTTCTTTGAAAGGTGATATATCTAGTAAATTCCCCTACAGTCGATCTCTGTGCTAGAAATACTTTGTTCTCACAGATCAGGAGCGGTTGAGTTTTGAGCTGGTGGAATTCAAATTTGCAATAGTGTTTTCTTGGTGTCGAAGTTAAAATGTCTTATCAAGGATTGCGATTGGAGTATGCTCTTGAAGGTAGCTCGAATTATATTGCATGGAGACATAGGATGGAGGCGGTGTTAGATGACAATGGGCTGAAGGAGTTCATAGATGCTGAAGTCCCAAAGCCTACTGATGCTGCTCAAGTTGAGGCTTGGCAAAAGAAGACAACAAAGTGTCGAAGGATTCTGTTGGAGGGCGTGAAGGATCACATAGTATCCAACCTGCATGGTAAGGCTTCTCCATTTTTGATGTGGAAAGCCTTGACAGATTTGTTCCAAAGCAAGAGTGACCAAAGGAAGTTGGCGCTCAAGGATAAAATCAGGAAAATAAAGATGGAGAAGAATGACACTATTTCGGTATACTTGACAAAGTTTTTCCACTGTAGGGATGAGCTTGGGAGTGTAGGAGTTAGTGTGGATGATGAGGAATTGGTGAGCTTGGCTATCCTTGGTCTTCTGAAGAGTTGGAATTCCTATCAGGACTCTGTCAATGGTTGGGAAAAATTGCCAGGATGGGAGTGACTTTGGTCGGATCTTGTGCAAGAGGAGATAAGGCGAAGTACCAGGGATGGATCTTCATCAAAGGCATCTGATGAAGAAGATTGCGCTTTGGCTGCCAAAGCAAGGAAGGGGAAGGGCAAGAAGAATGCTTCTCAATCCGGTGCAGATGGTAAAGAGTGTGACATGTCCAAAGTGAAGTGTTTTCACTGTCACGAGCATGGGCATTACGCCACGAATTGTCCATAGATGAAGAAGAACAAGCAGGCTGTTGGAGTTGTAGCTGGTGAGGCTCTTGCCTCGCAATTTGAGCTGGAATTCTCATTGATCGCATGCATGGTGTCTAGTGCATTGGGATCGGGGTGGTATTTTGATAGTGGCGCTTCCTTTCACATGACGGGAGATGTGAATCTTTTCAGTGACTTGGTGGAGAAAGATCTCCAATTGCATGTTGAGTTGGGTGACAATGGACGATACAATGCGACCGGAATTGGTACCATAACCTTTCAGAGGGAGTCAGGTAAACTCATTCTTTTACAAGATGTAGTGCATGTTCCAGGTTTAAAGAAGAATTTGATCTTAGTCGCAATGTTAGAGGATAAAGGGTATGAAGTTGTCTTCAGTGAAGGAAAATTTTTCCTTCGGCACAAGGCAACAGGACAAGTCAAGAAGGTTGGGATTCGAGCAAATAATCTCTACAGACTTGAAGTATATGGGATGTCTACGGAGCTTCCTACTGTTGGGAAGTGCAAGAAAGACATGCAATTGATGCTTGAGAGGGAGAAAGTTTTGCATGCAGGTAATAGTGAACCTCAGGATGTGGAGTAGCCACAAGATGAGGATCATGGAGTGGAAGAAACCACTCATGCAGATAAATTTCATGCCAGATGGGCAGAGGGAGTGCATGCAGCTATACCACCAGGTGAGAGGTGGGGTGACATGCATGATTAATCCCAAGAGGAGATTTCTGGGCAGGATTCATGAGATGGTGTGGATCTCATGAATTGAACCTGGCTACGAAGTGCCCACAGTGCAGTAGTAGCATGATCAGTTGGATTGATGCAGGAAGATCAAAGTGACAGTGTCGGATACTGGGGCGTGAATCAGAGTTGACAGCAAGTGCAGAGTGCATGGGTGCAAGAGTTCAACAACGCAGTGGTTCCTGATGACATGTGCAGTTGGGCCTAGAAGAAGTCGAAGAATTTGATGATAGATGCATGGAGTTGCATGACGCATTAGACTGATTGAGTTGTTTGGAGCCTATTCAGTTTCAGAAGAGTTGCAGAGCAGATGCATGGAGTTGCACGACGCTTGTGAAGGTTGCAGGGCGAATGCATGGAGTTGCATGTCGCATGCAAAGACAGTCCTTTCTTGTTGAGAGGGAGTGTTGAAGATTGCAACAAGAAATAGTGAAGGAGGCATCCTGAAACATCTTTCCTGATCCTAGTTGGAAAGTGATCACCAAAACTAGGTGGGGGGGCCACACAGATGATTTTTTGTCGCAAAGTCTATTTTTAGACATATGGATCATGGTCTATGAGTTGTAGGATGCTATTTATGGATGATTGGTCAAGTTGGTAAAAATAGATGGACCTCTATTTTTAGAAATTGGGCGGAATCTATTTTTAGATTGCCAGTCTAAAAATAGAACAGTCGAATATTATTAGCTCTTAGTAATATTTGGACTATAAACATTATCTTATCCTCTTGGAGTACTTCAGTTCAAGCTACGGATGTGGCACATGTAGCTGACAGAAGGAATTACACTATTCCTAGGGTTAGTTGAGCTATTGCATGGTTGACTTCAGTTAGAACTCATGTGGTAGAGTTTGTTGGAGTTGATGAGACAGTTGATGGAGTTGTGTTCGATTTAACTTAGTTGAACTAGTTGTATTTAGTCTAACTGATAAATACACTAGTGATGAGTGGTGTGAATTAATTATTAATTAATTCACTAATTATTACACATAAATCAACTAAAGAATACATCAGTTTACTGCAATGCATGGACAGTTCAGTGGAGACCAGTGTTAGAGGTGGGTGAAAGGGTGAGTGTGACTATCAGTTGTGACTATACTTGTGCATGAGATTTGCACACACATTGATTGAGATTTCCAATGAGGATTGCGCAGTACAAGCCAAGGGGATTTGAACTTGGATCTCATTCATTCTCATCTTGGATTGCGCAGTAGAGGCATGCAAACAGTGGAGGAGATTTGAACCTGTGACTTGTTCAGATTTGAGGTAGTTTGTGTGTAACAATTGGAGATAGTGCTGAGAGCTTGTGAGGATTTTGTAATATGTATTGTTACATGTTCTCTATCATTATAATATACAAATATTTGGGGTTTTTCAGCTGTAAGCTTTCCCCATTACATACTGTGTTATATGTGTGCTTGATTATGTTTTAATGTGCGCATGCGACTGCTTCTATTTCCTCAAATTGATGATCAATTGTAGAAGAGGTTATGTATTATGCATGAAGATCAAATAGTGTGTAATCAGGATAATCTCAGTGAATAATTCATCTATTATTCAAATTTCTACAGACTAAGCTACTGCACTTGCCCTACTATCTCTGCAAAAGCATTGAAAAAATGTCGTACATCATGAAAACGAGGCCTCCACCTAGCAAATGTCAAGCCTATTTCATCATTCTCTGATCAAGGTAATTGTATCATACCAATTAGAAAAAAAAGGCATTCCTTGGGAGGTCTTTATCACCCATTATGATTTCACAACTTAAACATCCATCCCTCTGCAAAGTTTTCCATCATCCTCTCAAAATCCTCCTCATACCCTTCCATCACCCTCCACTGACCTTGGTTCATCTTCTTCACATGAATCACTTTCCCAAACAAACCTGCTTCATACACCTTCCCCTAAGAAAGATGATCAAGAATAAATCAAAGATGATCATCAAGAAAGCACTGATGATCAGAAAGAAAGTAGTGATAATCAAGATAAACAAAACAATGAGAGAGAGGGTGATGAAGATGAGGGAGAGTGTGATGAAGATAGGGGAGGAAATGATGGAGATGAGGAAGAAAATGATGAAAAAAATGAGGGAGGATATGCTAATGATCATGAAGAAAGAAGTGATGATCAAAATGAACAAAATAGTGAGAGAGAGGGTGATGAAGATGAGGGAGAGTGTGATGAAGATAGAGGAGAAAATGATGGAGATGAGGAGGAAAATGATGAGGATGAGGATGAAAATGATGAAGATGAGGAGGAAAATAATGAAATAAGGGAGATGATGAAGGCCTTGAAGAAAGTAGTGTTGATCATGAACAAAACAGTGAGAGAGAAAATAATGAGGAAGAGGGAGATGACCAAGAAGAAAGCAGTAATGGCCAAGAAAAAAATAGTCAAAGCAGTGATATAGATGATGGTCAAAGAAGCCAAAGAAATGGGTATCAAAATGAAGAAGAGGGCTCTAAAAACACAGAAACATAGGCAGCTTCTCAAGAAAAGGATAGTGGGAAAGAAAACAAAGTTTTAATCACTAAGTCTCATGACGAGCTAAAGAACCAAGACAGTGGATATCCTGATGAAGAAAATGACACTGAGGAAACTATAGCAGACAGTGGCGAGGAAGCAAAAGAAAGCCATGAAAGTGGCCAAAATGACAAGGGTAGCCCAGAGACAGATTTTAAAATTGTTTTCAATGAACCAGGAGATGATTACAAAAATCCAAAGAATGAAGTCAGTGATGCAGAAAATGAGTTTGACAGTGAAAACAGTAATGAAAAGGATGAGGAGGATAGTCCTAAAAATGAAAATAGGTCAAACACAGATGCCTCTAATATTGCAGAAATAGAGCATAACAGTGTTGAGGGTCTTGAAGGTGAAAAAAGCATGAAAAATGCTAAACATGTTGATCCAAAGAACAACCAGCAGTAAGGTAAAGAGGACATACACACAGAGAGCATTTTTCAAGGAGGAGACAGTCCTAAGATTGTTAATAATCAAAGTTTACAAGCAAAGTTTATGGCGCCTTGCACCATTACTTATCAGAGAGGAAGGAGGCATGTGTTTGTTGCCTCTAAAAGGCAAGGGGCCATGCACTCATCCTCAAAAATAGTGAAGGACAAAGTCACAAAAATAGTGAAGGACAAAGTCACCAAACCAATGAATGACAAGGGCAAAAGGAAAATGAAGGACAAAGGCAAAAATCCAATAAAAGAAAAAGTCAAGAAAACAATGGAAGAAGAGGAAAGCAATCATGAGGAGGAGAGGGAATTTGAACTCATTCACATAGATAGTGATGACAAAAATGAAACAAGGATAGTTAATTCTCTCTTACAGGATCGGAATGCACAAATCAGAGACTTGGAGGTTGAGCTTGAAATATAAAAATATCTTATTCATTTCCTACAAGTGAAAAACAAGAAGATGAGTGGCCAGCTAGCCATTTATGAAGCCCAGGTGCTCAAATACAAAAGAGAAGCTCAAAGGTCACAAGTGTAGTTGGAGGAATACATGGGCACCTATGAAGAAATTGATGAGGAAGAGGGGAAAGCTAGAAAGAGACCTAAGACTATGGGTCTTAGGAGAGCTTTGGCGAAACAGAAAGAGGAAGAAGCATCCCAAGCCCAAAAATTTCCACTCCATGAGCTCCTTGCCTTGGAAATTGAGCACAACAGAGAAGCATGGCTTGAAAGGGAAAATATACATTTAGAGGCTAAATTAGAGAAGGCCAACAAAGACTTGAGCTTTAAAAGAAGGATGACTGAGCATTACAAACATAGAAATCAATTTGCAAGGGAAAAGATCAAAACTTCCCAAAGGGAGGGCCTGGTGCCAAATGATGGAAAAGACCAAGCTAGGCTTGGAATTTTTTCTCAAGCTTCAATGCAGGTCTCTAAGGACCATTGAGGGGCCCACTCACCAAATTTGGGCAAAATTGAGCAAGTTTTTGTTTTTTGTAAAATTTTAAGCCTAGGAGTGTAGCACCCTGGGAGGGAGCAACTCACATTTGTAGATTCCCCATCATGAGAGGAGTATGCTCACCAATTTTCAGCTCAATTGGAGTTGTTTTGGCCCCTCAAAAGGGTAAAAAACACCCAAATTTTCACCTTTATGCCCTCTTTTTTCAGTAGGTACTGTGCTCCTGGTAGTTTTGAATTTTTCCACTTTTTGGGCAATGCGTAGAGGTCCTTTTGATAAAAAAAAAGGGTATATTTGGAAATTATACATCTACATATTTCCAACGAGCCATCACGAAGCCTTTTCCGACATCGGGAAGGCCTCCAAAACTCTGTTGTAAAACGACCTTTTTTGGTGCTGCGCTCCTGGAAAATTTTCAAAATTTGAGATAGAGTGCTGCGTTCCTGTGTGTTGATTGAGCAAATGTGCGTTAGGAAATTTTCTTCATGTATGTTAGAGCCTAAAAGTCAATGTTTTTGCTATTTTAGTCCGGAAAAGATATATTGGAAGATATTTTATGCCTTGGACCTTGCAAGGCCTCAAGGACAAATTAGGATATTTTTTTTTGTCCAATAGGATTCTGGATGCTCTAGTGAGCTCTCTTGTCTCCTTATTTGTTATATAAGGCATGAGTATGTATTGTAAACAGTTGGGACTTGATGTGTTATAGAGTAATACATGGTTTATAAGCTTGGAGAAGATATTTGGTTTCATGAAGTGAATGAATGACTTGTGTGGCTTGATGTTGGAGAAGCTTGCTTGCAGGATTCCATAGCTTAGTGAATGGTGATGTTTTTCTAAATTGTTAGTGTTTTCTTGTCTTCATTTTGTTTCAGTCTTCTTGTTTGCTATAGATAAAAAAAGTATAGGTTGAGATATGCTCATGGAAGCACCTCAAACTTCTTGCATGTTATAGCTTTGATGTTTTCTTCTTTTAGTTCATCTTAAGGAATTCTTGACTGCTCCTTAGGCCCACTAAACTTGTTCTTTGTTTCATGAATGATCAGTATGTTAGCTTATAAATATGATTCATATTTAAAGTTTTCAAAAAATTATTGTGAAGGTTTCCTATGGAATACTGATTGATTAGGATAATGCAAAGAGGCCTTGTTTTGATCTTGCCCTTTTCCCATGCTCATTAACTTGTTTCAGAGTTCCTAATAGTTTGATATATGCTGTATAGGACTTCCCTCTCCATATATTGAATTTTTTTTTTATATTATATGTTTTCTCAAAAAACTGAAGGTGGATTTCTAAAGTTAGGAGTTCTAATGCTTCTATGTACCACTGGATTTTTCACCGTGTATGTTTATCAGTTTGAGTATTGTTCGTAGAGATTAATGGCTTTCCCTACCTCATGAGTCATTGCTTTCAGATTATATACGTTTAATACCTCTTAGTTTCTTCCCAAGCTTAATTTTCATTACACCTCATCATCAATTTAAGGATCCACTCACCTTGCTCAATCAGCGCTGCAATACACTCTGCTTCAGCATTTAGACACCCTAGACTTCATCTGACCCCATAGCCCTATTGATTTGATATTATCTCATTCCACCTATCCTACTTGATCATCTTACCCCAACCCAAAAAAAACAAACAAACCTACACTTAACAACTAGCCTAAAATCAATCATCTAAAGCGAACAAGCTCACATCCTTTGCACAACAGAGAGAGCACTCTTTGAGTCCAGGAAGGCCAGGTCCTAGGACTCCAAAGACTAGTCTGATGTTACCCTGTCATTTGGTTAGCCAATATGCCAAATCACGGGACCCTAACATAATGGCGATCACGATGGGACATTCTGAGTATATAATTGCCTGAAAACTTCTTAAGACTCTTTAGACCCTCAAGTTTGACTGATAGTATCTGGTGGTTCATCCACCACCTCATTTCCACCCTAACATAATGGAGATCATGGTGGGATGGAGTACATAGTAGCCTAAAAACTCTTATTAACTCTTTTAACCCTCAGTTAAACTTTAACATCCCGTGATTTGTAAATCACCTGATCACTTTCACCAACAAAAACGGTGATCATGATGCAATCTCTGATGTCAGTGACAATCTAAGTATCCCTTAGGACTTTAGAAACCTTTTTCAAATCATAGAGAACTTAATTGATAGCCTAAGAGTAGAAACTAGCTATTTCATCATCCTAGCAAATTGATAAGTCAGCTATAAGACACTCTTACAAACCATTTGGGCTGCCTATAGAAACTCAGAAAAACCCCAAATTTTTTTCTAGATTGGCCTTTTTTCATTATTGGTGGTGGACCATAGACAACATACCTTCAAAAAAACTAAAAATATCCACTTGGCGACTCCACTAGCCTCCAGTAGGCCTTCTAAATTTTGCTAAAGTATCTATAGACTCCTGTAGGACTGCATCAAAACAACCTCAGGAAATCTAGAACCTTAGTCACACACAGTACGAGTTTGATAAACACCTAGAGAGATCAACCTTCCAAAAACAGTCATAAAATTCAGCCTCTCCAAATTTTGAATTTGAAAACTGGCTCTGCGAAGAATCAATACCAGATCTCATTTGGACCCAAACCCTCCTACTATAGTTGATGACCTGGAAAGAATTTTGTGGCAAAATTCTGAAACTGGAAACTTAGCTACTTATAGGACCATTCATAGAGAAAGCTCTGTACCTGAACATCTTACAGCATTGCAAGACCCCCGGTTTGACTTGCACCATATTAGAAACCTTTTCAGAACCAAGTCACAAAATAAAATCGACCATACCGATCTTGAGCCCATAGACCTAATGCAAAGTCCTAGTGGAGAAGCTTCTCCTTCCACACCACCTGATATACAACTTCTCCATCACTTCAGCTCTTTCCACCCCAAGTCTACTCAGAATCAGTTTACTGGTCCAAGTACTTCCGCCACACCCATTCACACCTCCACTATGTGAACCACTCCATCTCATAGTACAAATCCTCTTCTTGTAAATCCACCATTAGCTCCCACCATGGTAGCATGGTATACGCCCCTTGTGTTACCACAACCTTTGGTACCTTTTCTAAATGATTACCAATCCAGAATCCCACACTTCATCAAGGCTGAATCCACTATTGCCCAACAACATGTACATAGAATGAATGATGCTTTTTATTACATGGAATTAGAAGAAGAAACCATGAAAATGAGAATGTTCACCCAAAGCCTAGGAGGAGAAGCTAAGAAATGGTTCAAAAGCCTAAATCCAAACAATATTCATGATCTCCCTTCCCTTTACCAAACTTTCATAATCAAATGGGAAATCAAGAAAAATCCTCTTTAAATCCTTTCGGAATATATCAACCTCAAAAGAAACACAGGGAAAGTGTCCAATACTATTGCACTAGGTTCAATAATGTTTACAACACGCTACCCCCAAACATGAAACCCCCATTAGGCCTAGCCTTAGCTAAATTCAAGGAGGGTTTTGACCCCGACATGGCCTACCAATTAAGAGAAAGAGAGCCCCTTACTTTAGAAGACATGCAAAAAGGAGCTATAAGTGTGGAGGCCAACTTAATTGAAAAAAGGGCTAGGCTAAGATCAAAGAAGATGGTAACATACAAAGACGACACCATGCCCTCCACCTCTTCATCTGATTCCAAGATGGACAACCTTCTTAGGAACATGGAAAGAATGATAGAAATAATAAGCATAAACAAAAGAATACCCCCTAGGGACAACCAAAAAAATCCCCAAAACAGGAACCGGAATAAAAAATTTAGAAGATACCCTCCCCAAAACAAACCAAGGGAAAATGATCAACAAATCAGACCACCCTTCCAAGATAACTATGTTGACGAAGGGGAAAGAGATATTGAAAATCCATATGAGAATCATATAAAATTAATAGGCTCTGATAGTGAGGGTGAGATTTTTCTCACAAAAGGATAACAAGCTTTTTTATCCTCAAACCAAGATGAAACAAGCTATGAAGATTTCGAAGATCACGAATTGGGATTAGAAAATTCCATAATGGAAGTCCATAGGCAATATGATCTTAGGAGTAGGAAAACCAAGACAACTCCAAGAAAAAAAATTCAGTCACTGTTGGTAAGAAAACTCCCGAAAACATTCTTAAAAGAACATTAGACAATAACAATGTTAGGTCCCTATATTACTAGTATAGTCCCTTATTGCTGTTAGTGTAACCCCCTTATTGTTATTATTGTACCCTTGTAACCCCCATTTTGTTATTATTGTGCCCTTAAATTATTATTGTTAGGTCAACTAGGATTACATTGTGGCCCACTAGGATTACATTATGGCCCCATGGACTCCTATATATAGAAAGGAGGTTTTGTAAATGATCTCATCCAAGAATTGTTAATTTATGTAATGTATTGGAGGTTGCCCCCTCGAAGTGGCTCATTTCTAAGGTGTTGATATCTCTTTTCTTCTATTTTTGGAGCTGGTTACACAACATTTGGTATCAAAGCTTTGGATTCTAGGGTTTCGCTGCTCCAAACAGGTCATCGTGGAATTTTCGCTATAATTTTTTTTTCTACGAAGTTTCAGAATCTAAAATTTTTAGGGTGCGAAGCCGAAATCCTGAGGAATATTGTCTAAAAATTTCAGAGCTTGGTTCGCAATATTTTCGGAGATATCATCTGTGGAAGTTAGGTCGTTTTTCAGGCTCCTAAACAGGTCATCATGGAATTTGCGCTATAAATTTTTTTCTACGAAGGTTCAAAATCTAAAATTCATATGGTGCGAAGATGAAATCCTGAGAAAATTCGTCAAAAAATTTCAGAGCTTGGTTCGGAATATTTTGGGAGATATGATATGTGGAATGTAGTGCTTTTTCAGGCTCCTGAATTTCATATCAAAGAGGTGATCATGGGAAAAGTTCAATAACTCTCTCTCTGGGAATCAGATTGGAGTGCCATAAAAAGTGGTCGTAAGTACATAGGCTGTAGTTTCTTGGCTATCAATTTTAGAGACAAAGGACGAAGAAGTGACACGTGGCAAGTCATAAAATTTCGGTCTACTGAACTAGTCCAGAATTAGGTCATTGTAGGAGATTGGACACAACTTTGTCTTGGAGAATCCAAATCAGGTCAGACCTATGGCATTCAAAATATAATTCAGAGGGCTACGTTGATACCGAACTTAAAATATTGAAGTGCTGCAATCATAGAGATAATCCAATTTCAATATCGAGTTCCTCAAAAGCAAGAAAAAGGTGTGTATATTTTTTTCTTTCCAAATTGCACGAGTCTTCTTTGAAGAATCAATTTGAATTGATTCCAAGGGCATATTGTAGAATATATAGTAGTATTGGGTTCTAAAATATGCCCCGTAAAAATAATTCAACCTAGTCAAAGTTCTTTCTCTGCTCGTGTAGTATTGGTACACAAGAAGGATGGATCATGGCGAATGTGTCCGGATTATAGGGAGCTCAATAAGCTCACCATTAAAGATAAATTTCCCATTCTTGTGATTGATGAATTATTGGATGAATTACATGGAGCAATTTATTTTACCAAGTTGGATCTTCGTTCGGGATATCATCAAATTAGAATGAAGACTGAAGATATTCCAAAAACAGCATTTTGAACTCATGAGGGTCATTATGAATTTTTGGTCATGCCTTTTGGCCTTACCAATACACCTTCTACATTTCAAGGGTTGATGAATTCCATTTTCAAACCCTTCCTTAGAAAATTTGTGCTAGTATTTTTTGATGATATACTAATCTACAGCAGGTCTTGGAAGGATCATGTTGAACATGTTGACGGGGTGCTCAAACTATTGCAGGAGAAACAATTATATGCAAAAACATCCAAATGTTTCTTTGGAGTACAAGAGGTGGAATATCTGGGTCATATTATATCTCACGAGGTTGTTAAAGTAGACCCTAACAAAATTAAAGCTATTAAGGAATGGAAAGTCCCCAAGACAATAAAGCAGTTGCGAGGATTTCTCGGGTTAACAGGCTATTATCGCAAGTTTGTTAAGAATTATGGAAGAATAGCAGCACCTCTAACAACATTATTGAAGAAAGATGCATTTCCATGGACTCCTGAAGCAACTAAGGCCTTTGAACATCTTAAAGAGGCAATGTGCCTAGCACCGGTCTTAGCTACGCCAGACTTCACAAAAACCTTTATTGTGGAATGTGATGCCTCAGGAAATGGAATTGGTGTTGTTTTAATGCAGGAAGGAAGAACCATTGCTTTTGAAAGTCATCCAATCAAAGGAAAGTATTTACAGAAACCTATTTATGAGAAGGAAATGTTAGCAATACTGCATGCACTAAAGAAATGGTGAACTTACCTAATGGGAAGACACTTCAAGGTAAAAACTGATCATGATAGTCTTAACACTTTTTGGAACAAAGACTATCTTCAGAAGAGCAGCAAAAATGGGTCACAAAGATGTTGGGTTATGACTTTGAAATAATCTACAAAAAAGGAAAGCTTAATGTTGTTGCGGATGCACTCTCAAGAAAGAATGAAGAGGTGGAAGCATTGCTTTGTGCCATTTCTATTATCCAACCAGATTGGATAACCGAAGCAAGAGATGAATGGAAGAAGGACAAAGATGTATGGACACTCATTCAAAAGTTGGAGCAAGATCCTAGTACATCTGATACATTTAGTTGGAAAAATGATTCCTTATGGTACAAAGATCGCTTATATCTTTGTAAGAATTCCCAACTAAAACAAAAGATCCTTTTGGAATTGCACACTTCTCCTTTAGGAGGACACTCAGGATTTTTAAAAACTTACCACAGGGTGAAGAAAGAATTTTTTTGGGATGGCCTTAAATCTGATATTCAAAAGTTTGTGGCAGAATGTTTGGTTTGCCAGCAGAATAAAGTGGAAACAATTAAGACCCCGGGACTTCTACAACCTTTATTCATTCCAAGTCAACGTTGGGAGGAGATTTCAATGGATTTTATCACAGGTTTACCTAAGTCCGAAGGAAAGAGTGTCATCATGGTGGTAGTTGATAGACTTACCAAGTATGCACACTTTTGTGCATTATCTCATCCATTTAAAGCAAGTACGGTTGCTACTACATTTATGGATAGAATTCAAAAGCTACATGGAAGCCCAAGGGTTATTGTGAGCGACAGAGATCCCATTTTTACTGGAAATTTTTGGACGGAGTTATTTTCTTGTTTGGGTACTCAATTAGCTCATAGCTCATCTTATCATACTCAATCTGATGGTCAAACTGAGATAGTAAATAAATGTTTGGAAGGATATCTTCGTTGTTTTGTATCTGATAAACAAACACAATGGGTCAAGTGGTTATCTCTCGCTGAATGGTGGTATAACACTTCCTTCCATACTGCAGCAAAAATGACCCCATTTATGGCACTTTATGGATATCATCCACCATTGATCACATCATATTTAAGGGAAAATTCGAAGGTTCAAGCAGTGGAAGATCACATCGAGCATCAGCAAGAAGTTCTCCAACTCTTAAAGGATAACCCGAATTTGGCACAAAATCGAATGAAACAACAGGCAGATCAACATCGTAGCGAGAGAAGTTTTGATGTAGGAGATTGGGTATTTTTACGGCTACAACCATACAAACAAATGTCCCTCAAGCAAGCAAAGAAGGATAATAAATTATCGCCAAAGTACTATGGTCCTTACAAGGTGTTGCAAAATATTGGTACTATGGCATACAAATTGGAGCTCCCTGCTTCTTCACGAGTGCATCCAATTTTCCATGTTTCATGCTTAAAGAAGGTTATAGGTGAAAATCTTCCAGTTCAAACAATATTGCCAGAACTTGATGAGGAAGGAAAAATCATATTGGAACCTGAAGAGGTCACGGAAACAAGAACTCGACAGCTACGGAATCGATCAATTTCAGAGTATCTCATCAAGTGGAAGAACTTACCCACTGAAGATTCTACATGGGAGGATGAGAATTTTATACAGAAGCACCCGTAGCTACTCAAGCGTTGAGGACAACACTTTTTTGAAGGAGAGGGGCATGTTAGGTCCCTATATTACTAGTATAGTCCCTTATTGTTGTTAGTGTAACCCTCTTATTGTTATTATTGTACCCTTGTAACCCCCATTTTGTTATTATTGTGCCCTTAAATTATTATTGTTAGGTCGGATAGGATTACATTGTGGCCCACTAGGATTACATTATGGCCCCATGGACTCCTATATATAGAAAGGAGGTTTTGTAAATGATCTCATCCAAGAATTGTTCATTTATGTAATGTATTGGAGGTTGCCCCCTCGAAGTGGCTCATTTCTAAGGCGTTGATATCTCTTTTCTTCTATTTTTGGAGCTGGTTACACAACAAACAATACCATGGCTAAGAAAGCTGATCCTAGCACAGATAAAACCAACCAATCAAGTATTGGTGCAAGCTGCCCTATCACCTCTGCTAGTGGTCCTGAGAAAACTCTAGATACCAAAGCCCCGAATCAAAATTAGCAAATTAAAAATGTGGAGAAATTTATGGCTGATAAAACTGATGTAAATATGTTGAAAAATAAAGTACCTTTCAGTTTTGAAGGAGAGATTGCGGAAATCAAAATAACCATCCCTCTCACTGAACTGGTAGCTCAGGACATTTACTGCTCCCAAATATTGAAAGTCTTAAACATAGGAAATGATTTTTAGAATCTAAGCTTCTGTGATCCATAATATAAATTAGTAGAAATTATTTCGGTAATAATCACATGCAAAAGAACTGGTCAAATAGGCGTTTCGAACCAACCAGTGTGGTTCATCATCAGGACTATGAGAGAGATCATATCCAGACATTAATTATAAATAGATGTAGAAATGGCTCAACTAGTTGTTAGGATAACGACTAGTTTGACTTAGACTAGTTCTTTTGCATGTGATTATTACCGAAATAATTTCTACTAATTTAATAGGAAATGATACTAGCACTTTGAATTTGAGAGATGATAAACCAGAGTTGTTGTTTGGACCCGAAGTAGATGGAAAATACCAGGAAGGAACCATTCCCCCATTCTATGTTAGCCTAAAAATACATGACAAAATCCTACATAATGCCATGTTAGACTCTGGTGCCTCTCACAACCTCATGCCGAAAGTAGTGATGGAAATATTAGGCCTAGAAATAACCAGGCCCTACAAAGATATGTATTCCTTTGATTCAAGCAGAGTTAAATTCTTAGGAATGATCAAGGACTTATGTGTCAATCTGGCACAAATTCCTGCTAAAATCCTGGTCATGGATATAGTCGTGGCTGACATTCCCCCCAAACATGGCATGATCTTGTCCCGATCTTGGGGAGCTAAGCTTCTGGGAAACCTACAACTTGACATGTCTTATGCTACCATCTCGATTTTTAATCAAACAAGAAGATTATACCGGGAATCTCACATGAAGTATGGTAAGTAGCCTAGATAGACCCAATAACACCCCTATCTACTCCATTCATTCAGATTTGGACTCATTCATCTTGTATAATGAAAATGACCTTGATGAACCAGTAAATGAAGATTGTGAAGATATAGGAACATTACAACAAACAAATCAATTCCTTTATGATGATTTCGAGAGTCAAAACTATCACGATCCTAAAACACCACAAGACAATAAAACTGAAATTGATTTCCTACAAATTGCAAATGAAATGTCAGAAACAAAAGTCACTTCAGAAAAGGAGATAGGTTTCTCAAAAGAAAAACAAATCACAAGAACACAACCTCTTCCTTTTGCTCATCCGGAAAAAATGAAACACCCCCACAAAACACAAATCTTTGGGAATCTGGAACAAGACAGTCTGATGTTTCTACCTTAACTAGATACTTCATCATCCAAGAAATTTTCCTTTCCAGAATAATTACCAATTTTCATAAATATTGCTACAAATCCCAAATAAATTTTTGCTGAAGCTGATATAGAGGAAGATAGCATGGGTAAACTTAAGGAGCCTGAAATGATTGAGTTGTCTAAAATCTTATCATTGCACATAAAACTAAGAAAATAAATACTATGCAAAATTGTTCAGAACACTAGTATATGTCGGGAAACTAGTCCAAAACCTTGTAACATAGCCATTGGTCTAAAAGGCCCTCCTTTCAAAAAGAATCAGAAAAATTTTGAGTAGTTGAGTTCACCGAGAAAGAAGGCAAAAGGACATAGGTTTTGTATATATTTTAGGTACCAAGAGAAACCCTTCCAAAGGAACAAATATCTTTTTTCCAAAACAGATCATGATTCACAAAAGCTAGGAGTTTCTAATCATATGTCATTACATAATGGTGTTTTAGGTTACCATCAGATGATACCACTTCAAAACAATCAACTCAAAGATTTTTTCAAATTCACAGGAAACAACTTCAAGTTTAAACCGATGCTTCCTGATCTAAAGAACACTAGAGACACCTTCCAAAGAACTATGTTTCCAGTTTTAAATTTCTTCACTATGGTTTACCTTGATGACATCATCATTTGTTTCAAAATTGATAAAGAATACTTGTTCTACCTAAAGAAAACCTGTAACAGAAATAGGTATGGGAATCAAGAGTATAAAGAGAAGCATCAAGCAGATCATGAGTTATTTAAAGATCTCTGGAAAAATCCTTATGCCATGTTTGCAAGTGAAAACAAATATGATATTTTTTCCCAAAAACTGAATGGACAAAGAGTATTAGGAGATCCTTTTGAAGATAGAATGCTCAAGTATCACTGCTGCAAAGATTCCTAGCTTTAATTTTTACTCATTGTGCATACCATAGTTTTAAGAAAAAGTAAAAAAGAGAGATAACACAAAAACATAAGAAAAATAGAAAAAGAGGGCAGATTCTAAGAAAGGTACAACTCCATACCCAAAAAATAGTAATACTCAAAGTGTGCAAGTCTAAATTCCACTACTAGTGCAAAATGATGTCTTGTTCAACTATCTAGCCTAATCATAGCTGAATATGTTTTAAATTTATTGTTGATAAGTTAGTGAAAAGAATGCCGGTCTAAATATTCAAGCTTGACTTATCAAAGAAATTAGATTAGGAGAGAAGATACTGGTTCCACATGCTCAAAACTGAACCAAAGAGGAAAATATGGATGAATAGAAAACTATGTATCCTAGCTTTGATTTTTCTAAATCTTACATTGTACAAAAGCAAAATTTGTGTGCAACTTATTTTTATACCACAAACTCATGATAAATCAGACTGTCTAATCCTGATTTAGTCATGTTTTCAATTTCATGTCTTAGCCTAGTGAATGAACTCCTGTCAAACAGTTTAACCTTGACAATTGCGTATTACAGGTAGAGAATCAAAGGATTTCAACAGCTCAATATGAACTCCCGAAAGAGATAAGTGTAGAAGTAGATAGTTTGTTTCCATTTTCAAAATAAAATATCAATGGGTTTGCTAGTTCAAGTGCATCCAAGGAAGAAAAAATGTTAGACAAAGTAGGTTGGGTAGGTAAAGGTGAAGTTGAGCTAATCATGCTTTTAGATTTTCAAATCACCATTTCAAGGAAAGCAACAAAAGAAAAGAGAGAATCCACCCAATCGATGAAGCACTGGTCTTCATAAGCCAGAGATATGTAATTCTAAACACCTCCTGAAAAGGAGCTGCCCTTCCCAAGTGGAGCCACTGTTAGTCATCAGTAATTTTCACCTGGTTTAGATGACTAAATGCTTTAACTCAGATTTCTAGAAATCAAAATTCAAGAATCATTGTGTCTTCAAGAAATATCCTCAAAAAGAAATTTTCCCTTATCCCTTCTCTTTTGTATGATGTGGTCAATCTATCATCCTATAAGACCCCATCCTGGACTAATGTCCCTTAATCTATCCATGATTTCTACTTCTATCTATAGCTCTCTACCTCTGATGCCTAAGCCCTCTTATTTAACAATTTGTTTGGCCAGGTTAAACCAAGTTTTCTCTCCTACTCACAGATGCATCAAGCACTGTTGGTGTCAAAAGTCTGCCTAGAAAGCCCTTCAAAGTAAAATAAGGATATCCAGTTGTATAGGATGATGGTGCATAAGTAGAATGTCTAAACCTTGTATCTTCATTCAAAACATTGGTTCTAATTTTCAGTCAAAAGCCCATTCTAAGACCTTGCAAATAAGTCAATTAGGTTTTCCTAGGTCATGCGCCATCATGATTCTCATTCCATTGTTTGTATAGGAAGTCAAAGATGAATTAAAAAGAGCACTTAAGCAACCTCCAAGGGTGCCCTCCTGGTCCAACAGTAAAATATGCAAAGAATAGACTATCATATTCAAGCATTTCTATAGGGATGCCTTGAAGATTAGTCTAAAGTGAAGCAGAGGCGAAAAGGGACACCTAAGAAGGTTCAAAAGGTCATTTCCAGTTAATAAAAAGGTACAACAAGCTAAACGATACAGGGAAGGTCTTGATCTCATAATAAGAAGTAAAATACTGCTCATCCAAAAGTCTGTGCAGATCTTAGAAAGTCAGTAACATATGAGCAACATGGCGCATTTCAGCAAAGAGGATCATTGGAAAGGATGTTTGTCTCAGACATAAGAATGGTAGAGGGACACCTACCCTTTGCCACACTCCTGAAAAAAAACAAAAGTTATTAGATGCACCACAAGGTGAAGGAAAAGACTAAGACCACTATCAAGAAAGGAAAATCACACTTAAGAAGAAAACAATAGTTGTGCTTTGGTTGAAAATGCAAATATATGACTTTTTGACAAACAGTGGAGAAATAGCTGGGCTACAAAAGCTAAAAGACTCCTTAAATAAATCAGTGGAAACTTTGTTGAGAAAAAGTATTAGAAATATGATTTCTTTAAAAGACTTAGAGGGCAACTTTGTTTGCTTTTCTAAAATATCCGTAAAAACTCAAAAATTGGGATAATAAACAAAATGATCATGGTAAGTGGCAAGGAGAACCTCATTCATCAAAAAACATAGGTTGTCAAAAAGAATTCCTAACTGTCTTCAAGGGTAAGTTCAAAGGGCATAAATTCCATTGGATAAAAGGACCAAATCTGAGGTCTTAAAAGGTCGAAAAGAAGGGATTTTAAGGCATTATGCACCATTTCACTAACAATAATAGAGCATCAGCTCAAACCCTGTTTTCTCACAAATAAATCGTCAAAGGTTTGTCTCAAAGGATAGGGAGGAAAAAATAGTTTTTAAATTCACCTTGCACATAACAAGCATAAGCCATCATGAGCCTAAAAAATTTCCCAAATGCTAAAGGAGACAATGGTTATAACAGAACAGTAAAGGGGCAGTCAAAAACATCAAAAAGGGGGAAGGAATGCAAAAAAAGGAAAAGTGCAAATGAGACTTTAGAAAAGAGGGTTTTTAAAGGTTGATTATTTTCAAAAAGGGGTTATAAATGATTCAACAGCTTCTTTTCCCCCTCATTTAACCATTTTGAAGAAACAATGAAGAAATTTTAGTCTTCCGAAGGCATTATCGGGAAAATTTTTCTTGGTGCTACGCGTCTGTAAGTGGACGCTGCGCGCCTGTATATTTCTCCTGTGTTATTTTCTTCTAGATGCTGCATGCTTAAATATAGGCGCTGTGCTTTTCTAGCCCTGCCCAGCGTGTAGGAGTGGCCACCCACCGTCGCTCGATTCTGTGTGCAACACTGCCCAACGGTGCTACGCTCCGGCAACTGCTTACATCCCCCGACGCCACGTGCAAATCATACCTGCCAAAAGTGCTGCACTCTGGAAACTTCTTCCATCGCCCGATTCTACGCTCCTGCAACGGGCGTGTAGCACTGAATGCGTTTGCATTCAGGCCTGTCCAGGGCATTGCGCTCCTGGCGTAAAAGCATAACATTGCCTGGAAAAATTGCAGAAGCGCCAATTTTGCCCAAAAAGCTCAACAATGGCATAAATTTTCTATAGAATTCATTCTTAAGAGGTATTCTCCCTAATTATTGCCTCCTCATGATTTTGTAAGTTGTTAGTTCCAGTCTTCGCAGCCTATCACTAGGGATCAACATGAGCTCTTACTATGTGTGGTTTTGTTAGATGTTTTTCACATGATGTTCAGCACAAAACATGTCACAAGTGTGTCCGTCAGAAGAATCTCGGAAAAATATTTCCAACGGTATATCACACTCCCGTAACCAGCTCCCGGATTAGAAGATATGATCGAAATGAATGAGTGATTCTTGGTTATGCATGTTTTGAGGTCAGTTGCTGCACACAATGACAAGTTTAGTACAAAATCGGTTTGTGAAATAATGGTAAGGAATTTTTCAAAAGTGAAAGAGGTTTTTGTTCATCACATACCAAATAAAAAAAAAAATCCTTCAGTTTATGCACAGGTGCTACTATGTGGGAGATATACAGTGATATTTGGAGCCTACATTAAAACAAAGCTAATTTTTCATATTTTTTACTGTTTTAGTCATTTTAGTGCGGGGCCATTTAACAACATATGGAAAGTAATTTTGCAGAAACCAAAGAGGTTTTTGTTAAGCACAAGCCATGTAACAAAAACCTCGTTCAGTTTATTCACAGGTGTCACTAATTGGGATATGTGACTAGATATTTACAGCTCATTTTCACAAATTTAAATTTTTAATGATTTTCTGTTTTAGAGATGATTTTGTGGAACAGATTGCGAGCAACTGGAAACGAATTTCAAAAATTTGAGAGAGGTTGTTCTCCAAAATGAACTTATCTACAAAAAAATATTTCAGTTTTGTAACAGGTGCTATGGTTTAGGAGATACGAGTTCATATTCAACACCTATTTTCAGAAATTCGGCCCAAGTTTAATGTAACTGATTCTATTTTGAAGAAAATGGTTGAGCTCAATTCCCTTAGTACAAGGATGAGAAAATGTATATATTTTATGAATTTCATAGTGTAGGGGTTGGAATTTTGCAGAAGGTTGGACTCTTGGGAATGCTTTGAGCATTATTGTACATTCATCTCTGCATTTTTAGCAAAGGCATAAACCAATGGTTTGCAACACTTTATGGGATTCATGTGGCATCTTGATTGGTATTGTGTTTCCTTTTGTAATTGTAATTTTACATGTGTTTTATGTATGCCATCATATCTCTTTGCTTCATCTTAACTAAATCAAACAAGGATAAAGTTAGAATACATTGAAAGTGCAGTGCTCTACCTTGGGTTTGTTTAGTTATCTATGTTTTCAGCTGATTGAAAAGGATCCCTGAGTTCTTCATGCCTTTTCAACTCCTCATCTGTCTAAAACCTCTCCATCTCACTCAATTTTAAGTACCAAATCATTTTCCTACCTTGCCCCATAGAGATCTCTACAAAACTGAGCGTCATTCCCTTGGCCCAAATCTGCCTTTCTCAGTTGAGCCAACAAAACATCATCAAATTCAATCAAATACCTCTGTACACATACCTAGCCTAAAATAAGTCATCAAATCATTAATCTCAAGCTTTCATTGGCCATATTTTTTGAGATTGACAAGGAGAGAGCCCTCTCCCGACCTGGTAGGGCTAGCTACCAGGTTAAGCATGGTATGATGTTATCCTAGATCCTACCTTTCTTAGCCCGAGGTATATTTAGGCCCTAACATAAGTGATAAAAGCGCCAAGTAGATCCAAATTTGTGTCAAACAAAGCTTGAAGAAAAATTGAAAAGGAAGGTTAACCTATTTTGTTTGTTAAAATCCCCTAACCTTGTTTAAAACCTCAGTATCTCATTCAAACCTTTCTCCTCAGAATTTCACAAGCAAAAAACTTTCTGTTTAAAGAGTTGGAGAAAGGGGTGAAAAAAAAACCATGTATGAAGAGGAGAGGGTTAACCTAAATGAAGAGACAAGTCCAAGAAAACAGCAGAAGAAGGGAGGGAAGCCCAACAAGTTTGAACCCATAAGCACTGCGGAACTAACAACCTCCCCTTCTATTCTTTCCTATTTCCAAGAGTTAGGGTGTTTTGAGTTCTGTAACAAAGTACAAGAGATCAAAACCCATCCTCAGTTCACCGATTTATTTTCCCTAAGGCTTCATCGGCATAAAGTACATCTAGTAGGGGTGAGGTTTGAGTTGACCCCCAGTGCTATCTTTGAAGCCAATAGAATACCTGGCATAGGAGAAAGGTGGTTTAAACAGAAGCATCTTGACTTGACCCATTATCATCCATTGTTAAAACCTAGTTGTCAAGCTGAATGCAAATCCATTTTTCCTTTTTCTCATATATTGGACAGATATTCCCTCCTCATGAAGATTATTATGAAATACTTTACCTGTGAGGGTAGGTTCTCCAGAGTCTATTCCTATCATATTAGACTCCTCATGCATTTCACCAGGACTAAGCTACTACACTTTCCCTACTATCTCTGCAAACACATTGAAAATATGTCTTCCATCATGAAAAACAGGCCTCCAACCCAACAAATGTCAAGCCTGTTTCATCATTCTCTGATCAAGGTAATTGTCTCATACCAATTAGAACAACAAGGAATTCCTTGGGAGGTCTTTATCACCCATGATGATTTCACAAATTCAACCTCCATCCCTCTACAAATTTTTCCATCGTCTTCTCAAAATCCTCCTCATACCCCTCCATCGCCCTCCACTGACCTTGGTTCATCTTCTTCACATGAATTACTTTCCCAAACAAACCTGCTTCATACACCTTCCCCTAAGAAAGATGATCAGGAAGAAAGTAGATATGATCATGAAGAAAGCACTGATGATCAGGAAGAAAGCAATGATAATCAAGATAAACAAAACAGTGAGAGAGAGGGTGAATAAGATGAGGGAGAGTGTGATGAAGATAGGGGAGAGAATGATGGAGATGAGGAAGAAAATGTTGAAAAAAGTGATGGAGGAGATGCTGATGATCATGAAGAAAGATGTGATGATCAAAATGAACAAAATAGTGAGAGAGAGGGTGATGAAGATGAGTGAGATTGTGATGAATATAGAGGAGAAAATGATGGAGATGAGGAGGAAAATGATGAAGATAAGGGAGATGATGAAGGCCTTGAAGAAAGTAGTGTCGATCATGAACAAAATAGTGAGAGAGAAAATAATGAGGAAGAGGGAGATGGCCAAGAAGAAAGTAGCAATGGCCAAGAAAAAAACAGTCAAAGCAATGATATAGATGATGGTCAAAGAAGCCAAAACAATGGGTCTAAAAATGAAGAAGAAGGCTCTAAAAACACATAAATAGAGGCAAATTCTCAAGAAAATGACAATGGGAAAGAAAACAAATTTTTAATCACTAAGTCTCATGACGAGCTAAAGAACCAAGAAAGTGGATCTCCCATTGAAGAAAATGACACAGAGGACACTACAACAGACAGTGGCGAGGAAGCATAAGAAAGCCATGAAAGTGGCCAAAATGACAAGGGTGGCCCAGAGACAGATTTTAAAATTGTTTTCGATGAACCAGGAGATGATTACAAAAATCCAAAGAATGAAGGCAGTGATGCAGAAAATGAGTTTGATAGTGAAAATAGTAATGAAAACGATGAGGAGGATAATCCTAAAAATGAAAACAGGTCAAACACAAATGCCTCTAATATTGCAGAAACAGAGCATAGATGTGTTGAGGGTCTTGATGGTGACAAAAAAATGAAAGATGCTAAACATGTTGATCCAAAGAACAAGCATCAGCAAGGTAAAGAGTAGATACACACAGAGAGCATTTTTCAAGGAGGAGACAATCCTAAGATTGTCAATAATCAAAGTTTGCAAGAAAATTTTATGGCGCCTTGCACCACTACTTATCAGAGAGGAAGGAGGCATGTGTTTGCTGCCTCCAAAAGGCAACAGGCCATGCAATCCTCCTCAAAAATAGTGAAGGAAAAATTCACAAAAACAGTGAAGTAAAAAGTCACCAAACCAATGGAGGACAAGGGTAAAAGGCAAATGAAGGACAAAGGAAAAAATCCAATAAAGGAAAAATGTAAGAAAAAAATGGAAGAAGAGGAAAGAAATCATGAGGAAGAGAGGGAATTTGAACTCATTCACATAGATAGTGATGAGGAAAATGAAACAAGGATAGTTAATTCTCTCGTACAGGACCAAAATGCACAAATCAGAGACTTGGAGGTTGATCTAGAAAGAACAAAAGATCTTATTCATTTCCTACAGGTGCAAAACAAGTAGATATGTGGCCAGCTAGCCATTTATGAAGCCCGAGTGCTAAAATACAAGAGAGAAGCTCAAAGGTCACAAGTGCAGTTGGATGAATACATGGGCGCCTATGAAGAAAATGATGAGGAAGAGGGGCAAGCTAGAAAGAGACCTAAGACTATGGGTCTTAGGAGAGCTTTGGAAAAACAAAAAGAGGAAGAAGCAACCCAAGCCCAACAATTTCCACTCACCGAGCTCCTTGCCTTGGAAATTGAGCACAAAAAAGAAGCATGGCTTGAAAGGGAAAATATACATTTAGAGGCTAAATTAGAGAAGGCCAACAAAGACTTGAGCTTGCAAAGAAGGATAACTGAGCATTACAAACGGAGAAATCAGTTTGCAAGGGAAAAGCTCAAAACTGCCCAAAGGGAGGGCCCAACGCCAAATGATGGAAAATACCAAGCTAGGCTTGGAATTTTGGCTCAAGCTTAATTTCAGGTCTCTAAGGACCCTTGAGGGGCCCACTCACCAAATTTGGGAAAAATTGAGCAAGTTTTTGTTTTTTGTAAAATTTTAAGCCTAGGAGTGCAGCACCCTAGGTGCTGCGCTTTTTCCTAGAGCATTTTTAGAGAGATAAGCTCACATTTTATGATTCCCCATCATTATAGAAGTATTCTCACCAATTTTCATCTCAATTGGAGTTGTTTTGGCCCCTCAAAAGGGTCAAAAACACCCAATTTTTCACCTTTCTGCCCTCTTTTTTGAGCAGGGGCTGCGCTCTTGGAAGCTTTGAATTTTTCCATTTATTAGGAAATTTTCAAAGGTCAGTTTGAGGAAAAGAAGGTATATTTGGAAATTAGACATCCACATCTTTCCAACGAGCCATCACGGAGCCTTTTTCGACTTCGGGAAGGCCTCCAAAACTCTATTGCAAAAAGACATTTTTTGGTGCTGCGCTCCTAGAAAATTTTCAAAATTTGAGACGGAGTGTTGCGTTCCTGTGTGATGACTGAGAAAATGTGCATTAGGAAATTTTCCTCATGTATGTCAGAGCCTAAAAGTTAGTGTTTTTTCTATTTTGGTCCGAAAAAGATATTTTGGAAGATATTTTATGCCTTGGACCTTGCAAGGCCTCAAGGAAAAATTAGTATATTTGTTTTTGGCCAATAGGCTTCTAGATGCTCTAGTGAGCTCTCTCCTCTCCTTATTTGTTATATAAGGCATGAGTATGTATTGTAAAAAGTTGGGACTTGATGTGTTATAGAGCAATACATGGTTTATGAGCTTGGAGAAGATATTTGGTTTCATGAAGTGAATGAATGACTTGTGTGGCTTGATGTTGGAGAAGCTTGCTTGCAGGATTCCATAGCTTGGTGAATGGTGATGTTTTTCTAACTTGTTAGTGTTTTCTTGTCCTCATTTTTTTTTAGTCTGATTGTTTGCTATAGATCATAAAATTATAGGTTGAGATATGCTCATGGAAGCACCTCAAACCTCCTACATGCTATAGCTTTGATGTTTTCTTCTTTTAGTTCATCTTAAGGAATTCTTGACTGCTCCTTAGCCCCCCTAAAATTGTTCTTTGTTTCATGAATGATCAATATGTTAGCTTATAAATATGATTCATGGTATGCCCTGCTTATTTAAAGTTTTCTAAAACTTATTGTGAAGCTTTCCTATGGAATACTGATTGATTAGGATAATGCAAAGAGGCCTTGTTTCAATCTTGCCCTTTTCCCATGCTCATCAACTTGTTTCAGAGTTCCCGATAGTTTGATATATGCTATTTGGGAGTTCCCTCTCCATATATTGAATTCTTTGTTGATCTTATATGTTTTCTCAAAAAACTGTAGGTGGATTTCTAAAGTTAGGAGTTCTAATGCTTCTATGTACCACTGGATTGTTCATCTTGTATGTTTATCAGGTTTAGTATTGTTCATAGACATTAATGGTTTTCCCTACCTCATGAGTCATTGCTTTCAGATTTTATACGTTTAGGAACTCTTAGTTTCTTCCCAAACTTAATGTTCATTACACCTCATCATCACTTTAAGGATCCACTCACCTTGCTCAATCGGCCCTGCAATACACTCTGCTTCAACATTTAGACACCCTAGAATTCATCTGACCCCATAGCCCTATTGATTTGATATTCTCTCATTCCACCTATCCTACTTGATCATCTTACCCCAACCCAAAACAAACAAACAAACCTACACTTAACAACTAGCCTAAAATCAATCATCTAAAGCGAACAAGCTCACGTCCTTCACACAATAGAGAGAGCCCTCTCTGAGTCCAGGAAGGCTAAGTCCTAGGACTCCAAAGACTGGTATGATGTTACCCTGTCATTTGGTTAGCCAATTTGCCAAATCACGGGACCCTAACATGCTGTACAAGTTCGCTCTATTGAAACAGTCCATAATTAGGGAATTGTGAGAGATTGGGCATAGCTCTCCCTTGAAGAATCCAAATTTGGTTAGACCTATGGAATTGGAAAGATGACTCATAGAAATACTACAGGACCGAAAATCACATATTGGGGATCTGAAATAACAAAAATACACCAGATTCAATATCGAGCTCCTATAAGGAAAGAAAAAGCTAGATTATGTGTTGTCAAGGGCTGAAAAGGACTAGATTTTCTAGGGCAGCAAAGCAAAGCAAGGTGCAGCAGAGGGTAGCATGACAAGAGAAATAGCCAAGGTGCAAAACAACAGTAAGAATTTCATCACACGAAGTCTTCAAGTGAGCAACATTGCATATAGTCACTATAAAGGTATCATTGTACTAAGTCATTGTAAATACATTATTGTAAAAATTGTACTAGTGTCTATCTGCCAAGAGTTGAAGAGGTAGTTTCGGGAGGTCTAGGATCATCAATAGGTGGTTGTGTCATAGTTGGGGTTATGGTCTAGTGTGTCTTATTCTTCTACATCATTATATATCATTGTAAAGTGGACCATTTTCCCTGGTACGGGAGTCCATTCTTCTTTTATTCTTCTATAGGGTGGTAGGGTGCTGCTAGGGTGAGTTGTAGCTCATTGGTTGTTGGGGCATCCATTTAGTTGACTACTAAAGAATATCGGGTGTTGGAGCGTCCATCCAGTGGGAGCTGGAGAATAATGATTTTCTAGATTCTAGGAAGTTGGAGCTTTATTTTCAATTGGAGTTGAATATTAAAGAATTATTAGAAAAGAATTAGGTGGTTTTTGTCCCCGAGTGGGTTTCCACCTTTAAAATTGTGTGCATTTGTGTTCCTTTTGTTTATTGCTATCATTGTACAAACACTGATAATAATTGAAGATTAACTAATGCTCTAATCGAAAGGAATACTGATTCACCCCCCCTCTCATTATTTCCAACATAGTGATGAACTCACTAGGGGAGAATGTTTTCCAAGTTTTTTCCTTTTTAATTTAGCATGCCCTTGATTTTCCACACTCAGAGCATTATACTTGTTTTTTTGAAGAAACTTTGGTTTCTTGTCTCCAAAAATTGTCTGGAGAAAATTATGCCAAATTGTGTTTTCATCTCATGCCAGTTGGACACACTTCATCCCTAGAATCAACTGTGTTTCCCCTAGATATTTTTTTTGAAGATGTTCAACCAATTTTGCAAGTAATTTATAGGGTTTTGGGTGTTATCACTCGGATTGAACCTCAGGCTAAAGAAGGCAATTTCGAGGTAACCTCAAACAACGCTTAGCCAAGTAGCTAGCCCTACTAGGCAAGGAGAGGGCTCTCTCCATATAGATTACAACTAAGATGACTAAGGAAAGAAGATTTTAGGCTAGGTATAGTAGCTCAGGGTTTTGATTTTTATTGTATAGGGTTTTTCTGGATCAGGAGGAGTCAAACAGTCAGGGCAAGGAAATTAGGTCAAGATTTGCAGGGTGTTCTATGGGGAAAGGTAGGTATAGTGGTTTAGCACTTTAGGGTTTCAATGGTGGGATGATCAAGACAGGTGAGGGGCTATAAAGACCATGGTGGAATCATGGGTTATTTCTAAAATGAAGAAATTTACAGACTATGAATATTTCCCCAAAACAGAGCATAAAAATTATGGATTATGTTCATCTAACTTGAAAACATTCACTTAATAGAAATGAAATGATGGATTGAATAAAAAAAACATTATAAAATATGAGCACAAAAGAAGAAACTAAAACTAAACACTATACCACATTGATCCCATAAAAATAACTGCAAATTTGATTAATGTCCAGGCCAAAACTGATACAAAGGTGTGTCTCTTGAAAAGCCAAACCTCTAAATGAGTCCAACCATTACAATGACTAAGAAACTACATCATATAGACCTCAAAACCGCTCTCCCTAGCCTCAGGGAGTCGAATCCATGAGATGGGAATCAGTTACACCAAATTCCAAACAAGAAACTGAAGACTAGGAAGACCCAACAATTTGCCTCTAAAAGAGAGGAAATTGATTCATTTGACCTCTAGAGGACTCACCTAATGTATCTACCTTAGATGAAAGTAAAAACATGACATTTAAATTCATCATGACCATTTACATCAGTAATTTCTTCATTTTTCAAAGTCAAAAGTAAAACTGGAGTGAAACTTCAAAATTTGCTGAATACTGTGAAAATGCATTTTCCTTGTCAAACGCGTAGCGTCCAAGCAGAAAAATGGCCTCTTTTGCAAGCAGCTGTTAGGTGTCTTCCCAGTGTCCAACTCAGTGCCATAATAGCTCATTGGAAATATCTCTAAGTATAGTTTCCAAATATACCTCCAGTTTCCAAAATGGTGCTTATTTTCTCCGTCAAAACGTCAATCTCCGAAGACTGGTAAACGCGCAGCAACCAAGCCAAAAAGGAGGCAGAAACATGAGAATTTGGTAGTTTTTTGCATTCTTGAGGGACCAGTTCTCCTCCAATTTTTCTGAAACTTTCTAGGGTTGATGTATTCATCATTAAAAACATGATGGTGGTGGCCATTTTTCATTTAGAGCCCCCAAGAAATAGCGCAACGTCTAGGTCATTGCACCTTTCGCAGAATTTCTGCGTGCAAAAAGCCTAAAAAAACCAAAAATGAACTGAAATGCCAAGTGTGCCAAAATTTACCAAAATGTGTGAGGTTACTTGCTCATCAAGTGCTTGAGGCATGAAGAGATACCTCAACAAGTATATCGAACCTCTCTTTCTTCCCTAGCTTAGTCAAACTTTCAATCTTAGCATTGGCTCTTTTGAGCTTAGCCAATGCAACTCTCTCTTTCTGTGCATGAATTTTGACTCTTGTCCTCAACAAGTCATTGTCCTTGTTGGCCTTCTTTAGCAACTTCTCCAAATTCATATTGGCTCTATTAAGCCATGATTCCTTATCCTTGCTAAGATCTAGGGTAAGTAACTCACTTGGTGTGAGCTTCTCTGCCAACTCAGCTTTTCTCTGTCTTTCTCGAGCTAAAGCTCTCTTCAGCCCTATAGTCTTTGGTTTCTGTTTTATATGCTGATCCTCCTCATCGTCAATCTCACCAAATATTTACAAGGTCTCCTCCAGCAAGGCCTTAGCCTTTTCTACCTCTCTTTGTGCTTTGATGGTCTTTACCTCATTAATGATTTGCTTAGTTTTCAGCTATTGATTTTATTGCTCAAGAAAATCAATCACATATTTTGCTCTCTCAAGATTAGCTTGAAGTTCACTAATATTTTCTTCTTTGGCTTTGATTGCTGCACTGGTGATTTTTTCCTCATCTTCCTCATCTAGGTCAATCAGCTAAAATTCATGCTCTGTTTCATGTCTGTCCTCCTGTTCATCAATGATTGGCTCTTTATCCTTTTCCTTGCCTTTGTCCACCTGTTTTGTTGATGAATAAGGCATGGCCCCTTTCACTCAAGTGAAGAAAACACATGCCTGTAGCCTCTCTGATAAGTCTTGGGAAATGACTCAACATCAGTCAAATTAGCCCAAGTTGCCTCATTGTCCTCCTCACTACTTGATGACTCAAAATCATGATGTGTTGATGATGAAGGGTTATAGAAAGGTGAAGAAGAAGGATCAACACGGGGTGAATGAAATTGACTGGGTGATGATGTATGAGTAGTAGGCTGATATGGAGGAGTGGATATGGGAGGATGAGATGATGAGGGGATACTCTGCTCATGCTGACTAGGTGGGGTATTGAAAACTTCATTTGCTATGAATGTGTCCCATGGAATATTCTTTTTCTCAAGCTAATGTATGACTATCATATTGATGAGGGAGTGGTGGAAAAGACTCTGCATTTGATGATTATAATCCCTCTTTTGTACAATGTATGCCATCTTGCCAATGCTGCAGGAGAGAAAGTAGGGGATGTGAAGCATTCTGACTCTAGTGAAGTGCATGAGGAGTCAGATATGTTATGAATATAGTCGAGAAAACCTCCCCTCACAGGTGAAATATTTCATGATTATTTTCATCATAGGGACATATCGGTCAAGAAGATGAGAGAAAGGGAAAATGGTCTTTTTGTCATCCTTGTATCTAGGTTTAAGATATGGTTCATAGTAGCTCTGATTAAGGTTTCCTTGTTTAAACCATTTCTCTCTCACATTAGGGATCCCTATAGCAGCTGCAATGGCATTAGTAGACATGGTGAAAGTAACCCCAACAAGAGTGACCTACCTATCATGAATATTGGTAATGAAAAACCTTGTCAACATAGGGTGATACTAAATCTTCTGCACTTTCTCACAAAACTCAAAACAACCAACGTGTTTAAAACATGACACAATGAGGGGAGAAGCCATGAGCTCTTTCATGGTTGCTGGTTCATATCTAATGATTTTCCCTCCTTGCTTACATGATTTCTTATTTGGTGTTTTTTCCTCACTAACAATTCTGTATTCCTCTTTAGGCATTTGGAATTTGAAGCCTTGAAAACCCTAGGGTAAATGGAATGAGACGAAGGGAGTGAGAGGTGAAATGAATATCGTAGGAAAATGGAGGGAGTGAATGTAAATGAAAACCTAGGTCTATGAAAACCCTAGGATTTAACAGTGTTTATGATTGATATGTATTTAGGGACATGAATATGGATATGATGCATGGAAATGGGAAGGAAATGAAAACTAGGGTTTCATAGCAATAAGCACTTCAAATTTCTTATGAAACACCAAATATATTAGAGGATAGGTGTCTTAATGTTCACTTACTATTTTAAAGCCATTTTAAGTAATTTGTGAGGAATGAAAACTTGCTGGAGGTTGTGAAATATTTTGAAACCCTGCCTGAGTAAAGGTGCAACATCCTGGAGGAACGTTCAACACCCAGGCAAACGTGTAGCGACCAAGGGTAAACACGCAACGTCTGTGATATTATTTAGAGGTTTTTGGGCAAACACACATCACCCGAGGGTAAATTCCCAGCGTCCGGGAAAACACACAGTGCCTGAGGGTAAACGCGTAGCGACCCTGAAATTTGACTCAAAATGCTCAAAAAAATTGAAATTTCTCCTTTGCTAGAAAATCCTGATGGATGAATGGAGACAATGAATTGCTTTGAGGTGTGTGAATGGATTTATAGCTTTACTAGTTTTGAGTTTTTAATTTGAATTACCCACTTTTCCTATGTTCACTTTTCCCTTTGGAATTTGGCAGTGATACTTTATATTTCTGACTTTTTGGCATTTGACAGTTTGATCAAGTCATGGAGTTTGGATTTATTTTCTCCACTTAGGCCGGAAATGATTTCATTGACAGCTTGGGATTGAATTTATTACATATGAGAACATACAATTACATTTGGAAAAACATAAATAAATTACATATTTGAATTTTATGTCAAAATTACATTTTGATATAAAAGTCATTAAACTTCAAAAATTACAAATTTGAAAGTATAATAATTACATCATGATGATATTCTACATAGGAATTTTTATTATTATTATTTAGTCCCTCTCATATATTTGATGACCTCATCTGAAATGAAGGAGTGACCTTGAGAAATAAAAAAAACCTAATGACCTAATGGGACTTCTTTAGACCCGACTTTCATGAATGAGATTTGATTTTTAAAGACTTCCTGGTGAAAAGAGAATTTCCATAGGTGTTGTTATGCTCAAGGAGACATGGGAATGAGTCAGCAATGTGAATCTCAGAGGGAGAGTGAAGTTTATTGACAAGGACAACCACGAGTGGAATAATTTTATATCATGAACTAATGGAATGATCAAAAATTTCCTTAGAGTGGTACACCTAAGATGCACATGCAAAATGTGTTTTGATTCCTGGTGGAAGTATGCAAATACTGACACTAACATTGGCCTTATTGGGGATGGAAACTCCTTGGAGGTGTCAAGAACATTGTAGACCAAGCGCCTAACCTTTGAGCCAATACGGTCAAACAATTTAAAAGACTGTAGACTATAAAACTGATTGAAAAACGATTCAAAGTGACTGAGAAATGACTCTGACACTAACTCAAAACTGACTCAAAAAAATTTAAAATAACATAAAATCAACAAGCTTTATAGCCTTCACTTCGAGCCCCAATCCTAAATTATTTTCCGCTCCAAACCTTGCAGAAAATATAAATTGGTATTTACAATGAAAGTGGAACATTATTCCAGAAGTTGCATTAGAAAGAGTAATGTTTCAAGAGCCTAACATTGACTGGTCCTCCTGAACATTATTTTTCATTCATCTCTTTTAGAAAATAGGCATTTTGTCCTCGATAAGCTAAGATCTTGTAGGGTCCTTTCCATAGATTTTCAAACTTCGTGTGATTTCCTTTCTCTTCATTTCTTGCATCCCATCACAACACTACATCTTCTAGATGAAACTTATCCACCTTCATTTTGCGATTATAAATATTTTTGATTTTCTCCTGAAGTTTAGAAGTAGTTTGAGAAAATTCCTCCCTAGTTTGCTGAAGGTGAATCATTTGATTGATTCAACATTGAATATCATCTTCGTCACTATCTTCTTTCTACAATAATCTCATAACCAGGACTGCAAGTGATGTAGGAAATACTGTATCTATACCATAAAACAATTCAAAGGGTGACATAACTATAGATTTCTTGGTGCTCACTCGGTCTGCCCACAAAACATTGGTAAGCTTCCTATTCCAATTTTTCTTGTTCTCCTCTAACATTTTCTTAACGATATTAACCAAGGATTTATTAGAGGACTCAACTAATCCATTTCCCTGTGGATAATATGTGGTTGAATGGCCCAACCTGATATTATAATTATGAAAAAACTCAATCATCTTCTTTGACTTGAATGCCATATCATTATCTGTATTAATCTTGTGAGGACAGCCAAAATGAGACAAAATATTGGATTCTAAAAATTGAATAATTACTGTGTTCGTAGCTTGCCTTGTAGGAATAGCCTCGATCCACTTGGTGAAATAGTAGGTAGCTGTTAGAATCCATCTATGTTGTGTTGATGATGTGGGATGAATTTCCCCAATAAAATCGAATCCCCACTGCTGAAAAGGAGCATTTACTACAATAGGCTTCAATGGAAGAGGAAGGGGTTTCCTTTTTCCATGAAAAACTTGACATTCATGATAGTTTGTGACTGTTTTGTACAAATCTAAAAAATAGAGTTGGCTAATAATACCCTGCTCTCAACACTTTATTAGTTGTTTTCCAAAACACGTGACCTCTACAATCTCCCATATGGAAGTCGTCCATTACCTGTTTAGCTTCATCTTCAACCAAATAATTTAAAATAACACCTCCTGGATATTTCCAATAAAGGGCACTACCTAGAATGTAGTATTTATAAAATTTTAATTTCAAAGACCTACCCTTACTTTTTGACATTCCAGGAGGAGGACATAAGTGCTGAAGAACATACACTATATCGGAATACCATGTTGAAGTGAGAAACATTTATGATACATGTATAAGAGCACCATATTCTTCATCATCTGACATGCTACAATAAGGTTTATGTCTAGAGCATGCAAATTGGATTCAACCATGAGTTTGGCTAATCCCTGTCCCTTGATCAGCTTGGTGGGCTTGATCTCGATATCATACTCTAGCATTTCTGCTATCCATTTACCTCTCATTCCTTCCGGATTAGTATGTGTGAGAACTTATTTTTCATCTGCATTTGGAATAGAAGCTATAGTGTGTGAATGTAGAATATAAATCTGGAAATCCTTCAAGGCTTTGATTAAGGCTAAAGCTTGCTTCTCAAGAATATTATAGCGAAAAGCAACATCTCTAATGGGTCGACTGAAGAAATCAATGGGTTGCTCAACCTGATCCTTTCTTTTCATCAAAATATTATAAAATCACTAGTATAATCTGGACTAACCAAAACAGGGGCTATAGTTAAAGCAAGCTTTACCAAGTTGAAATATTTCATAGCATCAGTGGTCCATTTTACACTGCTGTCATTTTTCAACATATTTGTTAGTATGAATCTTTTGTCGAAGTGTACAAAAAAATACCACTTTAGCTACGCATAACTTATAGCCCTAACATCAAATAAGGCTGCCAATATCTTCAGATCTGCAGTTAGTTGATCAAGACAAATGCTGCAAAAATCCAGATCTATGCATAAAGAGACATTAAGCAGTAAAAGTAAGGTTTTGCTCCATACATCCAATAGACAAGACAAGAACAATATTTTTGAAAGAATTTTTGTATTAAGGGCACCTGGGAGGAAAACAAGAAGGTGTTTCCAATTCTCCTCAATGAAATGGGTTCTTGGAAGTCTTCAGCACTTCAGAACTAGTATTTCTCTCTCTTGTTGGTGTAGAAAACCCAGAAAAAGATAGAACTCAAAGGGAGCTCACACATCAAATAATGGAAAATTTGACAATGATAATGGATCAAAGTCAGACCAAGAGTATAGATCTAGAGTGATCTAATAGGCAACAAAAGGTGAAGAATGGTAGGAAAAAACCCTCCTATTTATAACAAAATATTGGGTCATTCTAGATCTTGTTGCATGATTAAAATAACATTAACCAAATCTAGATCCACCTTTTATGGAATATTTTATTATATTTGTTGGAGGGAAAGAGTATTTGACTTGGGTCAAATCCCTTTATTTGTGAATAATAAATAAATAAATGATTTATTTATTATTTTAAGGAAGTGGTTGAAAGATAATCAAATAAATAATGATTTATTTAATTATTTATGGGTGATTTAGTCATATTTAACAAGGAATATTATTTAAATAAGATTTAAATAATTATTCCTAGAAAATAATAAGATAAATAAAGATCTATCTAATTAATTTCTTTGTTTTGGGTTAAACATGACCAGGAATAATAATTGAATTGTTGTTTAATTAATTATTCCTTGAGGAAAATCAAACAAATATAGGATTGTTTAATATTTCCTTTTGGGGTTTCCTGTTTAGACCATAAACAACCTAATAAATGTGTTTTATTAAGTTATTTTACATAGTGAAAGAAATTTTACTTAGGGTAAAATTGGTCTTACATGGTGTACTTGGGTCCATCTAATGATAGTAGGTTAGATGACCAAAAAATGGTGTAACAATATTAGTCATTTCACGCAAATTCTCAACCAAATTAGGAACAAATCTACGAAAGAAATTCATCTTACCATTGAAAGCTTGTATCTCCTTTTTATTACGCAAAAAATCTATTTTCTGAGTTACTTCTACTCTGGAAAGATCAATACGAATGCCATCTTTGGAAATTGTAGAAATTTGATAACCCAACCCTGATTTGCAGTTTCTCCTTATTTCTCCCATATAGTTAAATTCCCATTCCCATAGCCATACATTCAACAAGCTGGAAAAATAAATATTTTCTGAAAACACTAATTCTAGAAATTTCATAATGCTGAAATGTAGAAATAAAAACTAAGAAAATAAATCAGCCACACACAGAATTTTGACACGTTGATTTTTAGTCAATTTAACCCTGGAAGAATCCCCTACAACTCTTGGGGAAAACTAGTTCGAAAGCTCCTCATTATTTCTGATAAATGCTTTTACAGTGAGAGAGAAATACTCAAAAAAATATTTCAGCAAGTAATAAATACAACTTATCTCGTTTTTTCGTGCTTAACCACCACCTCGAAAAATGTGTACACAACAAAACCGGAACAACAATAAATACTGTATGGTCTCCCTCATTTTTCATGACCAAAAATTATAGAATTAAATGCTTTTGTACAACCTCCTCTTTTTGCGTACAAAATAGAAATAAATGTTGTTGTACGGCCTCCTTGGAAAGCATGCCTACTGTAATAAATGATGTTGTATGGAAACTACCTCGATTTCTGTGCACAACAATAGTAGCAAGCTGTACGGTCTGCCTCGAAATCCATGCCACAAAAACAACTTTCCTCCCTCCAAATATGTGCCAAAAAGTGTACGACTGCCTAGGAATGTGTACCTAAACCTACTATATGAAATTTGCCTTGAAAAATGTGCCAAAATTGACTTGAATTGTGTGCCAACCCTGCTGTATGGATTTGTTGAAGTGCTGCCTCGGTATGCATGCCAAGGTTCTGTTCTCCTTCTCCTCACTACTCAGAAATCTCCTTTGCTCTCTCCTTCTCCTTCTCTCTATTTTCTCATGAAAGAATGAATGACCTTTTCCCTCCTTTTCCTCCTTTAACCTAACCCTAAGTGACTTTTGGGGAATCCCTAAATCTAATGGTTGAGATAGCTTTAGATCTAGGGCTGAGATTAAATGCTCATTTAAATCTCACTTTCTATTTTTTAATTCACCCCACTTTAATAAAGACCCACTTAGTCATTTATTTCCAAAGTCACTTTTTCTTTCTAATTTTACATTGAATTTATTAAAGTCACTTTAAAATTACATTTTAGTAACTTTATCACTTAAAATCACTTTTAAATTAGATTTGACTTTATAACTTTATAAAGTCACTTTAGGAGAAAAATTAAATTCTTTTGGACACTTTTCCCTAGGCCAAAGATCAAAGCCTTAGGGAACCACCTGTCCTCCGATAACCAAATTTCAACACTCCCTCTTACCGAGGAAGGTGTTCCTCACCACACCCATCTTGTCTCTGAAGTAGACATGCTTGCCCCATGGTAAGGCTTTGGTAAGAATATCTGCAACCTGCTCATTAGTGGGAATATACTCAAGCTTCACAGCTCCCTTCTGAACATTGTCTTTGATGAAGTGATATATGATGTCGATATGCTTTGACCTGTCATGATATACTAGATTCTTTGTGAGTTTAATGCAACTCTAATTATCATAGTATATCATTGAAGGTCTCAACGGCTGACCAAATAAGCCAAACAACATCTTGCGAAGCCAGATGGCCTCACAAATAGCTAGAATTGCTACCATATACTCTGCTTCCGCTGAACTCAATGCTACTGACTATTGCTTTCGGCTGAACCATGACACCACTGCCGAACCCAACCCAAAACAACACCCTGAAGTGCTCTTCCTATCAGAAGCACAACCTGTCCAATCAGAATCAGTGTAACCTGCCAATATCACTCCATCCCCCTGCCTATAAGCCATACCATAATCCACTATCCCCTATAAGTACCAAAAAATGTGTTTTGCAGAAACCCAGTGCACCCTCCTAGGTTCACACATGAACTGGCTCATCGTGTTGACTACAAAACATATATCTAGTCTGGTGTTGACCAAATACATTAAGGAACCAATCAGCTGTCTATAAAATGTGCGATCCACCAACTTGGAATCTGAAGTGTGAAGCTTCTTCCAGCTGGTGATCATCGGTGTCGACATGGGTCTACAATCCTCCATGTGGAACCTACCAAGGATGTCCACAATATACTTCCTTTGCCCCAGGAAGAAATGGCTCTCCTCCTGCCACACCTCCAAACCCAAAAAGTAATGCATCAAGCCAATGTACTTCATCTCAAAATTTGATGCAAGATCTCTCTTGCAGTGCTTTATGATTCTCTCTGCACCTATAATAACCAAGTCATCCACATACAACACCAGAATGAGAGGCTCCTCACCTATCACAATGAAGTATAGGTTCGGATCTGCATCACTGTTTGTGAAACCCATCTCCTGCAAGTATGTATCTATCCTAGAGTACCAAGCTCTAGGAGATTTCTTCAGGCCATAAAGGGCCTTCTTTAGTCTGCACACATGGGACTCCTTCCCATGCACCTCAAATCCCTATGGCTGCTCAATGTACACCTCCTCCTATATGAAGCCATTGAGAAATGTGGTCTTCACATCCATCTGGTGGATATTCCAACCCATCTCTTCTGCTATCAATATGATGGAGTGAATTGAAGTATATTGAGCCACGGGAGCGAAGGTCTCCTCATAATCAACTCCCTCTTCCTGGGAGAACCCTCTAGCCACAAACCTTGCTTTGAATTTCTCAATGCTACCATTTGCAGCATGCTTTCCCTTGTAAAGCCATCTGGAAGTAACCACGAATTTGTCCTCAGGCCTCGGCATCACCTCGCAAACATCATTCTTCATGATAGAAGAATACTCCTTCTTCATGGCCTCTCTCCAGACCTACTGGCTAGCTGCCTCCTCATAGCTAGAAGGCTCAGAGTCAACGATGTTGGCAACCATTGCTATATAGCTACAAAACCTATCAGGTGGTATTCTCTCTCTGACTGGCCTCTTAGGCCCAACAACAGATGTGGCCTCTCTCAAGGTATCCTGAAGCCACTTGGGCTTCCTCTTCCCTGAGCACACTTCTCCCACTGGAGAATGAAACTCCTCCTCTTCATCAGGAGCTTGAAATCCTGATTGTATGTCTGCTGTCCTCCTACCTGAACCTAAACCTGTAGACACTGAAGTACTGTGTGAACTTTCCATCAGTGGAATCCCTGGTGAAATGCTCTACGGACTGTTCTGCATGCTGCTGTTTGGTCAATTTAGTGTGTCCTAAATTGCTGCATTTAATTGTCAATCCGGGAATCGTAAGCTGATGAAGTGCGGCGCACTATATGTGCAAGATAACCTCTTTCCTAAGTTTTTGTCGTTTTTGGTTTTTCTAAAGTGAAATGGAAATTCTAAAGTGAAAAGCAAGCTTGGTTATATTTGTTCAAGGAAGTGATTTCCCCTATAATGATTTACCAATCTTGAAACTTTAAAAGCAAATTGAAATTACAATGACAAGACTTGAAAGAAAGTAAAAGTGTGCTGCTGAAATGAAAAGTGCTGCTAATCTAATGAATCAAAACAAGAAACTAGTGAACATGAAAACTAAACTATTCTTGCTGCCAACTGAACACAAAAGAAACTACGCTTATGGAAATTCAAAATTGCAATGAAATAAATCTAAATCATATTACATCAATTCATTTTCTGACCCTTCATCATTAGACCAGCTATGACTTGCGGAAGTAATCATAAACAACTTGTGTAACTGATATTTAATTCGCAGAAAGTAAACTAATACTAAACCATACACACATGATTCAATCCCTCGCCATCAGTCCAGCTGTGGCTTTCGGAGGCAACTGAAGATGTCATATATGATTTAATATATCTAAGTTTGCAGAAAAGAAACTAATACTAAACTACACATTTCATAATGCAGCCCCTCACCATCAGTCCAGCTGTGGCTTTTGGAGGTAACTGAAGACGCTATGAGCAGCTTAATATATCTAATTTTGCAGAAAAGAAACTAATACTAAACTACACATTTCATCATGCAGCCCCTCACCATCAGTCCAGCTGTGGCTTTCGCAGGTAACTGAAGACGCTATGAGCAGCTTAATATATTTAAATTTAACTACTGAATCAGATAAACAAAACTGAAATGTACAAAGCAAGACTGAAGTTAAACAAATGCTATGAAAAGGAAACTAGCAGCAGAATAATGTTAGTTTCATATCATTAGCCAAAATACTATGAAAATGCCCGGGCTGTCTACCTAAAACCTGCACAAGAAAACTGATCAGTGATTTAACAATCATAAAAACATGAAAGACAGAAATGCAATGGAAATTATAGAAATGTATAAACAGAAATGAAACAACTATGAAATATGAACATGTAATGGATTATGATACAATGACTTTTTAAAGAAATGAAATGAAATATATATACATTAATACACAGAACCTCGGCTGAGCAGGGGCCCTCTACACAGCTTTGGTACGATCCTCAAACACGAATTAAGTTGAAAACAGAGTCTTTGCACATTAAAAAGCAGTTCATTACAGACTGGTAGTATTACGGCTCAAGGCAGCGTAATCACTACAAAGCTAACATAACAGAGTACGCACATCAACTATCAACTAACAACTCAACAACTAACTCCACGTGCGTATGCAAACGCTCTTTATAAAACAATAAAATGTAACTGTCTCCTGAAGTTTATGATAGCAGCCAGCACGTAGACCACTAAGGCCACGGATATAGGAGTATGGCCATGTTGGAAAACGGATCTATGGAAGGTGGGCGCTTAAATTCAACTCCAGAACTTTGCACAAATGTCAATTAACCTCCGCAAGCTTGGAAACGGCCGTATGGATGTTTCTATGCCACGAAACAGAGTCCAGCCGACATAGAACTCCACAGTTGACTTCCACGTGGATGGCTTTGACCGCGGCTTTCCTTGACGAATTTCATTCAACCAATAGGACACGAACCATGTCCTTGTCATTCCTAGCCTGCCCATGTGGCTCGTTTCCTTCGTTGACACCTGTAACATTGATTTCCACATCCAAAATAGTCACAGTTAGAAAGAAATGCGAAAGTGACAAGTTTCATACCGTATGAACAAAATCTAGATCAAATAGAAAACACAAAAACATAATTAAAAACCGTGTTAGATACCCTTGCACATAAAATGATAACGGAGGTTTAGGTGAGTGAAAAAGTGTATGGAAAAGAGGCAAATTCGGGACTCAACATACCCCCACTGTGAAGGTGTTGCATGTCCTCATGCAACCAAAATTTTTATACTCTTTGTTCAATTCATGTGCCTTGATACTTCAGCCAGCACATCTAACCCCCTTCTCTTCTTCTTTGGTACTGCCATCATTCTGGGTTTCTTCATTAAGCACCCGAATTTGATATTCACAAGTGCTCTACTCAATTTTTGGCATTTCCTTTTTAGCTTCTTATTCTTCTTTTGCCAAATACCCAAATGTAACATAGTATTGTCATGGATAATCTTGTCCAGTTTGCCTTGCTCTTTGAGTGTTTCATTTTCATTTTTGATATGCCGATTCAAAAGCTCAAGCTCAAAAATTTCCTGTTTTAATGACTGAACTAAATCATCCTGCAATGTATGAGGCTGAATAGAAGAGGTACTTGGGCCTGTGGCTGCCTTCTCCAAGGATTCTATATAGTCATACACCTCCTGCTGTTTGGGGTCTACTTCCGGTGTCTTTTTCATTGGGCTGTCCTCAAAGTGCTGCAAGGGAGAATTATGTTCAAAATTTGCCTGAGGAGAACTTTCATCAATATTTTGCTGAGAATAAGATGGAGTACGCTCATTGTCTGATTGGGAGTGAAAGGAGTCAGGTTCACTAACTGACTGAAATGGACTATGGTCAGTTGGAGACTGTTCAGATGTCTCCTCACTCAAATCAATGAAATGAGGACCTTTAATTTGTGTTTTTCTCAGTTTTCCCTTAAGCCTGCTGCTTCTCCTCACATGCTGTGGTATACTACCCTTTTGTTCTTGTTTTCCTGTTTTTGCCTTCTTGGATAGAGATGACTGTTTTTGAAGAAAAATTAATCTTTCAGATAGAATTTGGTGATCTTCTTCTTCAGAAGAAGGAGTTTTATGGACAACCTCAATAATTTCTTTCCCTTTTGGTATTATTGGCTTCTTAGTTTTGATTTCCTTCTTCTTCCTTTTTACCAATCTCTCTTCCCCATCAGTTTTCTTCATAGTAGTAGTAGAAGTATCTTGGATTTCATCTACTGTTCTTTTCCTTCTACTTCTTTTTGCTGTGCTAGCTGCGGGAATTTCCTGTGTAGGAGCAACTTGGGTTTCAACATTCATTTTCTTTCTTCTACTCCTTCTAATTGGATTACCTTCAGGAATTTCCTGAGGTTCTTCAAAGAATTTTCTAACTAGGAATTGTTCCCATGTATCTTTTCTTTCCTTTAGCTCCTTTTCAATCAGAATTTTTATAAGCCCATGGTGATATAAATGAGGCTCTACATCTCCTAGGTGTTTTTGCACAGTCACAGCCATTTTCTTCAAGCTATTGAATAGGAAATAAGAAAGATTGAGAGTTTGGTTTTCAAGAAAATTCATCAATAGCCTAGTATGATACATGTACATAGAGCCAAAACGGCCTTCACATGTAATAAATTTCTGAACAATGAGTAATAAAGTGGCCCATTCATCTTTTATTGCATGCACAGGGATTCCTCTTTTGAAAACAGTGATATCCATACCTTGATTTCGGAGGATTATTCTCCATGCCTCATCACCGATACTTTTATTTTTGAACCAACTTTCTCCTTCCTGAAGAAGGTCTGTGGCTGCTGCTATTGATGCTTCATTAACCAAAAACTTGAGGTCTCCCACTTCTGCTTCCGAGCCATCAAATGATCTTGCAAACGCTTTGGTAACTTCTCTGTGGTAACCCCTGAATTTCTGAATAAAACGCAGCCATTTAGCTTTCCTCAACATCTCTTTTGCTTGTGGAAATCCCTCTATAAACTTCGGTCCTTTCGGCTCCGCCCTTAATAATTTTCCCATTTTACTTCTCTGTGCTTCACAGGCTTGCCTCTGTGAGGGTTTTAAGTGGAAATGGAACGATGGAATACACAGAATCTAGCACAATACTGTGGGGATGTTATCACAAAACGGAAATGAGCACCATAAACAAAATGGAATAAGATTGTGGGTGGATATACGGGAATGAGAGTGAGCAAAAGGAACGGAATGGAGTGAAACAGGGAGTGAGAATGAGTAGCGTGGGGTTTTGTAAACACGACAGAGACACGATAAAGAGGTTAACAAAGTATAATGCATTCGGCCGCATTTTGAATTTTGGTGGCTGTGTAATAAATATAAACACGTTTCAATCAATGATTATGAAGTTATGCGGCTTGTAAGAGTCCTTTGTCAAATCAAATACGTATCATTATCTACGGTGGGATATTTGAACATGAGTGAGAGTCGGAATTTCAATGATGAAACCGTTTGTGAATAAATGCAAGAGGATAACAGAGAGATCGTGGAAGGTTACGGGACTGTCAATATAATCATTGCGCGTTATGGGTAGAGCTCATAGTTTAAAATTACATAAAAATGTGTTTTTCGATACTATTTGAAATAAAATTTATTCATACCTTTGGAATCCTTTCTTTTGCCCTTGGTCTTCAACTGATTGATCTTCATTAGTGTCTTGAATGTTCCATTGATCCTCTCCTGCATTTTATTTCATAATTTATGAAAATAACAACTAACTGTACATTATTTTTGAAAACAGAGTAGTAGCAGCTGCGGAATCTGCTTCTGGCTGCGGGAACTGGAGTCAGCTGCGGAAACAGATGTCAGCTGCGGAAACTAACACAGCTATTACTTAGCTGAAATAAAAATGAACAAGTGACAAATGACCAGGTGGAAATGGTCATAAAAAGATTTTTATTGATGGAATGGATGGAATGAAGTGGAATGAAGTGAAATGAAATGAAATGAAATGAAATGAAGTGGAATGAAATGGAGTGGGTGGTGAGATGAAATGAAATGAAAGACAAATTTTTTTTTTTTGGAAAATATAGAGTGTCAGGTGTCCCTGATTTTCACCCCATATTTTCTGTATAAGACTGCCAATCAATGATTGGTTTTCAGGCTTATACCATTTTTTTTTTCTTTTTTTTTCTTTTTTTTTTTTTTTTTAAACTTGAAAAACAAAAGCTAGCTTGGTAGAGAAGAAGGATTCTTCTGTACCAGCCTGATTGCAAAACTTTCTTGAAACAACTTGACAAAATCCTCTTTAGAGAGTGGCTTATGATAAACTTTCAATCTATGGCCATTCACTATAAGAGGAGTTTGAAACTCATCAATGGTCTTGCTTCTTACAGCTCCATTGTTAAAGATCTTGTCAATCTCATATGGCCCAAGCCAATGAGTCTGAAATTTCCCTTGAAAATCTTTAAACTTGGAGTCAAATATCAATGCCCAATCTCCTTCTTGAAACTTCTTCTCTTTGATATATTTGTCATGCCATTTAGCTCTTTGATATTGAACTAGATCATTTCTTAGAATTGCTTCTTGTCTGATCTCATCTAGCTCATTCAACTGCTCCATTCTATGCTTTTGGGCTTCTGATAAGTCCATCCCCAACTGAACTGCTATCTTGAAGGTCTTGACTTGGAACTCAATGGGGAGCAAGACTTCTTTCCCATAAAAAAGTTCATAGGGAGAATGTCTCGTTGTATTCCTCCATGTAGTTCTGTAGGCCCACAAGGCTTCTGGAAGCCTTTCTGCCCAATCTCTTCTATGTAGATGAACAGTTTTGGTGATGATACTTTCAAGAACTTTGTTTGTGGACTCCACTTGACCATTTGATTGTGGATGGTAAGGAGTAGATCTTCTGTGCTTGATTTTGTATTCTTCCATCAACTTTTCCACCAAATTGGATGTGAATTGGCTCCCCTGATCTGTCACAATTTCTCTTGGAACACCAAAGCGAGTAAAAATATCCTCATAAAGAAAATGAACAACTGAATTTTCAGTAGCAGATACTAATGCTTTAGCTTCTACCCATTTAGTAACATAATCAATGCAAACCAATATATACTTCTTTTGCTTCGATGGTGGATTAATCGGTCCAATGAAATCTAAAGCCCATTTTTCAAAGGGTTCAATGAGTACCTGTGTTTGCAGTGGCATTTCATTCGAAAGGGTAGGTTTCCCTACTCTTTGGCAGCTATCACACCTTTTGACATATTGTTTTGCATCTTTGAAGAGAGAAGGCCAATAATATCCCAAGGAAAGGATTTTATAGGCCGTCCTTTTGTCCGCAAAGTGTCCGCCGCATGGTTCATCATGACATGCCTTAAGAATATCAGGCATTTCATCTTCCCCGACACATCTTCTGATCACAAGATCTGGCCCTGTTTTAAACAATTCGTTAGAAATCCATGAATATTTTGAACTCTCCTGAATAATTTTTCGTTTTTCACTTGGAAATAAATGTGAAGGTAGTTTCCCTGTAACCAAATAGTTAGCAATATCTGCATACCAAGGGGTCTTAATAGTTACCGCAAACAAATATTCATCAGGAAACTTATCTTCTACAGGAGAATCTTCTTTAGTATTTTGAATTCTAGACAAGAAATCAGCTACTGTATTCTGTTTTCCTGGTCTATCCAACACAGGAATATTGAATTCTTGCAAAAGTAAAAGCCATCTTGTCACTCTGCCATTAGTAACAGGTTTGTTCATTAAATATCTAATTGCAGAATGGTCAGTATGAATAAAAGTTTCATAGCCTGTTATGTAATGTCTAAACTTATTAATTTCATGAACAACAGCTAAGAACTCTTTTTCAGTCACAGTATAATTCAACTCTGTGGGAGTCAAATTTTTACTGGTGTAATAAATGGCATAAGGAATTAAATCTTTTTTACCCAACACAGCTCCAAGAGCTGTATCTGAAGCATCTGTAGAAATATGGAAAGGAAGTTTCCAATTTGGTCCTCTCAAGATAGGTGCTTCAGATATTCTTGTTTTCAAAGTTTCAAAAGCTGATTAACAATCAGGATCCCATTTAAATTCACAGCCTTTTGTAAGCAACTTGAAGAGAGGAGATGCTATTTTAGTGAAGTTTTCTATAAATCTTCTATAGTAACCAGTAAATCCTAGAAAACTTCTAACATCTCTTTGACAATTTGGAATAGGTAACTTAGAGATGACTTCAACTTTTGATCTATCAACCTTAATCCCATCTCCCGAAATATGATGTCCTAAAACAATCCCTTCAGTAAACATCATAAAGCATTTTTCATGGCTTAATGAAAGGTTTGTTTCTTTACATCTTATGAGAACTTTTTCCAAATTTTCTAATGCCTCTTCAAATGAATAACCATAAACTGTAAAATCATCCATATAAACCTCTACACAATCATGGATTAGATCAGAAAAAATTCCTAGTACTGCTCTTTGGAATGTTGATGGTGCATTACATAACCCAAAAGGAAGCACTCGGTAGGCAAAAGTTCCCCATGGACAAGTAAATGTGGTCTTATCTTGATCTTCAGGTGCTACCTGAATTTGATTATAGCCACTAAAACCATCCAAAAATGAAAAGTACTTTTTACCCGCTAATGTATCTAATACCTGATCGATAAAAGGCAAAGGAAAGTGATCCTTCAAAGTTGCTTTGTTCAATTCCCTGTAATCAATGCATACCCTCCATTTACCATTCTTTTTAGGTACTATAACCAAAGGAGAAACCCATCGGCTATCCGAAATTGGATAAATGAAGTTTACATTGAGAAGTTTTTGGAGCTCTTCTTTCACTATCTCCCTAAGATTTGGATTCATCCTTCTTTGAGGTTGTCTGATTGGTCTATTGTTTTCCTCAATATAGATATGATGGATGCAAGTCTTAGGATCAATACCCTTCATGTCAGTATACTCCCATGCAAATGCAGTAGAATGTTTTTGCAAGATTCTGGTTAATTCTTCTTGTTGTGACTTCTCCACATGTTTATTAATATTCAATGTCTTTTCTGGAAAAATCTCAAAAGCAGAATTACCAAACTCTTCCATAGAGTAGAGAGACATTTGTCTTGATGATAAATATTCTATGTCAGATTCCAACTGAAATTGTGTGGGGTCATATTCTGAAGATATCTCAAAATTTTCTAATGTGTTCATAATTTGACTATCCTCACTAATTTCAGAAATGGTAAAGACAGGTTGTATAATGTTCTCATCATCGACCCATTCATTGTCTCCTATTTCTGTGATTGCTCTTGCTGGAGGATACAAATTGAATTTCTTTGTCGAATTACCATTAGAAATGTACATGTCTCCATATCTACAACTAATAAAAGCATCAGCTGTGGCTAGCCAAGGTCTTCCTAAGATAAGTGGGTGTCCTCCTAGATTACTCTTGGGAGTCAAAATCATAAAATCTACTGGATATTCCCAAGAATCTAAGGAGACCGAAATATCTTCTAATACACCATCTGGTTTAATAATTGATCGATCTGCAAGTTGCAGTAAAGTAGGTGTAAAAAGAAGGTTAGGAAGTTTTAGCTGGTCCATAGTCTGTCTACTCATAATGTTGATAGCAGCCCCTAAGTCAATCAATGTGTTGGAATTTCTATCCCATTTATATGTGTCTTGACAATTGGACTTCCTGGATCTACATACTTCTGCATGGTAATTTTTCCCATCATAATATCTGCAATCTTTCCTACCAGGTGGATTCTTCTTGTGTCTTTTAGTTTCCTTCCCGGTCTTTTGAAACTCAACTCCTTTATGGTTTTTGCTAGAATAGGAATTTCTCGAATGGCTTGTAGCAATGGAATCTTGATACAAACATTCTTCAATTCATCTAGAAAGTCATAGTTAGGTAACAAGATTTGTTTTTCCACCCCCTTATCAATTTGTAGTCTTTCCGGAAAAGGAGGTGTAGATGAAGATACAGGTTGCTCAACTATAGGAGTTGTGGATGTTAGCTTTTCTTTTTCTTTTTGATTTTTTGAATTTTGAAGAGATTCTTCCTCAGAACCCTTATTGACTTGAAGAGAGTCCTCCTCAGAGGTATCTTGCTCTTGAATGTCTATAGAAGGTTTTTCTAAAACTCTACCAGATCTGAGTTGTACATCTTTGAGAGGAACAATCATATAGGTAGGAAATTGTTGTCCTTCTACCATATAAGTAGTTTGAGGATTCTTATTGTTAGGATTTGGCAATGGCTGAGCTGGAAGTTGATTTGTCTTCTGTTGGTATGGGAGCATGAGTTGAGGATTTGTATTTTTTTGAGAAGGTTGTTGTTGTGGAAATGGCAATGAAAGTTGTGGATTTTGGCTTGGAAATTGTGGAGCTTGGTGATTTTGAAAAGATGGAGGATATTGATAAAATTGAGCAAATCTCCCATAAGGATTTTGCATCCCTTGTACCCATGGCTGATATGAATTTTGATGTTGGGGCCAAGGTTGTTGCCAAGGAGTCCAATTTGGTGGGGTTTGAAGATTCATAGGGTTATTAAACCCTTGAGATTGTTGTCCCCGCCAAGGTCTCCTTGCGACAAAACAGAGAGATTCTATTGAATTTGGATCTTCTTGAAAAACAGCTTTGAGTCCAGGGATTGAAGGACAATCCTTGATTTCATCATTTTCTGAGCAAATCATACATGTTTCTACAACTTTTGCATCCAAGGGACATTCCCTTAAAGCATGTTTCTTTCTACATTTCGGACAAAAGATGGCTAAAGCATCTGTTTCTTCTTTCTGCTTGTTTTGGATTTTAAGTGTGTCTAGTTGTTCACTAAGGCTCCCTAAGATATCAGTTTTGAACTCATCAAGCATATTACCAATCTCTGCCCTACTTACCGATCTAGTTGCAGATTTGTTAGCCCTAATAAGAGAAGAATCCCTAGGCCCTTTTCCTGTTTTAGATTTTCCCCTTGAGAGATGGATACATAGTTCTGTTATATCACGAAATGGAAGTTGAGAAATGTCTCCTTTCCCCATCATGTTTAAAATGTCTATCCATTCATCTCTAATGGCTTTTAATATGAGGGCTTTCAAGGTTTCATCATCTAAGTTGCTCATCTTTTCTCTTTTCAAGTTGTATTGAAATCTTTCAAGTAAGTCTTCCAAATTTTCATCTTCTTTTTGCATCATTTTGAATACCCCATCCTTGTGATTGGTGGGCATACAATAATCCAAGTATCTATCCAAAAATGTTTGTTTCATATCATTCCAAGTCCTGATAGATTGAGTGGCTAATCCCATGAACCATTTCAAAGCAGATCCCTTCAAAGTTGAAGGAAATAATTTGAGTTTTTGAGAATCTTCCATATAGTCATAAGTTCGGCACACTACTTCAAACTCAAACAGAAATGTTTCAGGATCCTCACTTCGCAATCCATAAAAGTTAGGGAGAACAAATGGTGAGATATTTTTCATTGTTGCATGAGTTTCCTCATCAACTATAGGGAATCCAAGCAGATTGTCCCTATTTCTACCGTTATTTCCTTCACCATTGTTATCTTCATTATCTCCTCCTCCTCTACCTCCACCTCTATTTATTACTTCCTCTGCCATGATAGTTTTTTTAGAGTCCTTATAGTCCTCTAGTTCTTCTACCAAGGAAGGATGAGAGAAAGTTTCTTTGTTTTCTAAGTGGGTTTTAGTAGGTGGTATAGGAGAATCCTCTAATTCAGCTCTTCTTTGACTTCCCAAAATCTTAAGGCTAGGGGTAGATGGTGGTGAATCTGGTCTATGCCTTGAAGAAGATGGAGTTATGAAAATCGAACTCTTGGCTTTAGCTATAAACCTTCCCCTAGAATCTCTTGCTCTATGCATGTCATTTTTTTATTTTTATTTTTTTAAAAAGTTGGGCTAATAATTCTCTTTCTGATCTTCCAGATCATGCTAGGTGCAAGAAGAGAGCATACTTAAGAAATTACTAAACCAATAACTCTCTTTTCTGATCCTCCAGATCACACTAGGTGCAAGAGGAGAGCATACTTCAAGAAGTTATCAAGTTTTCCCTTCTTTTTATGATTTTATGTTTTTTTTTTAAGAAATTGGCTACCTAGTTACACTTCCCCGGCAACGGCGCCAAAATGTTTGGTCAATTTAGTGTGTCCTAAATTGCTGCATTTAATTTGTCAATCCGGGAATCGTAAGCTGATGAAGTGCGGCGCACTATATGTGCAAGATAACCTCTTTCTTAACTTTTTTGTCGTTTTTGGTCTTTCTAAGGTGAAATGGAAATTCTAAAATGAAAAACAAGTTTGGTTATATTTGTTCAAGGAAGTGATATCCCCTATAATGATTTACCAATCTTGAAACTTTAAAAGCAAATTGAAATTACAATGACAAGACTTGAAAGAAAGTAAAAGTGTACCGCTGAAATGAAAAGGTGCTGCTAATCTAATGAATCAAAACAGGAAACTAGTGAACATGAAAACCAAACTATTCTTGCTGCCAACTAAACACAAAAGAAACTACGCTTATGGAAATTCAAAATTGCAACAAAATAAATCTAAATCAGATTACATCAATTCATTTTCCGACCCTTCATCATTAGACCAGCTATGACTTGCGGAAGTAATCATAAACAACTTGTGTAACTGATATTTAATTCGCAGAAAGTAAACTAATACTAAACCATACACACATGATTCAATCCCTCGCCATCAGTCCAGCTGTGGCTTTCGGAGGCAACTGAAGATGTCACACATGATTTAATATATCTAAGTTTGCAGAAAAGAAACTAATACTAAACTACACATTTCATAATGCAGCCCCTCACCATCAGTCCAGCTGTGGCTTTCGGAGGTAACTGAAGACGCTATGAGCAGCTTAATATATCTAATTTTGCAGAAAAGAAACTAATACTAAACTACACATTTCATCATGCAGCCCCTCACCATCAGTCCAGCTGTGGCTTTCGGAGGTAACTGAAGACGCTATGAGCAGCTTAATATATTTAAATTTAACTACTGAATCAGATAAACAAAACTGAAATGTACAAAGCAAGACTGAAGTTAAACAAATGCTATGAAAAGGAAACTAGCAGCAGAATAATGTTAGTCTCATATCATTAGCCAAAATACTATGAAAATGCCCGGGCTGTCTACCTAAAACCTGCACAAGAAAACTGATCAGTGATTAAACAATCATAAAAACATGAAAAACAAGAATGCAATGGAAATTATAGAAATGTATGAACAGAAATGAAACAACTATGAAATATGAACATGTAATGGATTATGATACAATGACTTCTTAAAGAAATGAAATGAAATATATATACATTAATACACGAAACCTCGGCTGAGCAGGGGCCCTCTACACAGCTCTGGTACGATCCTCAAACACGAATTAAGTTATAAAACAGAGTTTTCTCACATTAAAAAGCAGTTCATTACAGACTGGTAGTATTACGGCTCAAGGCAGCGTAATCACTACAAAGCTAACATAACAGAGTACGCACATCAAATATCAACTAACAACTCAACAACTAACTCTACGTGCATATGCAAACGCTCTATATAAAGCAATAAACTGTAACTGTCTCCTGAAGTTTATGATAGCAGCCAGCACGTAGACCACTAAGGCCACGGATATAGGAGTATGGCCATGTTGGAAAAACGGATCTATGGAAGGTGGGTTCTTGAATTCAACTCCGTAACTTTACGATGTCAATCAATTCCCCTCCGCAAGCTTAGAAATGACCGTATGGATTTGTTTATATGTCACTTAAATGAGTCCAAATTCGACATAGAACTCCATAGTTGATCAATGGATGGTATTTTACCAATCCTTTGACGAATTTATTTAAACCAATAGACACAACCATGTCCGTCATTTCTAGCCCGGCCCATGGCTCTGCCTCAAGGTCAACTCCGTAGTGATAGATTTTAATAAGAAATAGTCATGTGGAAAGAAGTGAGAATCAAGGAAAGTGACAAGTTCTACAAAATGCATGAACAAAATCTAGATCAAATAGAAAGCACAAAAACATAATTAAAAACCATGTTAGATACCCTTTTGCACATGATATTGACAATTTTGGAGGTTTAGGTGAGTGAAAAAGTGTATGGAAAAGAGGCAAATTCGGGACTCAACAGCTGCCTGAAGCACCACCCCTCTAACTCTGTGAGCCATTGCTCACTGATGGACCTGACACCGTAATCTATGTACCTCTAGATCCTCCTGATCCCTACCTACTGGATCCCTGTGACTGACTCAGTTGCTCCTGAAGGTCTGGCTAATCTAGATACTGTAACTCTCATGACCTCCTAAAAGCCCTGTCCTCCTCAAATTTCATATCATGTCTGACAACAAATCTCCTCTATGCGGGAATATAAATCCAAAAGGCCTTCGAGGTCTCACTGTAGCCCACAAAGACACCCTTCTATGCGGTGGGCTCTAGCTTGGTCCGCTTCTCCTTGGGTACGTAGGAGTATGCAATACACCCAAAGATATGAAGATGACCAACATCAGGATTCTTCCCAGAAAAAGCCTCCTTCGGAGTCACATGCCCCAAGGCACGATCCAGACTCATGTTCTGCAAATATAAAACAGCGTTGCAGGCCTCTGCCCACAAAAACAATGGCAACCCCTGATCATGTAGCATGGCTTTGACAGCCCCTCCAATGGATTTTTTCTTCCTCTCCACAACCTCGTTCTGCTGGGGGTTGTAAGGAACTGTGAACTCCCTCCTAATGCCTACCTCCGCACAATAATCAACAAAATCACCAAGGGTGTACTCTCCTCCATTTTCCAACCTCAGGGACTTGATCTTTTTAATTTTCTGAGTCTCCATAAGAGCTCTGAACTCCTGAAACCGCTTGAAGACCTCACTCTTGGTCTTCAAGAAATAAATCAAGGTCCTCCTCGAGTGATCATCAATGAATAAAACATAATACTCATATCCACTCAAGCAAACATGAGACATCCGACTGCTCACATCGAATGAATCAAATCAAGTATCCCAGTCGATCTGCTGCCACTGCTGGTGTTAAAACCCTATAATTAGCAAGATTGGCAAAAGTCCAACTGCAGGGATAACATAAAACTTCTTTGGGATTCAAGTATCTAGCCCTCCTGAATCCAGAGAAGGATCTCTCTGTAAATGAGTTTAAATATGTGATCTTTAACGCCTGAAATGTGATATTAGGCTAGTTGTGAAGAGCATGGGTTTTGTTTTGTTTGTTTTGGTTGGGAAAAGACATGATGAAGGTGAAGGCAGTTCAAAATAAAGGGTGAAGATGTCTGCAAGTGAAGGAATGATTCGGCTGATAGAAAGGGAAAAAAACAACTTAACCCATTGGGCTATGGAGTCATAGGAGGATTTTAATTGGACAACAAGTTTCAAGAAGGATCCAAGGGTCAAGTCACTTATGTCAAAGGATATCTTAAGTTGATTGTATGGAATGAAACAGATAGAAAATGGAGAACACAAATGAAGAACAGTGAAAAGCCTTAGATCAAGTAAGTGCTTTAAAACTATCTTACTTTGGCATGTACTTAGAGAAGAAAAACAAAAAAGTATTATGAGATCAGGTAAGTGCTTTTAAACTACCCTGCATTGAAGTAATTTCAGTTAATTTTTTTTTAAAAAGAATTAGAATAGCTTAAGATCAGGCGAGTGCTTCAAAACCAACCTGCTTTCAGCATATTCTAAAGGAAAACACTGATGATCATCACAATGAGCAATCTAGATCAGGCTAGTACTTCGAAACCAACCTTCTTTAATATACTCAGTAAAGAGAACTTTCAAATAAAGAAAACATCGAAAATAAAGCTTTCAGTAAGAGTAGGGTATTGTTGGGAGTAAGTCCTAGCTCTATGTTTGCTGTTCCTTATCAGAGAAAGTAAACAGAGTGAAAACATTAAAGAAAATAACAATTGACATTGAGGAACACATCACCATTGACACAAATCATGATCCCATAAATCAACAGCTTGTATTTGATGTTCAAACCGATTACAATCAGCAAGCCCGGTGGGTCTCTACAACTTCAAACTTCTCATATCAGCTAATTTATCTTCAAATTGCACACAGGGCATTAGTAGCTTCAGAAAACTGTTACATGCATTCAGATGTCCAGAGACCAACATTTTCTCATCTTCTACAGAAGTATTTATAGAAAAATGAGGAGGTGGGAGGATTTCCTAGGTGTCAAGTATAATTAATTATGTAATCATTTCTAAGTCTGCTTCATAACTCTGTTTCTGCCTTTCAAGGCCTAATGATCGAAAATATCTGCTTCTAGACTGTTCTTAATCTTTTTAAATTAGTTTTGCCGATAATTAGAGATAAGAAATTTGATTTGTATTAATTTTTCAGCTATCTTCAGGTAAACACCTCTTGTTCAGGTAATTACTAAGCTTTCTTTGATTTCTGTGAGGCTGCAGGTGTATTTAGGAGTTGTAGAGGGCTCGATTGGCCTCTTCTTATGGCGGTGGAGGCTTTCTCGGCTCGACAGATGTCTTTGTATTTCCTTAAAACACCTTTAATTTAATTGCGATCTGTGTTTTAGGTCTTCAATCTCCTCTTTCTGGTGTGTTCTGTCTTCAACACTGATACTCTTTGATCAGTGCTTGATTAACTGTGTTTTTTTTGGTACGCAGGGCTGTACAGGGATCGAATGGAATCAATGCCTCATGAATCATTAATAAAATGTGAATTTTAAACCCTGCGAATGATTTCTCTAGTGAATCGAAGGTGGGAGGATTGTCACCCTCAGCCTGCGAATTTTCTTCAGCATGGCGAAAAAACCATTAAATCTTGCAAAAATACAAACAAATGTTATAAAATCCTGCATGTGTAGGTTGACTGCTTCAGAAGGCACGTGGAGGGAGCATGGATGTTGGATGGAATCATCCAATGGTTGAGATTGATCAGAGGAATTCAAAGGCAAGGCAGAAGAAAAATTTAAATCAGAGCCGTCGATCGCGCAAAGATCAACAGTCAGGAGCGGAGGCGAAAAGTCAAAGCGGATAAGTATTTTTTGGAAAAATGGAGAAAATTGATAAAAACCTTTGTTTCGAGCAAACATGGTCAAAAATCAAGACCGGGAATCAAGACGATCGTGGGCCGTCGGATGAGAGTGGCCCAAGCGATCAACGTCGGAGATCCCATGATAAAAACCTTATAGAACACACTTGGACTTCAGATTTTCAATAAAATCCAGATGAATAAAACTCCCGAGTCCGGAAATGCTGACTGGACGAGGAATCAGGGTGATGAATTTTGGGCCGTCGATCTGCATATCAGAATGACAGAGGAGATGCTTTTAACACTGTGTCGTACCCTGAGTTATCGCATGGGCATCTTCAGAGAGCGATCACCATTCGATGAGTGGCCTCAGATCGGACGGTGTATGTCAATATCGCGCCGGGTCCACGTCCGATCTTTAAAGCGCGATGAACGGAGGTTTTGCGAATAGTGCCCAGGCCACGCATCAACTGGTGAATGGAATCACTGTCGATTGGGAAAAAACTGCCCTTCGCTTGGAAGTGGTGCGATGGATTCTGCCCGGTTTTTGCTACAGTGATTGGCTGGTGGGGTCCACCGGGTTGATAGGTCGTGCGCCGTCCGATCTTCAAATCAGATCGACAGTGCGAAGCGACTGAAATTTTTCACTGGCGGAAATTTTAAGAAATAATAAAAAACCGACAAATTAATATAAACAAAGGTTTAAAATTATAATTTCGATGCGGCCTGGCGCCCGAATGCAGGGCCAAGGGTTATATGAGGGGTAATATGACCGGGGGGTTAAGGGGGGGGGGGGGGGGGGGAGGGGCTAATAGCAATTGGGCAACACGATAAGCGCTTGGAAGACTGGTGCTTGGAAGAGGCTTCAAGAGATCACATTTCTGCAATGAAACTGTTTCTTGAAGGCTAAACAATGTTTTGGCCACCTTTTGATAGAACAAATTTTATAGGTGGCCAAAAATGGCTCCACTTGGGGATGGTGCCTTCTTGAAGGCATCAAGAACTTCAGACTTGCATTCTCTGGGGGGCTGGTCAGTGCCTCATCCATTGGGCTGCCTTCTTTGCTTGGATGCTTTTATTTTTTCTGAAAACATATTAGCAGCCATGGAAAACAATGGATCTTCATCAACAAGCTTTCTACCTACGCAATCTGACTGATCTAACATTTTTTCTTCTTTTAGAGTGCACTTGGATTGGCAAAATCTTTTACAACATTTTATTTCTTTTGAAAAAAGGAAATCTAATCTATTTCTACTCCTTATTTCTCCATGGACTCGTATTAAAAAGTTGAGTCCATATAATTCTCTATCTAATCTACTATATGTTGGGATTAAACTGTCCAACAGATTTTATTCTCTAAATTCTACAACAGAAATTTAAAAACAGTCAAGTCAAGATTAAGCAGTTTGACTTGCTGTGATCTATGGCATAAAAAAAAAGCTGCACACAGATATTTATTTTGCAGAAAAATTTAAATCAAAATGGAAGGCTTAAGATCTGAAAGTTCATGCACTTCCTTCACTTTTTTACAGCTCTGTTTGCCTCTTGATTGAGCTGTTCTTTCTTTTCCTCTGGTTCAGATTTTGAGCCGATTAGAACCAGATTTACCTCTGTTTTGACTCAGAATTAAACATAGATTGGAGTCAATTGTTGCTTGGAAACTTGGGTTTAGGTTTTGAGCATGTTTGAACATTTAATTTCTAACTTAATCTATCTACTGATAAGCCAAGATTAAACAGTTTGGCAAATCGAATTCACTATCCTATCAGCAGTAAATTTAAAACTAATTAGTCAAGATTAGGCTGTTTGACTAACTAGGAGTGTGTTTTTCAGGAGTGGAATTTGAGCTTGCAAACTTTCAGAATTGTTTCTCTTTTTTGTATGGGGCTATACCTTTATTTTTTTTTATAGTCTGCCCTCCTTTCTTTTATTTTTTATTGTTTTTGTATTTTTCTTTTGTGGGACTGAACAAAGCAGTGGTATTTACAATGGAAATGAAAGCTTTTTAAAATCTAACTCAACAGTAGTAATGCTTAAGCACCCTGCCATTGACAGGACCCCCAAATAGATCTGTGCCATCTAACTCTTGCAGAAAAAAGGCATTTGGACCAATGGTGGACTGAATAATGTAAGGACCTTGCCACAAACAGTCAAATTTTCCATGTTTACCCTTATCCTCTCTTATGGAGTCCCACTTGAGTACCTTGTCTCCAATGTTGAAATCACAAGCCTTTGTTCTCTTGTCAAAAAACTTCTTTATGTTCTCTTGTACCTTCTGATCCCTATTGTAAACCTCTTCCCTTATCTGCTGGAGATGTATTGTCTGATTGATCCTCCTCACCATGCTGTCCTCATCTGACTATATTTCTTGGACTAATTTTATCACTGGTACACCTAGGTTGGTAGGAAACACTACATCTGCTCCATAAAAAAGCTGGTAAGGGGACATTCCAATGGAATTCTTTGTGGTCAACCTATCTCCCCACAAAGCATGCACCAACTTGCTATGCCATGATTTTTTATTCTCTTCAAGCAGCTTCTTGATGATGGTCACCAAAATTTTATTTGATGATTCTGCTAACCCATTACCTTGAGGGTAATAAGTAGTAGAATGACCAAGTGTAATATGATACCTGTGACAAAAATCAATCATCTTTTTGGAACCAAAAGCAGCAGCATTATCAGTAATAATCTTCCCGGGGCAGCCGAATCTAGACAGGATATAGTCTTTAAGAAATTTTATAATGACAGAATCTATGGCATTCCTAGAAGGGATGGCCTCTATCCATTTTTTGAAGTAGTCAGTGGCTGTGAGAATCCATTTGTGTTGGGCAGATGAAGCAGGATGGATTTCTCCTATGAAATCTAGGCCCCATTGTTGAAAAGGAGCTTCAATAGTGATAGGTTGTAATGGTATAGGAAGGAGTTTTCTTTTGCCCTCAAAAACTTGGCACTTGTGGCAAGATACTATCATTTTATGGACATCTTGGAAGAGGGTGGGCCAGTAATGGCCAGCTCTAAGGATTTTATTGGCTGTGGTTTTCCAGTAGAGATGACCTCCACACTCTCCTTCATGGAATTCATGCTTGATCTTCTCTGCATCAACTTACGGCAAACATTTAAGCAATAAACCATTAGCATTTTTCCAATATAAAAATTCATTAAAAATGCAATAATTCCTAGCTTTCAAATTTAAAAACCTTGCCTTTGTTTTTGATAAATCAGGAGGAGCATTAAGATTTGTAAGCACATACAAGATATCAGTGTACCAAGGTGAGCTTTGAAACTGCTCTTCCACAGTGGGAGCAAGTAACTCTTCCTGTTCATCCAAGGCATCTACCATGTTAATGTCAAGGGCTTGTAGATTAGATTCAACCATTAATTGAGCTAAGCCCTGACCTTTAATGAGTTTGGTGGGTTTGATTTCCAAATCATACTCTAATATTGCAGCAATACATTTGCCCCTCTTTCCATCTGGGTCTTGTGAAAAGATGTTTTTTACCACTATGTTAGGCACATAAGCAATGATGTGGGAATGTAGAATATACACCCTGAAGTCCTTTAAGGCCTTTACCAAAGCATAGGCCTGTTTTTCCATTATGTTATATTTCAAGGGTTCATCCCTTAAAGCCTTGCTGAAAAAAGCAATAGGCTTTTCTTGTCCGTCTGGGTTTTTCTGCAACAGGACTGCAGCCACAGTATGCTTTGAGGCAAAGGAAAAAATAAGGAACTCTTTTGAAAAGTCTGGGCTGATTAGGACTGGTGCCCGGGTGAGTGCATATTTTACCAATTCGAAGGATATTTTGGCTTCTACAGTCCACTTCACTCCTACTTCTTTCTTGAGCATATTAGTCATGTTTTGAAGGAGCTCTGCTAAGTTGGGAATAAACCTCCTCAAGAAGTTAATCTTTCCAATAAAGGACTGTAATTATTTTATGTTCCTTGGTTGGCTAATATTTAGTATTCCCTCAACTCTTTTTGGATCTATTTTAATCCCTTCCTCTGATATGATATGGCCAAGGAGTTTACCTTCTTGTAGGCCAAACACTGTCCTTTTGGGATTTAAAGATAATCTAAACCTTCTGAAATTTTCAAGGACCTTTCTTAGATGTTTCAGGTGCTCTTCATCAGATTTGGAATAAACTGTTATGTCATCAAGGTAAATTACAATGAAATGCCCTATCTCCTCTGAAAATGCAATGTCCATGGCCCTTTGGAAAGTGGCCCCATCATTCATTAATCCAAAAGGCATTTTCACATACATGAAAGTGCCCCAAGGAGTGGTGAAATCTATCTTGAGTTGGTCTTCTGGGAGTACTAAAACTTGGTTATACCCTGAAAAACCATCTAACAGAGAAATCCTCTTTGAACCAACTACCCTTTGTAGAATGTGTTCCATTTTGGGTAAATGGTAATTGTCTTTTAGGGAGGATCTGTTAAGGTTTCTGAAATCAATGCACAATCTAATTTCTCCTGTCTTTTTCCTCACATCTACAAGGTTAGAAACCCAATCTGAAAACTCCACAGGCACTATGATTCCTGCCTCATACATTTTCTTTATTTCCTTTTCTACTAGAGGCAGTTCTATTGGATTAATTCGACGTAGTTTTTGCCTAAAGGGTTTTTGGTTTTCTTTCAATGGGATCTTATGCTGGATGATTTCTGTATCGTAGGCTTTTAAGTCTTCATATCTCCAGGAAAACACATCGAGAAACTCTTTAAATAAGTCAATGTATTTCTTTTTCATGTCTGCTGGCAAGGAGCCAGCTAATTTAATCAATTTAGGCTGATCTTTGGTGCCTACGTTGCATTCCTCGACCTCAGACTCTGTATATTCTACTGTGTGTTTCTTTGCTCCATCGTTAAAATCAAACAGGTCTTCTAATGGTGCTATCCCCCTAGGTATGTTCTTGTCCTTTGACGACAATACCTCAATGTCTTCGTTTTCTGTGTCCTCGTACTCTTCAGTATGAGTTCCAAGTTTTTTAGTTAACATGTTGATTTTTACGGGACCAGATGGTTTTTCTCCTTTAGGGGGCTTTTTGTTTAGGAAATTTTGATCGGATTTAGAATCTGAATCAGATAATTCAAATTCGTTCCTGCCAAGAAAGAAATCCTCTATCTGCTTGTCGCCCTCAAAGACCTACCAATATTTTTCATTATTTGGCACTGCAGGTCTATATTTTGTTTGAATAATGATCTGTTTGTCACTAGGTGATTCCTGACATGAACTAGCAGCGCAGGCCAATCCGTTCTAAATTATGTTTTGACTCCTTGGGACAAACACAAGTTCATATTTTGATTCTTTTTCCAGGAAATCTATGGAATTATTTCGGTATACTCTTAGTCTGGGATGCTTAATGACATATTCTCCATTTAGCTATTTGATGACTAATTCTGAGTCTCCCTGAACAATTATCTTCTTGGCTCCTAGTTCTTTCAATAGACGCAATCCTAGGATGAGAGCCTCATACTCTGCGATGTTGTTAGTGCATTTGAAATCTAGCCTGAACTCATGTCTCTTGGAGTAATTGTTTACAGTGTTGACCAACCATACGCTAGCTCCCGCACTCTTTTTAGTGCAAGACCCATCGAAGTTCATGCACCATAAGGGATTGTTAACATCGTTTTGATCCCTATTGCCTTTTTCATCATTATGTTCTGTTCTAAGATCCGCAACACATCGTGATGGGTCTCGTTCCTTTGGATTTTCAAGGAGTTTAAAGTGATGAGTAATTTGTTTTTCACACTCTTGAATTTTTTCACTCTGGTTTTTTGTTTCAATGCACTGTTCAAAAGTTTCTCTCCCGTTTTCTTCCATATCTAGAACTGCCATTATTCCTAGATTTGGGGCCTCTAACTGGTTGTCTGAGTCGTTGTCTTCTAGCTCTGGCTTATTTGTGGATTCATTGTTGTAAAGGATAAACGAATCCAGGTCAGTATGGATAGAGTAAATGGGAGAATTTTCAAGCTTTTCTGGGCTACTGACCATGAATTTCATGTGTGCCTCTCTGTATAGTCTTCTAAGCTGGCTAAAGACAGGGATAGTGGCATCTGTCCCATCCATATGCATTGTACCTTGCAGCTTGGCACCCCATGATATTGATAACAACATGCCATACTTAGGAGGCACATTAGCTACTACAACATCCATGACCATGCACTTGGCCGGGATTTGAGTTAAATTCACACAAAGGTCTTTAATTAGGCCAAGGCATTTCACTCTGATAGAGTCAAAAGAATATAAATCCTTGTAAGGTTTGGTTATTTCTAGTCCTAGCCTTTCCATTATCACCTTTGGCATAAGGTTGTGTGAAGCTCCAGAGTCATGCATAGCATTATGCAAGATTTTTCATGGATATTTAGGTTGACATAAAAAGGGGGTACTACCCCTTATTGAAATTTCCCTTCAATTTTTGGGCCAAACAAGAGAGCTGGTTGCTCATCATTCAAATTGACAGTGTCACCATTTTATCCTAAGTTTAAAGCTTTCAAAATTTGATTCTTATATACATCCTGGGTGGCCAACTCAGCAAGGGGGACAAATTTTTTAATTTTGGCAATCTCACTTTCCAAATTAAAAGAAGACTGACTCTTTGAAAGATTCAATTCTGTCTTGTTGGGCACCATTTTATTAGTAATCTCAACTTGTTGATTTTCAGTATGTACAATGTTTGAAGCTGTTTTATCAGGAGCATTAGCTGCAATGCTAGTGCTACTAGGTCCTTGACTTGATTTGTCATTGGTTAGGATGTCCTTGTCTTTGTTTTTACCAGAACTCTCAGGTGTCGGTTTACTGCTTTCAACAGTCACTTTAGGAGTCTTTCTAGGCTTTTTATTAATGGTGATTTTAGAAGCCTTTGGTTTAGGATCATCTATGTTATTTTTTCTCCTGAGGTCATATTGTTCTCGGATCTGCATGATGGAATTTTTGAATCCTAACCTACATTCCTCAGTTTCCAGCCCTTCCTCGTTCCAACATGAGTATGAGGTCTGGTTTTCCTTTGTGGGAAAGGTGTGGTCCAATTCATCCACATCCATCATATTCATGTCGGTTTCTTCTGACTCCTCTATTATTCCTTCATCCTAATCAAGAATTTATCTTGAAATGGAGGGATGACCCTTTGATCAGAGTCTCTTGGTCTATTTGGGGGGTTATTTCTCCTAAAGTTCTGGTTTTGATTTTGGTTCTTGTTTTGATTGCTGACTGGGATAGTCAAGCTTTCTACCATTTTTCATAGTCTCTCCATGGTTTTGGCTAGACTATCATATATGGGATCAGATGCAGAAGCTGTGCTGTCATCCCTATAGGTTACCTTTTTCTCAGCCCTCATTTTGGCTTTTTTCTCAATCAAGTTTGCCTCAACACTCACTACTCCTTTCTGCATGCCTTCCAATGTATTATAATCTCTCTCCCTAAGCTGGTAAGCCATATCAGCATCAAAGCCTTCAGGGTATTTTACTAGGGCCATTCCTTGGGGAGGTTTCATGTGTGGTGGAAAAGCATTTTCGATACTGTTAAATCTCGTAGAATAGTCCTGGACACTCTCTCTTGGATTTCTTTTAAGATTCTTATATTTGGCTAGGATTTGGAGAGGGTTACTTCTAACTTCCCATTTATTTATGAAATTTTTATGGAGGGCAAGCATATCATTAATGCTATTAGGAGGCAAAGCTTTAAACCACTTCTTCACTTCTCCTCCTAAACTTTGAGCGAAAATCCTCATCTTAATTGTTTCATCCTCTATTTCCATGTAGTCAAAGGCGTATCCCATCGTAACTACATGGTGTTGAGGGATGGAGGATTATTTTCTAGTGAAATGAGGAATTTTAGACTGATATTCATTGGGTAAAGGAGCTAAAGGCTGGGGTAGCACCAAGGGAGCATACCATGCTGCCATGATTGGAGGTGGGGGTGGATTCACAAAAGATGGATTAACAAAAGGGGTAGTAGATGTAGGATGAACAGATGTGGATGGAACCAGAGTAGATTGCTGAGCTGATCTTGGATGAGAGACACCTAAATTAAGAAGGAAAAGTAAATCAGGAGGTGTGGTTTCTCTACTACCAGGATGTGCACTTGTTTCAGGAGAAGAAAGTGAAGACTCAGAATCTAACTGATCTAAATCACGAAGAGACCTAGTTCAAAAGGGATTTACTAAGTCAACTTGTGATTGTTGTAGAGATGAAAGATTTACAGGTGTTAGCCCCATAGAAATTTTTGACAAGCAAACAGGGGGCTAAATTTTTTTTGAGCCTTCAAGGAATGCATTTCCTCTGAAAACACATCATCCTTGAAGCCTCCTTGTGCCTTTTGTCCTTTGATAAAATCCGCTCTGCTGATTCCGATTATAAAGCCTCTCTGATTGCAAAAAATTGTGCTCCAAAAGGCCTGCATTTATCCCTTGTATCCTTGCAAAATGTCCCTTTTCAACCCTTTTTCCCCTTTGTTAAAGTTCCCCTTTTTACCTTCTAAATCCTCCCAAAATCCCCTTCAAATCCTACACATACCCCTTGTTCGGCCAAATAACTCCTTTATCCCTCTATCGTTTTCCCTTTTGGTCCTAATTTTCATTGAAAACGGGCCAAAAAACCCATTTCCCACCTTAGGACAGGCCTATCCCCCTTCAGCCAGGCCTAGCCCCCTTCGGCCAGCCCCCTAAAATCTTTTCCCACATGACCTGTGCGCTAGAACCTGACGCTAACCCGAAAGGCGCTTATCGCAAATGTGTATCGGGAGCATTTTGAGCCGTCGATCTATACAGATTGGACAGTCATCACAAGCTCCAAAGCGCCCGTGGCCCACTCCGTTTGCCCGCCCGATCGCATCACAACCGTCCATTTAACCCGTTGATCCGACGATCCATATTCATCCGCCCCAGTGGTCCCCGTGCCAAAAAACTGTGCAGAAACCGACGGTATCTATTGAACCGCCTTTGGGATGTGGGCAGTATTTTTCATTTCGGAGTGATTCCACTCATCGCATGACGCGTGGCTCCGCGCACTGTTCATAAACCGCCCTCCATGACGCATTAACGTTCGTCCACAGATTCGGCGCGATATTGTTGTACATCGTCCGATCTGGGGCGGGCCATCCGACGGTAGTCGCACCACGAAGTTGCGCGGGAGTTAACCAAGGAAAACGTGAGCCTTGGCCCACTGTCCATCGCCCCTCGACACATTTTCAGCCATCGATTTCCTCCTGAGATCGGACGGCCCGGATTAACTGCACATCCCGCCATTGACCGGGTCCCGCCACGTCACCCGTTCCACGTGTTTTCGTCATGTCTTCGTCCTTTTCCTATATATTTCATTCCAAGGTCAAAATTTTAATGTTTTACATTAAAATTTCTATCTCGACATCTTCCAATGCATTTCCCGCTGTTCCACGGCTTTCCTCCACAGTATCCTCTACATGGATCATCGTCAACCGTGCCACGTCGCCATTTTCGCAGTCATCCACAGCGTCCCACCCCATGCATGGTTTTTATTAACGTGTTTTCGTGTTTTGCAGGGTTTCAGGTGGTGAAAGCCTCCAATGTTCACAATCACTGTTCCAGTGACACTAGTCGCAGAGGAGGCCATTATTCGAGGCTAATATTGTAGGGAAATGTTCGTAAAGGACTCTACGGGAAGGATTTCATCAAAGGACAGAGTTCAAAATCTACAAAACCTCTTCGGCGCCATTAAAGCTCAGATTGCATAGACAAAGACAGTACCAGAGTAGCAGATAGTTTAAGGCACGTAATTGAAGATTTTTGAGCCTTTTTTCAGGGATTTAGAAGGCAAAGGTACCAGTTCGAAGACACCGTGGACCGCTCAGAAGGTCCAATGCACAGAAAATGATATATATCAATGTCACCATCAGCGGAATGTTCCTACCAATGAAAGGACAAAGTGCCCATGCTGCTTTCATTCTATACCATGTTCCTGAGGAAATTCTAGCCCTGACAATAGTCCTATGCTATCAGAAGAATTTGTTACACAGTATGGCAGACCCTAGCATCATTATTATACCTTTTTTAATTCACCAGAACGCTGCAGCAAGTACATCAAAGACATACCTTGAGTAAATGGAAGCTTGACGAAGATTACTCTTTCTTCCAAAGAGTACTGAAGATAAATGCCCAGAATTTAAACTGAATGGGGCCTCAGCCCTCTTGCTACTTCAGAGTTTTAATGCTGCATTTAAGTTTACATCTACTCCTGTTATTATTTTCTCCTATAAGAATTCTGAAGAACAAATTGTAAAGGGTTGTTGTTCGGTTGTTGTTGTTGTAGTTAGAGGGATTCATTTTTGACTGTTAGAATAGTTTTGGGAGCAAGTAGCAGAGTAGTTTGTGATGTAGTAGGTTGGGAAGAGAATGTTTGGATTGTAATCAGCCATTAAGCTCAATGTATGTGACTGGTTTTGCATCAATTAATCAAGAAAATTTCACAGGATCCTGGTCTATTACTACGGGTGATGTCTCTCTTTGTATCGTTTATTTACATTTTCATGCTATTCATTTCTTCTGGCTTGCATAAAAAATCTAGCATAGGATTTACCCTTGTTAGGTACCCTATGTTTTTTCTCTCCTTGCCTTTAATGTTTTCTGCTAATAGTGAAACTAAGAGCAGTCTCCCATGGTTTAACTAGTGTAGCGGTTCCATATGCTGCTAGCTGATGTATGAATTCAGGGTTTGCTACTTAGTTGTTCTTGTTGGGTTTAAGCTGGAAGATTTGGGATACTAGGGATTAGAGTTAGCCCTTTCCACTAGGGTCTTTTTGCGACCAGCTGGAATTTCTAAGATCTCTTGATGGTGTCAAAGCATTGAAGGTTCAAAGTCCTTCTCTGATCTATAAACCCTAGCTTTTTTAAAACTTATATTTGTTTTCTTTTGGAGCATGCCAAAGCAGACCTGGAGTTAAATGACCTCTGGTCCAATCTATAATCTACCCCTTTGTTCCCCCATTGAGAGTTGCCTATGAGTATGTCCAAGCAGGTCTGGAGTTAAATGCCTCTGACCTGATCTATAGACAGGAATTGGGTGTCTTTCCTTCTTTCACTTTCAATCCTTAATCTTCCATTCCATCATCTATCTAAAAATATCCTTTAGTGTAAATGACTTTCCCTTTGAAAGCCTTGGCTAGTTGTTTGCATGTAATTACCTTTCATGACTCCATAGCCCAATGGATGGCATAGCATTAACCTATCCTCTTTACCGAAACGTCCTACTGCTTTGCTCCTTTCTTTCCATTACCTTCTCAGTCTATGATCCCATGACCAACCCAGCAGCCCACCAACCAAATCATTTAAAACCCCCCTTTGTGCTTTATACCTAGCCTAACATCTCATTTGAGCTTTAAAGATATATCATTATTTGATTTATTTAGAGAGATACCTCTTCAAGTTAAGGAGGGCTAGATCCTAGGGCCCCAAAGTGGTTATGATGTTGTCTCATCTTTTGGTCTTGCAAATCTGGCCAAAACATGGGAACCCCAACATAATGGTGACTCTGCTGAGGAAAAATCTGAGAGTCCTTAACTGCTAATATCTCGTCTGTGTCCCATTGTCGTCTCCAAACATAATGGCGACTCCACTGGGGAATTGAGTGAATTTCACCTTAAAAATTCTTAAGCACTCAAAGACCCATAATCTCTGGATAGATTGGATTTTAATTGATGATGGTGGACAATAGCCTGCTCCAAACAATCAAATTCATCCACCTGGCGACTCCACACTCCATAAATCCTAGAAGAGCAAATGAATCCACTGGTAGAAGACTCTGAACTGTTTGAGAAGATGTAGTGACCATCTTTGCAGAAACATGGATCCAGACATGGACAGGGATATGAAGCTTGATGCTTTGTATGACCAACTAAATGGAATAGCAGAAACATTTGGTAAAGTGCTGGAGATGTATATGGCTAATCTGAATGCAAATGATGATTATTTAGAACAACCCATGCATTCCCCAGAACAAGAACAAACTCAAGACCTAGAAGATGAGCAAGACATGTATGATGCTCAAGGATCTATTGAAGATGAAGAGGAAAGTGATCAAGAACTGCATGATTGCTTTCCTATGTCTTGTGTTACGCTAACTAGAGAATGTCAGGACCTAATAGCAAGAGCTAATAGGGAAAGCTGCTTTGAGGAAACAAGGGACCACATAGAAGAGGTAGACTTTGATATGGAAGAAGAGGCTCAAGAAAACATCCAGCCTCCAAATTAGCTAATACAAGAGAAAGAGGACTGCTGTTCTTCTGTCCATGATGAGAGGGAAACCCCTCTTTTGACAGAAGAAGAGATTGATAAGATATTAAACCAACAGTCCACTTCCGAAATCTTTTATAGAACATACACTCTTGCTCATTCATCTTACGAGTTTGATGATTCAAATCCAGAAGACTCCTCTGTGGATCAGGACGAAGAGAGACCTGCTGAAAATCCAGAAGGTTTGGTGGGTGACATTACTTACAGTTATGATTTTCCTATTTATGATCTGTTTGATGATGATTGTTTTCAAAGGGAAGCTGATCTTGCAGGACCATCATCCTTAGATTCATGGGAGGAAGATCAGAGCCAGTGACTTCAGAGAAGTAATGAAACTAGTCAGCCTATCTACGATACTGATGCGGAGAGTTTTGAAAGCATAGTGATAGATGCAGATTCATTGAATATTCACTCTGTTAAACTTTAGATCATCAGTAGTAAATTCCATGAAGATGGAAATCAGCAGCCTTTCATCTTAAAGGATGAGGAAGAAAGCAAAGAAGAGATTCTTGAGCATGATGAGAGTAAGGAGCCTTCTCTTGAAAAAGAGGAAGCAATGGTAAACACCTTTGCTCAAGAATACACAGATATTTTCACAGAGCTCAGCCCAGCAGAGCAGAATATACCAGAGCTCCAAGAGGAATCAAATGTAATATAAGATGAGTCCTCCAGTTCAGAAGATGAGGGAGATTCTCTTTCTCAAGAGAGTCTTGTTCTTGATCTAGTGGAAGAAGAAGAAATCCTGGTTGAAGCCTGCCTGCCAAATATCCATAACCAGTTATCTTATCATGATCCTTATGTACATTTCCTGCAAACATTTGAAGAAGGATGAAGGATATTTTTGAGCAGCATGTTGCAGACAACAAGAAATTTTTTTGTAGCTACTGTTGTGGAACAAAGAGAGTGGGAGCAGCCCTACCTATCCAGCATGCTCAAAGAGTTGAGCAAGAAAGACCAGTCATGGGATCACTTGATGGACTGGTTGCATTGGAAGACGATTTTTGTGAGCTAGACTTGTAAATATTTGAAGTAGAGTAGGGTAAGTAGGAAAAGCTCAATAAAGCCCAGTCTGTGAGCATGTAGTTAGTTGTTTTTAATTTCTGCAAAGTCCAGCAAGCCAGACAGTCTAATCTTGGATTGACTGTTTGTTTTTTAATTGCTGTCCTAGAATGTAGAGAATAAGTCTGCTACACAGTTTAATCCTAGCAGACATTAGTCTAGGTAGACAGTTATGAGGCCAACAGTTTAATCTTGTGTCATGGAGTAATAAGGGTAGAAATAGAATAGGTTTATTTTCCTGTTTGTCAAAAATTGATGATGTAAAGGGTCTGCAACTCCAAATGCACCCAAAAGATAAATGTTAGGACTATAGTATGGGTAGGTAGATTGTTTGAGAATTTTCTGTTGATTTGATGTCTTCACAATTTGTGGCAGTTGATCCAAGAGAAGAAAAATGAGTCAAGTACCAAGCATTTGGCCTACACCAAATATTTATTTTCTGAATGCTTGACTCCTTCAATAAGAATCCATCCCCATGTGGAGCTACTGTTAGCCCCCTATAAATTTTTGACAAGCAAACAGGGGGCTAAAATGTTTTTGAGCTTTCAAGGAATGCATTTCCTTTGAAAAAACATCATCCTTGAAGCCTCCTTGTGCCTTTTGTCCTTTGATAAAATCCCCTCTGCTGATTCCCATTATAAAGCCTCTCTGATTGCAAAAAATTGTGCTCCAAAAGGCCTACGTTTATCCCTTGTATCCCTGCAAAATGTCCCTTTTCAACCCTTTTTCCCCTTTGTTAAAGTTCCCCTTTTTACCTTCTAAATCCTCCCAAAATCCCCTTCAAATCCTACACAAACCCCTTGTTCGGCCAAATAGCTCCTTTATCCCTCTATCATTTTCCCTTTTGATCCTAATTTTCATTGAAAACGGGCCAAAAAACCCATTTCCCACCTTAGGACAGTCCTAGCCCCCTTCGGACAACCCCCTAAAACCGTTTCCCACATGACCTGGGCGCTAGAACTTGACGCTAACCCAAAAGGCACTTATCGCAAATGTGTATCGAGAGCGTTTTGAGCCATCGATCTATACAGATTGGACGGTCGTCGCAAGCTCCATAGTGCCCATGGCCCACTCCGTTTGCCCGCTCGATCGCATCACAACCATCCATTTAACCCGCTGATCCGACGGTCTATATTCATCCGCCCCAGTGGTCCCCGTGCCAAAACATTGCGCATAAATTGACGGTATCTATCGCACCGCCTTTGGGAGGTGGGTGGTATTTTTCATTTCAGAGCGATTCCACTCATCGCATGACGCGTGGCTCCACGCACTGTTCATAAACCGCCCTCCATCGTGAATTAACGTTCGTCCACAGATCTGGCATGATATTGTTGTACACCGTCCGATCTGGGGCGGGCCGTCCGATGGTAGTCGCACCACGAAGTTCCGTGGGAGTTAACCAAGAAAAAAGTCCCCCTGGCCCACTGTCTATCTGTCCTTGATGCATTTTCAGCCGTCGATCTCCTCCTGAGATCGGACGGCCCGGATTAACTGCACATCCTACCATTGACCGGGTCCCACCACGTCACCTGTTCCACGTGTTTTCGCCACGTCTTCATCGTTTTCCTATATATCTCATTCCAAGGTCAAGATTTTAATGTTTTACATTAAAATTTCTATCTTGATACCTTCCAATGCATTTCCCGTTGTTCCACGGCTTTCCTCCACAGTATCCTCTGCATGCATCATCATCAACCGTGCCACGTCACCATTTTCGCAGTCATCCACAATGTCCCACCCCATGCATGGTTTTTCTTAACGTGTTTTCGTGTTTTGCAGGGTTTCAGGTCCTGAAAGCCTCCACTGTTTGCAGTCACTGTTCCCGTGACACTAGGCACAGAGGAGGCCATTATCCGAGGCTAATATCACAGGGAAATGTTCGAAAAGGACTCTACGGGAAGGATTTCATGAAAGGACAGAGTTCAAACTCTGCAAAACCTCTCCGGCGCCATTAAAGCTCAGATTGCGTAGAAAAAGACAGTACTGGAGCAAAAGAGAGTTTAAGGTACCTAATTGAAGATTTTTGAGCCTTTTTTCAGGGATTTAGAAGGCAAAGGTACCAGTTCGAAGACATCGTGTACCGCTCAGAAGGTCCAATGCACAGAAAATGATATATATCAATGTCACCATCAGTGAAATGTTCCTACCAGTGAAAGGACAAAGTGCCCATGCTGCTTTCATTCTATACCATGTTCCTGAGGAAATTCTAGCCCTGAAAATAGTCCTATGCTATCAGAAGCATTTTTTACACAGTATGGCAGACCCTAGCATCGTTATTCTACATTTTTTAATTCACCAGAACGTTGCACCAAGTACATCAAAGACATACCCTGAGTAAATGGAAGCCTGGCGAAGATTACTCTTTCTTCCAAAGAGTACTGAAGATAAATGCCTAGAATTTAAACTGAATGGGGCCTGGGCCCTCTTGCTACTTCATATTTTTAATGCTGCATTTAAGTTTACATCTACTCCTGTTATTCTTTTCTCCTATAAGACTCCTGAAGAACATATTGTAAAGGGTTGTTGTTCGGTCGTTGCTGTTGTAGTTAGAGGGATTCATTTTTGACTGTTAGAATAGTTTTGGTAGAAAGTAGCAGAGTAGTTTGTAATGTAGTAGGCTGGGAGGAGAAATTTTGGACTGTAATCAGCCATTGAGCTTAGTGTATGTGACTGGTTTTGCATCAATTAATCAAGAAAATTTCACAGGATCCTGGTCTATTACTACGGGTGATGTTTCTCTCTTTGTATGATTTATTTACATTTTCATGCTGTTCATTTCTTTTGGCTTGCATCAAAAATCTGGCATAGGATTTACCCTTGTTAGGTAACCTGGAAAGCAGGTTTTGAGCCAAAAACTATGATCGGCCCTAGGATTGGGCAAAAAAGTGCGACCTGGAGGATGAATGAGATTTCAACGCTGTTTTAGGGATGATATTTGGGTTTTTGTAATTGGTTACAGTGTTTCCTATCTATATACTGACAAAGATGATGTGTTTGTGCAGATATGGCAGATATATGGGTCAATTGGAGAGAGAGAGACTTGGGTACATTACGGTCAGAGATCCAGGTAGATCAGGGTGTCTGTCGTGTATTGGCCAGATTTTGGGTTCTGAAGTTTTTGGAGAACCCTTTGATGAGAGCAGGGGAGCCCTTGTAGGCCCGGATTGTCAGTTATTGGGATCCAGATCATGAGGTCTTTGTAGTGCAGGGGCACAAGATCGAATTGACAGTCCAAGATCTGTATTTCCTGACTGGTCTCCCGCCACTTGGGATGGTGGGAAATACACAGCTAGTTTTACCTCGGGGGCGGAACATCATGGAGTTTTTTGAGCGACATTGTCGACTGGGGCTCCAAGTCAAAGGGACTCGGATATCGATCGGGGACCTAGAGAGATTAGAGACCCGTGCAGTGGCCGCAGCGGTGCTGCGGATCCTGGGCAACCAGGCGCTCCATCACATCACTGGGGGGAAAATGATGATTGTGGAGAGTGTGTTGAGTGGGACCTACTATGGGTGGGCCCAAATGATGTTGGTGTCATTAAAACGACAACTGTCGCTTTGCAAGCGGCAAGTGAATCAAAATTGCTTGTATGGGACTTTATTGTGCTCCTTCTTTTTTGAGAAGATCCCGACCTTACGACCTCGTATACAACTCCCAGATGGGGGCCCGAGAGAGCCCAGGATGCGCCGGTGGGGGCGAATACTGTGCAGAGGAGGAGGAGGGGTGGTCAGACGGGTGTTTCGACCTGAGTTCTTTGCCCATTGGGATCAGATGTCGTTATACATAGACGACTATCCCTATAGTGGGATGAGTTATTGTGGGGATCTAGACCTACCATTTCCGCCTGGTCGAGTATGGGGACCCGATGGTAAGTGAAAAGTGACTACTCTTTTTGGGCATGTTAGAGTTATTGAATAGTAAATAGGGTACTGATTCATGTACTTTTGGTATGCAGATATAGCTCTGGTAAAACCGGCCGGATATATGGGACGACCGGTAGCATCAGGTGTTGTAGGCCCGAGTGGATCGAGAGCGGCGCATAATGAGGATGTAGCCACCCTCCTGGAGGACATCCGCCGTAGATGCGAGAGGTTGCTGACCGGTGTTTCAGAGCGCGGGTGGAAAGAATTAGACGACCAGTACATAGAGCCATGTATTGGTCTACCCTCAGAATGGCGAGGTGTCATGCGGCGCATGGCGATGGTCGGTCAGGGGATACGTGATCTACAGACTGCAGGAGCAGAGCCATTAGCTCGAGAACCACCAGATAGTGATTAGGTGTGGGACAAGTGGTGCCCCCTAGTGTGTATGTAGGGACAGGTGTGCCCCCAGTTTTGAGTTTTTTGTAACATGCTATGGGCATGTCATATGTATCAGAGTAGATGGACTCTAAACACATGTTTTGCGACACATATTATGGATATGCATCTTTTTGATGATTATGTATGTTATTGTCTTGTATAAAATGCATGTGATAAATTCCAATCTAGAACATGGTTTGCAATGCTATCTACATAGTGATTTTGTTCTCGAGGTACATGGTTGAAAGTTATGGTTTCAAATTCACGTATCAAGAGTTTCACTCGTAAATATCATCTAAATAGCACAGGATTATGCACACGATAGACACCATGTAGTTGCATGACAAGAAGTAGGGAATCTAAACGAACATGCAGATGGAGGATGCGATGAGAGAGGGCATCGACTAAAAGACCATGCACTGCATCATATTCAGCCTGATTATTGGTGGCAGGACCAATGCAGACCCTGTTTGAGAGAACAAGGGCCTGTTGTTGGTGTTCCCATGTTTTGGCCAGATTGGCAAGACCAAAAGATGAGACAACATCAGAACCACTTTGGGGCCCTAGGATCTAGCCCTCCTGGACCCAGAGAGGGATCTCTCCAACAAACAAAGAATGATTTATCTTTTAAGCTCAGAATGAGACGTTAGGCTAGTTATAAAGCACAGAAGGGGGTTTTAAATGGTTTGGTTGGAGGGTTGCTGGGTTGGTTAGGAGATCATGGACTGGGAAAGCAATGGGAGAAAAGGAACAAAGCAGCAAGATGTTTCAGAAAGGAGAATGGGCCAAGACAGTGCCATCCATTAGGCTATGGAGTCATGAAAGGGAATTACTTGCAACAACTAGCCAAGGCTTCCAAAGGGAAATTCATCTACACTAAAGGATCTTTTAGATAGATGATGGGATGGAACATTAAGGAGGAAAGTGAAAGAAGGAAAGCAACCGAATTTCTGTCTATAGATCAGGTCAGAGGCCATTTAACTCCAGACCTGCTTGGACATACTCAAAGGCAGCTCTCAAAGAGACAAAGGGGCTGCTTATAGATCAGACCAGAGGTCATTTAACTCTAGGTCTGCGTTAGCAACTCCAAGGGAAAAAAAGAGATAAGATTACAAAGAAACATCTAAGAAGCAAACCCCCAAGTTCATACATCAGCCAGCAGGAAATAACATCCACTGCACTGGTTAAACTCCACAAATTTACTCTTAGATACACATGAATCAGAAAACATAAATGTAGGGAGAGCAGATAGCATAGGGCACCTAACACGGGTGAATCCTATACCATTATTCTGATGCCTACCAGCAGAACATGAAACAGTATGAAAATGTAAATAACAGAGTTAAGAAAAACATCACCAATATTAATAGACCAGGATCCTGTGAAATGTGCTTTGATTAATTGATGCAAAACCAGTCATGTACAATATGGCTCAATGGCTAATACAGTCCCAACTTCTCCTCCCAGCCTATTACATACAAACTACTCTGCAACTTCCTCCCAAGGCTGTTCTAACAGTCAAACTGAATCCCTCTAACAGCAGATGCCCAACAAGGCAACAACCAGCCTTTACATTATGTTCTCGGAGATCTTTTATAGGAGAAGAGAGAAAAAAGAGGTAGATGAACAATTAAGTGAATCTCATCAAGACATAATCGGTGGAAGTGTCCAAGCCCATACTACTTAATGGCTTTCTGCAGTGCTGTATGTACTCTGTAATCTAGTTCGGAGATCTCTGTCAGGCCGGAAATTGACCTCGAATATTTCTTTGGAGTCCTTTCTGGAGCTTGGAGCTCTGTGCTGCCACTCTGAAATAAATGACATGGATGGAAGTCCGCGACTTCTCCATACCTCCATTACTGCTGCACAGACAGTCTGTAAAAGCTCTGTCAGTATATTCAATCGTTTCAGGGCTCGAGGAGATATGGGGGTGCCGTAGGTAGATGTCTGTCCTGGAGAAAACGCTCTGCTGGAATTCACACAGATAAGACTTGTTGTGTGTGCATTAGTCTTCAACTGCGTCCTGGTCCTTTGAATACGGGGCAAAAACATTTAATTTCATTAATAACAGGCACCAACCCCCTTTGAATTCCTTCTGCTGGTCGTTGGCAATGCTGAACTGGCCATCTCTGTACTACCTGCATAATGAAATGAACTGTTACAAGCCCGGGCAGTGGTGGCAGAGAAATACTGTGGAGGCGAAGGGATGGTGGCAGAATAGTGGAGAAACGATGGAAAGCGGCGGAGAAATGGTTGCATAGTGCGAAGCCCAAAGACTAGCGTTGGGTCGAAACACAAAGGAAATGACGAAAACAATGGAGCGGAAGCCGTGGAGGTGGGACCCAGCAGAGGCGGAGGGAGATTAAACCTGAGCCGTCAGATCCGGGAGGAGACGAACGGTGGAGATGCAATCAGAGGATCACAATCGCAAGGGCACAAAAAGGAGACACTCACAAACCTCCGATTGCGATCGACAGGGGAGAGCGATAGCCGTTGGATCGTGAAACAAACGAATGGACGAGATCAAATCGGAGGACGGAGGGAAGGCTTGCGAACAGTGATCGGAAGAAATGACGCGATTGAGCGCTGTCCGTCGATCGCGAGGAGGAACGGACGGTGGGGATGAAATCGGAAGGGCAGAGGGGAAAGCATGCGATTGTGCGATAGCCGTTGGATCATGCAATAGATGGATGGCTATGATGCAATCGGAGGATCTCAATCGGGACGGCACCATTGGGCTTTGCGATTGCGATCGGAGGTCGGGATGCGATTGAGCGCTGACCGTCCAATCGGGGATCAGATCAACGGTTCAGATGTAATCGGAGGGACAGAGCGATCGGGGGATCGGAAGACAGGGTGTGATTAGTGGAGGACCGTCAGATCAGGCGGGGAGATCAACGGTGGGGACAACAATCGAAGGGGCAGGAGCGATTAAGCACTGGTTGTTGATCTGGAGGGGAGATCAATGGTCAAGAATGCGATTGGGGGAATTTGCGATTGGCGGAGGACCGTCGATCTGGAAGGGAACGGACGGTGGGGATTAAATCAGAGCCCGGGTGAAAGACTTGCGATCAATCGAGGGGTGTCACTTGAATGTTCCGATTTCGATTGAGCTGAGTCTTGCGATCAGCGCTCCGCCGTCGATCTAAGGGATAGATCAACGGTGAGGAATGTGTCGCAGGCATATTGTAATAAAACAATCACATCAGGGGTTTACGCTGTTACAAAGTATTTACACCCGCCTGATGCTCCGATTGCGATAAGCACCGGGACTTAAGCACTTGGTGCTGGCGCCTGGGCACATGTGGGGAAGTGGTTAAGGGGAAGGGGCTAGGCCTTAGAATAAGGTCGGAAAGTGGGTTTTAGCCCCTTTTAATGGATTCTTAAGGTGAAGGAGGGGAACGATAGAGGGAAAAAAGGGGAAAAAGCTAAACAAAAGGTAGGGGAAGCAATTAAAGGGGATTTTGGGGGGATTTGAGGGGTAAATGGGGAAAGAAGGGGGAATAAAGGGGAGAGAAAACAAAGGCTTTGGGGGATGAAATAAGAGGGAAAAAGGGGGCCTTTGGGCATTCCTTCGCATAGAAGAGAGGCTTTATAAGGGGAATCAGTAGGGGGGATTTGATCAAAGGATAAAAGGCACATAGAGGCTTCAAGGAGATTGTGTTTTTAGGGGAAAAGCATTCCTTGAAGACTCAACAACAATTTAGCCCCCTATTTTCTTGTCAAAAATTTCATAGGGGGGCTAACAGTGGCTCCACATGGGGATGGCTTCTTCTTGAAGGAGCCAAGAAACCAGAAGATGATCTCTTGGTGTAGGCCAGATGCATGCTACTTGAACCATCCATCTCTTTCTTTGATCTGCTGCCACAAACTATGAAGACAACATATCAGCAATAAAATTCTCCCACACAACTACCTACCCACACTATAGTTCTAACATTTTTTATTCTTGGGTGCATTTGGACTTGCAGACCCTTTACATCATTAACTTTTACAAACAGGAAAAATAAACCTAATCTACTTCTACCCTTATTACTCCATGAGACCAGATTAGACTGTTGGTCTCATATGTTTCTCTACCTACACTACTACCTGCTAGGATTAGACTGTCTAGTAGGTTTCTTCTCTACCTTCTAAGACAAAAATTTAAACAACTAATCTACCTGCTCATAGGCTGAGATTTATTGAGCTTCCTACCTACCCTACTCTAACTGAAATATTTACAATCTAGCTTACAAACATTGTATTCCAATGTAACCAGTCCATCAAGTGATCCCATGGCTGGTCCTTCTTGCTCAACTCCTTGAGCATGCTGGATAGGCAGGGCAGCTCCCACTATTTTTTTTCAAAAACAACAGCTTTGAGAAAATTTCTTTGTGTCTGTAACATGCCGCTGAGCGAGACCTTTGATCCTTCTCCAAATGTATGCAGGAAATGTGCATAAGGATCATGAAAATATACCTGGCTATGAATATTTGGCAGGCTGGCTTCGACCAGGATCTCTTCTTCTTCCACTGGATCAAGAATGAGACTCTCTTGGAGTAGAGTGTCTCCTTCATCTTCTAAACTGGAGGAATCATCGTATATGGCAGTGCTGTCCTCTTGGAGCTTTGATGTATTCTGCTCTGGTGTGTTGAGCTCTGTGAAAAGATCCAAGTATTCTTGAGCAGGGGCTTGTTCTATTTCCTCCTCTTTTTCAAGAGAAAGCTCATTATTCACATCCTGCTCAAGAATCTCTTCTTTGTTTTCCCCTTCATCATCTAAGATGAAACGCTGCTGACCTCCAACCAAGTGAAAACCATTACTGATGAGTTGTAATGGAGTGAAGAAAAAATCTAGAGATCCTTCACCCTCTTCTGCACTCTCAAAGCTTTCTTCATCAGTATCATAAATAGCCGGCATTGGCTCATTACTCTCTGGAAGTGAAAATGATTGACTCTCCTCCCATAAATCTACTAATGATGACCCTACCAGATCTTCTTCTGTTTGGAGAACATCATCATCAGATAGGTCAAAGATAGGGGAGTCATGAATGTAAGTAATGCTACCAACCGGACATACTAGACCGTCAGCAGATTTTTCTTCACTCTGATGTACATTTGAGCCTTCCAACTCTGTACAATTGAGCTCATCAGATGAATGGGCAGGGATGTCTGATTTGTAAAAAAATTCAGAGGCTGGCTGTCTATTGATGATCTGGTCTATTTCCTCTTCTGTCAAAGGGGAGGATGATCTTGTGTCCCTTTGTGCAGAAGTGCAGCAGCTCTCTGTTCCCTTTGAAGACTAGCTTTGAGGCTGGATGTCATCTTGAGCCTCAACTATAAGGAATGATGAATCGGCAACTGAGTTTTCAGGAATATCTTGAAAACATTCCGCAGTCTCTTGACTATTTTCTTCCTCAGCCGATTCATCTGTGTTCTTGTGATAGCTAGGATGCATCTGAAATTCTTGAATGGCCGCCAACAGATCTTCAGAATGCATATTAACCAAATCCTCATCAATATCTAACAGGTACTATATGATATTCTGAGATTGATCACAATAGTCCCATGATAAGGATGGAGAGTTTCCTTTATAGTTTTTGTAAAATACTTGGTGCATGTCCTTTAAGGAAAACAAACTCCGAGGTTTTAACCATTCATACCAGACCCTAGCCTTTCCTTCTAGTGTTGCCATGAACATTTTCATTAGACAGTCTTCGTGCCATTCAACTTTAAATTTCCACAGATGTATATGAAACCTGATGAGATGTAGCAAGGGGTCCTCAGAGTCTTCACCCTGAAAGGTAGGCAGGTTTTTCAACCAGTCCACTTCAGGCATTTTGTGTGGAAATCCAGGGATATGCTCCCTGCTCATTGGGGCATATCTTCTTTGTATGCGTGGAAGCATGTTTGTAAATCAGAAAGAGGTCACTGTATCTTCACAACCATTTCAGAGTCTTCCACCAGTGGAGTCATTTGGTCTTTGGATCATAGGGAGTGTGGAGTCGCCAGGTGGATGATTATGAATGTTTGGAGTAGGATGCTGTCCACCATCAGCAATTAGAAACCAATCTAGATGCAACGCGGTCCCTTCCCCAGTGGAGTCACCATTATGTTGGTGACGACAATGGGAAATAGACCAACTATCAGCGGTTCTTGACTCTCAGATTCATCCCCAGTGGAGTCGCCATTATGTTGGGGTTCCCATGTTTTGGCCAGATTGGCAAGACCAAAAGATGAGACAACATCAAAACCACTTTGGGGCCCTAGGATCTAGCCCTCCTGGACCCGGAGAGGGATCTCTCCAATAAAAAAAGAATGATTTATCTTTGAAGCTCAAAAATAAGATGTTAGGCTAGTTATGAAGCACAGAGGGGGGTTTTAAATGGTTTGGTTGGAGGGTTGTTGGGTTGGTTAGGAGATCATGGATTGGGAAAGCAATGGGAGAAAAGGAACAAAGCAGCAGGATGTTTCAGCAAGGAGAATGGTCCAAGACAGTGCCATCCATTGGGCTATGGAGTCATGAAAGGGAATTACTTGCAACAACTAGCCAAGGCTTCCAAAGGGAAAGTCATCTACACTAAAGGATATTTTAGATAGATGATGGGATGGAACATTAAGGAGGAAAGTGAAAGAAGGAAAGAAACCAAATTTCTGTCTATAGATCAGGTCAGAGGTTATTTAACTCCAGACCTGCTTGGACATACTCAAAGGAAGCTCTCAAAGAGACAAAGGGGCTGCTTATAGATTAGACCAGAGGGCATTTAACTCTAGGTCTGCTTTAGCAACTCCAAGGGAAAAACATAGATAAGATTACAAAGAAACATCTAAGAAGCAAACCCCCAAGTTCATACATCAGCCAGCAGGCAATAACATCCACTGCACTGGTTAAACTCCACGAATTTACTCTTAGATACACATGAAGCAGAAAACATAAAGGTAGGGAGATCAGACAGCATAGGGCACCTAACACGGGTGAATCCTATACCATTATTCTGATGCCTACCAGCAGAACATGAAACAGTATGAAAATGTAAATAACAGAGTTAAGAAAAACATCACCAATAGTAATAGACTAGGATCCTGTGAAATGTGATTTGATTAATTGATGCAAAACCAGTCATGTACAATATGGATCAATGGCTAATACAGTCCCAACTTCTCCTCCAAACCTATTACATACAAACTACTCTGCAACTTCCTCCCAAGGCTGTTCTAACAGTCAAACTGAATCCCTCTAACAGCAGATGCCCAGCAAGGCAACAACCACCCTTTACATTATGTTCTCGGGGATCTTTTATAGGAGAAGAGAGAAAATAGAGGTAGATGAACAATTAAATGAATCTCATCAAGACAGAATCAGTGGAAGTGTCCAAGCCCATACTGCTTAATGGCTTTCTGCAGTGCTGTATGTACTCTGTAATCTGGTTCGGAGATCTCTGTCAGGCCGAAAATTGACCTCGGATATTTCTTTGAAGTCCTTTCTGGAGCTTGGAGCTCTGTGCTGCCACTCTGAAATAAATGACATGGATGGAAGTCCGTGACTTCTCCATACCTCCATTACTGCTGCACAGACAGTCTGTAAAAGCTCTGTCAGTATATTCAATCGTTTCAGGGCTCGAGGAGATATGGGGGCGCCGTAGGTAGATGTCTGTCCTGAAGAAAACGCTCTGCTGGAATTCACACAGATAAGACTTGTTGTGTGTGCATTAGTCTTCAACTGCGTCCTGGTCCTTTGAATACGGGGCAAAAACATTTAATTTCATTAATAATAGGCACCAACCCCCTTTGAATTCCTTCTGCTGGTCGCTGGCAATGCTGAACTGGCCATCTCTGTACTACCTGCATAATGAAATGAACTGTTACAAGCCCGGGTAGTGGTGGCGGAGAAATTCTGTGGAGGCGGAGGGATGGTGGCAGAATAGTGGAGAAACGATGGAAAGCGGCGGAGAAATGGTCGCATAGTGCGAAGCCCAAAGACTAGCGTTGGGTCGAAACACAAAGGAAATGACGAAAACAATGGAGCGGAAGCCGTGGAGGTGGGACCCAGTGGAGGCGGAGGGCGATTAAACCTGAGCCGTCAGATCAGGGAGGAGACGGACGGCAGAGATGCAATCGGAGGATCATAATCGCAAGGGCACAAAAAGGAGACACTCACAAACCTCCGATTGCGATCGACAGGGGAGAGCGATAGCCGTTGGATCGTGAAACAAATGAATGGACGAGATCAAATCGGAGGACGGAGGGAAGGCTTGCGAACAGTGATAAGAAGGAATGACGCGATTGAGCGCTGGCCGTCGATCGCGAGGAGGAACGGACGGCGGGAATGGAATCGAAAGGGCAGAGGGGAAAGCATGCGATTGTGCGATAGCCGTTGGATCATGCAACAGATGGACGACTATGATGCAATTGGAGGATCTCAATCGGGGCGGCACCATTGGGCTTTGCGATTGCGATCGGAGGTTGGGATGCGATTGAGCGCTGACCGTTCGATCGGGGATCAGATCAACGGTTCAGATGTAATCGGAGGGACAGAGCGATCGGGGGATCAGAAGACAGGGTGCGATTAGCGGAGGACCGTCGAATCAGGCAGGGAGATCAACGGTGGGGACAACAATCGGAGGGGCAGGAGCGATTAAGGGCTGGACGTCGATCTGGAGGGGAGATCAACGGTCAAGAACGCGATCGGGGGAATTTGCGATTGGCGAAGGACCGTCGATCTGGAAGGGAACGAACGGTGGGGATTAAATCGGAGCCCGGGTGAAAGACTTGCGATCAATCGGGGGGTGTCACTTGAATGTTCCGATTGCGATTGAGCCGAGTCTTGCGATTAGCGCTCCGCCGTCGATCTAAGGGATAGATCAACGGTGAGGAATGTGTCGCGGGCATATTGTAATAAAACAATCGCATCGGGGGTTTACGCTGTTACAAAGTATTTACACCCGCCCGATGCTCCGATTGCGATAAGCGCCGGGACTTAAGCACTTGGTCCTGGCGCCTGGGCACATGTGGGGAAGTGGTTAAGGGGAAGGGGCTAGGCCTTAGAATAAGGTCGGAAAGTGGGTTTTAGCCCCTTTTAATGGATTCTTAAGGTGAAGGAGGGGAACGATAGAGGGAAAAAGGGGGAAAAAGCTAAACAAAGGGTAGGGGAAGCAATTAAAGGGGATTTTGGGGGGATTTGAGGGGTAAATGGGGAAATAAGGGGGAATAAAGGGGAGAGAAAACAAAGGCTTTGGGGGATGAAATAAGAGGGAAAAAGGGGGCCTTCGGGCATTCCTTCACATAGCAGAGAGGCTTTATAAGGGGAATCAGTAGGGGGGATTTGATCAAAGGATAAAAGGCACATAGAGGCTTCAAGGAGACTGTGTTTTCAGGGGAAAAGCATTCCTTGAAGACTCAACAACAATTTAGCCCCCTATTTGCTTGTCAAAAATTTCATAGGGGGGCTAACACCTGCAAGGGGGTGAAAATGGCCCAACCTGCCAAGGCTAGATTTCGGGAGTAACGACTTGCACCATCAGCGTAACCGATATAGGTTGTGGATGGGAGGTCCTGCAGAATGGTGTTACAAGACAAAAAATGGGAGGAGGAGGAACAATGACGGCAACGTGAGTGTAGAGTGGACATCGAGCGGCAACTGCGGGAGGGAGTGCAATGGGTAGGATGGCTATGACTCATATACGAACTAGATGGTGGTATATGAGGGCTATAGGAGGTATGGCTGGGACTCGGGCTGCGGAGGTCAACATAGATACGGGTGGTGTTATCCCGTTTATGGGCGGGAAGGACGGTGTCATGGGTGGAGAAGGCTTCCAAGAGGGCATCCTGACGGGAATAGAGGGGGTGACGAGTGGAAGGGAAACCACATGATGCGACAAAGCTACCTAAGTCATCTGTATAAGAAGAAAGGCTCACATACGGATCATCACGGGGAATGACAGAAGAACATATAAACAAATGGTCAAATGATGTTGAGCCCAGGGTGGTCGCTGAAGGAGGAGCGGGCGAAGCAACAGGGGAGGATTCAAAGGGAATGTTCTCCAAGGGTCTCACAGAGGATGATAGGTAGAGAATGGTGGGAGTAGACTCCGTCATCTAGACATAATGGGGGGAAATGTTGATGGGAGCGGGGGGATCCTCAAGCTGACCTGAAGCATACTGCGCAAGTATGGGAGAGGCGGAATGATTTTGTTCAACCTCATACTCTCGAACTACCTCTAAAGAGGCGCAGTAATGAATCAGGTGAGGAGTATGGTGGGAGTAATGGCCATGGACACCACACAAAGCACAATGTTTGTTGGTGTGAATAATCTTTGGGTTCTTGGTTACGGACGAGGACGGAATAGAGGGGTCAGGGACTGTAGACTCAGGGAATGCGACTTTAACCATGTGTTGAATACGGGGTGATTCAGGACAAGTATGGGTGGCGTGACCAACGACATCACACAAGGCGCAAGGCTTTGTAGGCGGAGGAGGAGCCGGGTCGGTCGGGGTGGCCTTGTCTTTGGATGCCCCCTTGCGAGCTTTGCCTTTCTTTCCTGGAGCTGTCACCATAGGGGCAGGGTCCTGGGGAGGTGCGGGGGGCATGGTGGCAACGGAGGAAGCGAGGGGGACCGGTTGAACCAGTGTCAGAGCAAGATAGGGTTTGGGGTGACCAGGTGGGGTAGCGGCTGGAGGGTCAAGGTACCAGACGAGTATGCCCAGGGTCAGGTTACGGAGAGAGAGGGTGGCCATGGCGGGGACCGTATAGACTCCTGGAGGGGGAGCTAGGAAAGGTATCTGACCAGCGGGATAATGCCCAGGAGGGATGGCTCCGAGATGGTTGAGGCCTAGGGGAACCGACCCAGGAGGATAGAGGGGTTCAGGGATACCAGCTGTAGGAGAAGGGCCAGAAGGAGGAGGTTCGGCTGGCTGAGATGAATGGCTAGGAGTGGGTTACGGTGGGTGAGGTTGAGTCTGGGGTTGATGAATAGCCGAAGCGGGTTTCTTAAGGGTAGCCCGAGACGATTGCATCATGAAAACATTCGATAAGCTGGGATCAGAGATAGGAGGAGGAGGGAGACCAGGGAAAGTTCCAAGAAAAGAGGAGTCTTTGTAGACGTCGGGAGAGACACTGGTCAAGGAATTGACGGTTTTCTTATTGGCTATAGAAGAGATGGTCATCTCAGGGGAGGTCTGAGACTTTGGCTCATGATAAGTCAACTGGTCGATGGTGACTATGTTTCCATTGTGAGGAAAAGACATCTTGCGAAAAACCGTGGATGGGACAACAGACATGGCATAGGTGTAGCTTCGCCCCAAGAGAATGTTGTAATTGAGAGGGGCGTCGATGACTTCGACGTCAATGCAAACAGTCTTGCCCGCAAGAGTGATAGGACAATTACGGAAGAGGCCAATGGGATGGGAGGCGTGGCCATCCCACGCTTGAAGGGTGATCGTGGAAGGGGCCAACTCAGGAGATCCGAGTTGCTTCCAAACCGAAACGGACATCACACAGGTGGATGCCCCCTCATCAATTATACACCGAGAAACGTTAGCGTTTCAGATTTTGACTGGGATTTGGAAGGCTACGGAAGCAGGAAGGGGAGGATGTTCCAATTGAAGGGTGTCGAAAACAATCATTTGGTCATCAGCAGGATCCATAGCGCCCATGGTAGATAGTAGAGCCTTCTTTTGGGAAGGGCACGATTGGAGGAGTTCCAATGTGGAAATGGCAGCAGGAGACTGCACCAAATCATCTACTATGCTATACGAATGAGCAGCTCGACCAGGAGCATCGTTTCGGCGTAATGGTCCTTTAGGAATCTTGGTATGAACCTCAACTTTGGGTTGAGGGATATGTAAGGGACCATTGGATGTCGAAAGAGGCTCGGTAGAACCTGAAGAAGGGGATTCGGAGGTAGACTGAGCGGGAGGCTTGGGGTACTCGTGAGACCGAGTTTGAAGGTTAAGGTCAACGGTTGGGGATGGATCAGAGTTCATCATGAGGATATGGTAATCGGAGGAACCAAAAGGGGAAGGTTGAGTGGCGACCTGTCCGTCAGGTGGTTGGGTAGCCACGAATCGTTGCTGGGGGAAAGGATCGGTAAACACAGCCGGTTGAGTAGTGGCCACATTAGGGGAGTATGAGGGGAGGCATGTTGTCCTCGCAATGTGGCTTGAGACTCCCACATCTGCCGCATCTGTGGTAGAAGGGGACAATCACGAGTGGAATGACCGTAAACACCGCAACACGAACAAGGCTTATTTGTGTGAATAGGCCTGTCCGGCTTGGGTTGAGTGCCCTGTTGTTGGTTAGCAGTGTTAAGGTTAGTACCTTGAGGATTGGGTCCATGAGTACCAGGGGTAGATGGATTTTGATTGCCTCTCTGTCTTCTTTGAGAGGAAAGGGGATTAGTCGCACCCTGCCGTGCAAATACTTTCCCTGGAGGGGGCTGTAGGTGCTGTTGCTGGGGTTGAGAAGGCAAGGGAGGTGGAAGTGCATATGATGGAGGAGCTGGAGCACCAGGCTACAGATAAGGATAATGGTTAGGTTGGGCAACATTGAGGTAAGCAGGAGGTGGGGCAAAAGGATGAGGCATGCCGTATCCTGTATACATGTTACCTGGAGGGGGAAAAGTGCTAGAGGTGCTGGCCCCGCCCGGAGGGAGACCATAACCCATAGGAGGTTGAGCATACGGATGAGAAAGGGCTCCAATGATACCGTCAGCGGAATGAGATGCCCCTGGGGCGTTAGCGCCACCAGGCTTGGGGAGGTCAGAAAGGACGGTATAAACATAACCAGACTGAGCGTAGATCAGGTCATATTTCAAGGCTATTTGGAGGGCGGCTTCTTCAGTTTGAGGGAAATGGGAGGAAACATCTTTGCCAATGGGAGGTAAAAGAGTGTGAAGGAACCAGTCCATATAAACCCGATCCTCGAAGGTGGGAGCTCGACATAAGCTCCTTCTTCTCCGCCATTCCTGGACATGAGTGGAAAGGCGGGTTGAAGAGGTTTGACGAAAAGAAGTCAAAAGCTCTGTACCAGTGTCGTATCAGAGAGGGAGCTGGAAATAAGATAAAAAGGCTTGGGAAATGGTCACAAAGGTGGTATGGAAAGAGGTGACCTGGTCAACATACCATTTAGAAGCTTCGCCCGTAAGCGTGCGTTGGAACAACCAAAGACAGATAGAATCATCGGTAATGGAATTGGAGGAACACCACATGTGGAAATATCGGACATGGTTGGTTGGATCTTCTCCAGCAAGGCCTTCGAACTTAGGGATGTCAGAGGGGAACTTGGTTGGCATAGCAGGCCAACCCACATCGTGGCGGATAGGGTCATTGGTTAACTGATTGAGATCAGGGAGGATGAGGCCTACCATGCAAGGGAGCAAAGGTGTAGCTGAGGTAGTTCCTGTGGCGGTTCCGCTAGTAGTAGTCCTGACATTAGGGTCGGGATTACCGCTAGCGTTAGGCCCTGGACCAGACATAGTGAAGGTGACAGGGGGAGAACCAGAAGTAAAAGGAGAACCCAATGAATCAGAAGAGGAGTCAGAGTGCGGACTTGGAGGAGGAATAACTCGACGACGGCGGGAAGGAGTAGGTCGACCGACCGGAAACTAAGGGTGAAGGCCAAGAATTCTACGGGATGTGCGCCTTGGGGGCGCAATGGTGACAACACAAACACGACACAAGAGGAAGAAGAATGACCAACAAAGGCAGGGAGGTGCAGAATAGGGTGATTACAATGTTGAAACAAGGGCAGAAAGGTGCAGTGTCAATTGATTTTACAATGATTTAAAGTCTTTGCCTGGCGGTTTGAACCAGGCTCTTCTTTGCTTAGGGTGAGTGTGTGGCATGCGTTAATTTTAATTTTTAAACCCTGACGTTTTGAGAGAAAAATAAAAAGTGTGCTGCGTAACTGAAAATAAATCTGCAGAGAACAGAGTATAATGCTGAAATAACAGAAAATTAACAGCTAACAATGCATCGATCTAACCCAAAAAGGTGGGTCTCTCAAAACTACTCGAAAAGAGGGAAAAAAACCTAGTCAAAACACACTAAAAAGAGGCCAATAGATCTAAGGTCGGGAGGGATAGGGATCTAAAGGAGAAATCTGCTGAAAAGAGGTGCAGAACACAGCCAAGAGGCAGAGGCAAGGTGGCTACAAAAAAGGGGGAAATCAGCAAAAGGCAGAAGGGACAAGGAGGAGGCCCTAAAGGTAGATCCAAACAAAACTTCAGGAGGTGATTTGAAAAGGAGAAGAGCTGATTAAAAGGGATCTAAAAAGGAGGTATCAGATCTGAAAAAGGGGCGGCTGAAACTCTGAAAAAACAGACACCTGAAATAGTTAAAACTATTCCACTAAGAGTGGAGGGTACTGAAGCCCTAGGGGGATATGTTCCCACTTAGATGAGCAAAAAAGATCAGAAACAGGTCTAAACGGGCTGAGACAGAGGCTGGAAAACCCTGACAGAAGCTTCAGAAAAACCCAGAAAAATTGCAAAAAAATAGCAGAAAAACTGGCAGGTCGTAGGTTCTGACCTGTTTTCTGTGCAGGTCACAGATAATGGGCTGAAAAGTGTGACCTGGAGGTCAGGTCACAGTTTATGGGCTGAAAAGTGCGACCTGAAGCTCCGGGTGTCCCGTCGGTAGATTTCCGAAAAAGTTGCCGTCTCAGTTGCGGCTGATGTCTGTCACCTGCGCAATAGGTCCATAAACACGCGAAAGTTAGAAATTTTAATGTTTTAGGGTTTTATAGGTGAAAAACAACATAAAAATAGGAAAAAAAAAAGCTGAAAAGAAACCCTAGGGTCTGAAGTAGCTGGATATGCAGGAATATAAAAAACGACAACGGTCGTAATTGAAAACCCATGTGGAGTCGCCAGTTGTTAGTATGAATATTTTGTCGAAGTGTACGAAAAAATACCACTTTAGGTACGAATAACTTATAACCCTAACATCAAATAAGGCTGCCAATATCTTCAGATCTGCAGTTAGTTGATCAAGACAAATGCTGCAAAAATCTAGATCTATGCATAAAGAGAAATTAAGCAGTAAAAGTAAGGTTTTTCTCCATACATCCAATAGACAAGACAAGAACAATATTTTTGAAAGAATTTTTGTATTAAGGGCACCTGGGAGGAAAACAAGAAGGTGTTTCCAATTCTCCTCAATGGGATGGGTTCTTGGAAGTCCTCAGCACTTCAGAACTAGTATTTGTCTCTCTTGTTGGTGTAGAAAACCCAAACAAAGATAGAACTCAAAGGGAGCTCACATAGCAAATAATGGAAAATTTGACAATGATAATGGATCAAAGTCAGACCAAGAGTATAGATCCAGAGTGATCTAATAGGCAAAAAAAGGTGAAGAATGGTAGGAAAAAACCCTCCTATTTATAACAAAATATTGGGTCATTCTAGATCTTGTTGCATGATTAAAATAACATTAACCAAATCTAGATCCACCTTTTATGGAATATTTTATTATATTTGTTGGAGGGAAAAAGTATTTGACTTGGGTCAAATCCCTTTATTTGTGAATAATAAATAAATAAATGATTTATTTATCATTTTAAGGAAGTAGTTGAAAGATAATCAAATAAATAATGATTTATTTAATTATTTATGGGTGATTTAGTCATATTTAACAAGGAATATTATTTAAATAAGATTTAAATAATTATTCCTAGAAAATAATAGGATAAATAAAGATTTATCTAATTAATTTCTTTGTTTTGGGTTAAACATGACCCGGAATAATAATTAAATTATTGTTTAATTAATTATTCCTTGAGGAAAATCAAACAAATATAGGTTTGTTTAATATTTCCTTTTGGGGTTTCCTGTTTAGACCATAAGCAACCTAATAAATGTGTTTTATTAAGTTATTTTACATAGTGAAAGCAATTTTACTTAGGGTAAAATTGGTCTTACATGGTGTACTTGGGTCCATCTAATGATAGTAGGTTAGATGACCAAAAAATGGTGTAACAATATTAGTCATTTCACGCAAATTCTCAGCCAAATTAGGAACAAATCTGCATAAGAAATTCATCTTACCATTGAAAGCTTGTATCTCCTTTTTATTACGCAGAAAATCTATTTGCTGAGTTACTTCTACTCTGGAAAGATCAATATGAATGCCATCTTTGGAAATTGTAGAAATTTGATAACCCAACCCCGATTTTCAGTTTCTCCTTATTTCTCCCATATAGTTAAATTCCCATTCCCATAGCCATACATTCAACAAGATGGAAAAATAAATATTTTATGAAAACACTAATTCTAGAAATTTCACAATGCTGAAATGCAGAAATAAAAACTGAGAAAATAAATCAGCCACACACAGAATTTTGACACGTTGATTTTTAGTCAATTTGACGCTGGAAGTATCCCCTACAACTCTTGGGGAAAACCAGTTCGAAAGCTCCTCATTATTTCTGATAAATGCTTTTACAGTGAGAGAGAAATACTCAAAAAAAAATTTCAGCAAGTAATAAATACAACTTATCTCATTTTTTCGTGCTTAACCACCACCTCGAAAAATGTGTACAGAACAAAACTGGAACAACAATAAATACTGTATGGTATCCCTCATTTTTCATGCCAAAAAATTATAGAATTAAAAGCTTTTGTACAACCTCCTCTTTTTGCGTACAAAATAGAAATAAATGTTGTTGTACGGCCTCCTTGGAAAGCATGCTTACTGTAATAAATGATGTTGTATGGAAACTACCTCGATTTCTGTGCACAACAATAGTAGCAAGCTGTACGGTCTGCCTCGAAATCCATGCCACAAAAACAACTTTCCTCCCTCAAAATCTATGCCAGAAAGTGTGCGACTGCCTAGGAATGTGTATCTAAACCTACTATATGAAATTTGCCTTGAAAAAAGTGCCAAAACTAACTTGCATTGTGTGCCAACCCTACGGTATGGATTTGTTGAAGTGCTGCCTCGGTATGCATGCCAAGGTTCTGTTCTCCTTCTCCTCACTGCTCAGAAATCTCCTTTGCTCTCTCCTTCTCCTTCTCTCTATTTGTCCATGAAAGAATGAATGACCTTTTCCCTACTTTTCCTCCTTTAACCTAACCCTAAGTGACTTTTGGGGAATCCCTAAATCTAATGGTTGAGATAGCTTTAGATCTAGGGCTAAGATTAAATGCTCATTTAAATCTCACTTTCTATTTTTTAATTGTCCCTACTTGAATAAAGACCCACTTATTTATTTCCAAAGTATATTTTCACTTTCTAATCTCACATTGAATTTATTAAAGTCACTTTAAAATTAGAATTTAGTAACTTTATCACTTAAAATCACTTTTAAATTAGATTTGACTTTATAACTTTATAAAGTCACTTTAGGAGAAAAATTAAATTATTTTGGACACTTTTCCCTAGGCTAAAGATCAAAGCCTTAGGGAACCACCTGTCCTTCGGTAACTAATTTTCAACACTCCCTCTTACTGAGGAAGGTGTTCCTCACCACACCCATCTTGTCTCTGAAGTAGACATGCTTGCTCCATGGTAAGGCTTTGGTAAGAATATCTGCAACCTGCTCATTAGTGGGAATATACTCAAGCTTCACAGCTCCCTTCTGAACATTGTCTTTGATGAAGTGATATATGATGTCGATATGCTTTGACCTGTCATGATATACTAGATTCTTTGTGAGTTTAATGCAACTCTAATTATCACAGTATATCATTGAAGGTCTCAACGACTGACAAAATAATCCAAACAACATCTTGCAAAGCCAGATGGCCTCACAAATAGCTAGACTGGCTACCATATACTCTGCTTCCGCTGAAATCGATGCTATTGACTGTTGCTTTCGGCTGAACCATGACACCACTGCCGAACCCAACCCAAAACAACACCCTGAAGTGCTATTCCTATCAGAAGCACAACCTGTCCAATCAGAATCAGTGTAACCTGCCAATATCACTCCATCCCCCTGCCTATAAGCCATACCATAATCCACTATCCCCTATAAGTACCAAAAAATGTGTTTTGCAGAAACCCAGTGCACCCTCCTAGGTTCATACATGAACTGGCTCATCGTGTTAACTACAAAACATATATCTAGTCTGGTGTTGACCAAATACATTAAGGAACCAATCAATTCTCTATAAAATGTAGGATCCACCAACTCGGAATCTGAAGTGTGAATCTTCTTCCAGCTGGTGATCATCAGTGTCGACACGAGTCTACAATCCTCCATGTGGAACCTGCCAAGGATGTGCACAATATACTTCCTTTGCCCCAGGAAGAAATGGCTCTCCTCCTGCCACACCTCCAATCCCAAAAAGTAATGCATCAAGCCAATGTCCTTCATCTCAAACTCTGATGCAAGATCTCTCTTGCAGTGCTTTATGAGTCTCTCTGCACCTATAATAACCAAGTCATCCACATACAACACCAGAATGAGAGGCTCCTCACCTATCACAATGAAGTATAGGTTCGGATCTGCATCACTGTTTGTGAAACCCATCTCCTGCAAGTATGTATCTATCCTAGAGTACCAAGCTCTAGAAGATTGCTTCAGGCCATAAAGGGCCTTCTTTAGTTTGCACACATAGGACTCCTTCCCATGCACCTCAAATCCCTATGGCTGCTCAATGTACACCTCCTCCTATATGAAGCCATTGAGAAATGTGGTCTTCACATCCATCTGGTGGATATTCCAACCCATCTCTTCTGCTATCAATATGATGGAGTGAATTGAAGTATATTGAGCCACGGGAGAGAAGGTCTCCTCATAATCAACTCCCTCTTCCTAGGAGAACCCTCTAGCCACAAAACTTGCTTTGAATTTCTCAATGCTACCATTTGCAGCATGCTTTAACTTGTAAATCCATCTGGAAGTAACCACGAATTTTCCCTCAGGCCTCGGCATCACCTCCCAAACATCATTCTTCATGATAGAAGAATACTCCTTCTGCATGGCCTCTCTCCAGACCTGCTGGCTAGCTGCCTCCTCATAGCTAGAAGGCTCAGAGTCAACGATGTTGGCAACCATTTCTATATAGATACAAAACCTATCAGGTGGTCTTCTCTCTCTGACTGGCCTCTTAGGCCCAGCAACAGATGTGGCCTCTCTCAAGATATCCTGAAGCCACTTGGGCTTCCTCTTCCCTGAGCACACGTCTCCCACAGGAGAATGAAACTCCTCCTCTTCATCAGGAGCCTGAAATCCTGATTGTATGTCTGCTTCCCTCCTACCTGAACCTGAACCTGTAGACACTAAAGTACTGTGTGAACTGTCCATCAGTGGACTCCCTGGTGAACTGCTCTACGGACTGTTCTGCATGCTGCCCGAAGCACCACCCCTCTAACTCTGTGAGCCATTGCTCACTGATGGACCTGACACCGTAATATATGTACCTCTAGATCCTCCTGATCCCTACCTACTGGATCCCTGTGACTGACTCAGTTTCTCCTGAGGGTCTGGCTAATCCAGATACTGTAACTCTCGTGACTTCCTGAAAGCCCTGTCCTCCTCAAATTTCATATCATGTCTGACAACAAATCTCCTCTATGCAGGAATATAAATCCAAAATGCCTTCGAGGTCTCAATGTAGCCCACAGAGACACCCTTATCTGCTGTGGGCTCTAGCTTGGTCTGCTTCTCCTTGGGTACATAGGAGTATGCAATACACCCAAAGATACGAAGATGACCAACATCAGGATTCTTCCTAGAAAAAGCCTCCTCCAGAGTCACATGCCCCAAGGCACGATGCAGACTCATGTTCTGCAAATATACAATAGTGTTGCAGGCCTCTTCCCACAAAAAAAATGGCAACCCCTGATCATGTAGCATGGCTTTGACAGCCCCTCCGATGGATTTGTTCTTCCTCTCCACAACCTCGTTCTGCTGGGGGTTGTAATGAACTGTGAACTCCCTCCTAATGCCTACCTCCGCACAATAATCAACAAACTCACCAAGGGTGTACTCTCCTCCATTGTCCAACCTCAGGGACTTTATCTTCTGACTTTTCTGAGTCTCCATAAGAGCTCTGAACTCCTGAAACTACTTGAAGACCTCACTCTTGGTCTTCAAGAAATAAATCAAGGTCCTCCTCGAGTGATCATCAATGAATAAAACATAATACTCATATCCACTCAAGGAAACATGAGACATCCGACTGCTCACATCGAATGAATCAAATCAAGTATCCCAGTCGATCTGATGCCACTGCTGGTGTTAGCACCCTGTAATTAGCAAGATTGGCAAAAGTCCAACTGCAAGGATAACATCAAACCGCTTTGGGATTCAAGGATCTAGCCCTCCTGAATCCAGAGAAGGATCTCTCTGTAAATGAGTTTAAATATGTGATCTTTAAAGCCTAAAATGTGATATTAGGCTAGTTGTGAAGAGCATGGGTTTTGTTTTGTTTTTTTTGGTTGGGAAAAGACATGATGAAGGTAAAGGCAGTTCAAAATAAAGGGTGAAGATGTCTGCAAGTGAAGGAATGATTTGGCTAATAGAAAGGGAAAAAAACAACTTAACCCATTGGGCTATGGAATCATACAGGGATTTTAATTGGACAGCAAGTTTCAAGAAGGATCCAAGGGTCAAGTCACTTATGTCAAAGGATATCTTAAGTTGATTGTATGGAATGAAATAGATAGAAAATGGAGAACACAAATGAAGAACAGTGAACAACCTTAGATCAAGTAAGTGCTTTAAAACTATCTTACTTTGGCATGTACTTAGAGAAGAAAAACAAAAAAGTATTCTGAGATCAGGTAAGTGCTTTTAAACTACCCTGCATTGAAGTAATTTCAGTTAAAAACATTTTTAAAAGAATTAGAATAGCTTAAGATCAGGCGAGTGCTTCAAAACCAACCTGCTTTCAGCATATTCTAAAGGAAAACACTAATGATCATCACAATGAGCAATCTAGATCAGGCTAGTACTTTGAAACCAACCTTTTTTAATATACTCAGTATAGATAACTTTCAAATAAAGAAAACATAGAAAATAACGCTTTCAGTAAGAGTAGGGTATTGTTGGGAGTAAGTCCTAGCTCTATGTTTGCTGTTCCTTATCAGAGAAAGTGAACAGAGTGAAAACATTAAAGAAAATAACAATTGACAGTGAGGAACACATCACCATTGACACAAATCAGGATCCCATAAATCAGCAGCTTGTATTTGATGTTCAAACCAGTTACAATCAGCAAGCCCGGTGGGTCTCTACAACTTCAAACTTCTCATATCAGCTTATTTATCTTCAAATTGCACACAGGGCATTAGTAGCTTTAGAAAACTGTTACATGCATTCAGATGTCTAGAGACCAACATTTTCTCATCTTCTACAGAAGTATTTATAGAAAAATGAGGAGGTGGGAGGATTTCCTAGGGGTCAAGTATCATTAATTATGTAGTCATTTCTAACTCTGCTTCATAACTCTATTTCTGCCTTTCGAGGCCTAATGATCGAAAAGATCTACTTCTGGACTGTTCTTAATCTTTTTAAAATATTTTTTCTGACAATTAGAGATAAGATCTTTGATTTGTATTAATTGTTCAGCTGTCTTCAAGTAAACACCTCTTGTTCAGGTAATTACTAAGCTTTCTTTGATTTCTGTGAGGCTGCAGGTGTATTTAGAAGTTTTAGAGGGTTCGATTGGCCTCTTCTTATGGCAGTGGATGCTTTCTTGGCTCGACAGATGTCTTTGTATTTCCTTAAAACACCTTTAATTTACTTGAGATCTGTGTTTTAGGTCTTCAATCTCCTGTTTCTGGTGTGTTCTGTCTTCGACACTGATACTCTTTGATCGGTGCTTGATTAACTGTGTTTTTTTTGGTACGCAGGGCTGTACAAGGATCGAATGGCATCAATGCCTCATGAATCATTGGTAAAATGTGAATTATAAACCTTGCGAATGATTTTTCTAGTGAATTGAAGGCGGGAGGATTGTCACCCTCAGCCTACGAATTTTCTTCTGCATGGCGAAAAAACCATTAAACCCTGCAAAAATACAAACAAATGTTATAAAATCCTGCATGTGTAGGTTGACTGCTTCAGAAGGCACGTGGAGGGAGCATGGCTGTTGGATGGCATCATCCAACGGTCAAGATTGATCAGAGGAATTCAAAGGCAAGGCGGAAGAAAAATTTAAATCAGAGCCGTCGATCGCGCAAAGATCGACAGTCAGGAGCGGAGGTGAAAAGTCAAAGCGGATAAGTATTTTTTTATAAAAATGGAGAAAATGGATAAAAACCTTTGTTTCAGGCAAACATGGTCAAAAATCAAGATCGAGAATTGGGACGATCGTGGGCCATCGGATGAGCGTGGCCCAAGCGATCAACGTCGGAGATCCCATGATAAAAACCTTATAGAATGCACCCGGACTTCAGATTTTCAATAAAATCCAGATGAATAAAACTCCCAAGTCCAGAAATGCTGACTGGACGAGGAATCAGGGTGATGAATTTTGGGCCGTCGATCTGCATATCACATCGACAGAGGAGATGCTTTTAACACTGTGCTGTACCCTGAGTTATCGCATGGGCATCTTCGGAGAGTGATCACCGTCCAATGAGTGGCCTCAGATCGGACGGTGTACGTCAATATCGCGCTGGGTCCACGTCCGATATTTAACGCATGATGAATGGAGGTTTTGTGAATAGTGCCCAGGCCACACATCAACTGGTGAATGGAATCACTACCGATTGGGAAAAAACCGCCCTTCGCTTGAAAGTGGTGTGATGGATTCCGCCCGGTTTTTGCTACGGTGATTGGCTGGTGCAGTCCACCGGGTTGATAGGTCATGCGCCGTCCGATCTTCAAATCAAATCGACGGTGCGGAGCGACTGAAATTTTTCACTGGCGGAAATTTTAAGAAATAATAAAAAACCGACAAATTAATATAAGCAAAGGTTTAAAATATTAATTTCGACGCGGCCTGGTGCTCGAATGCAGGGCCAAGGGTTATATGAGGGGTAATATGACCGGGGGGTTAAAGAGGGGGGGGGGGGGCTAATAGCAATTGGGAAATGCGATAAGTGCTTGGAAGACTGGCGCTCAGTTCCAACATCAGCGTGTATGAGGAGGTAAAAGACTCAGCCCAAAGGGGCTTAAGTATATAATAAGAAAAATGGGTTTTAAATGATTTTCAAGGATTTTTGAGGATTCCGATAAGTCCAGAAAGGAGTTTTAAACTATGCAAGGTGGATTATACAAAGGGGAAATGAGTAAAAATGGAAATAAGAGGAAAATGATGGAGAAAAAGAGAGTAAAAATGAAGGTTAGTTTCTGAGTGAAGGAAGGGGAGAAAAGGGGATTTTGCGGAAGTCTTTCTCATGGAATTTTTAGCAGAATTTCTGAGTTCTGAAGGGAAACAACAGTGAATATTTTGGATAGAGGAGATGATGTCTTGAAGAGGCTTCAAGAGATCACATTTCTGCCATGAAACTGTTCCTTGAAGGCTAAACAATGTTTTGGCCACCTTTTGATAGAACAAATTTTATAGGTGGCCAACAGTGGCTCCACTTAGGGATGGTGCCTTCTTGAAGGCATCAAGAACTTCAGACTTGCATTCTCTGGGGGGCTGGTTAGTGCCTCATCCATTGGGCTGCCTTCTTTGCTTGGATGCTCTTATTTTTTCTGAAAACATATTAGCAGCCATGGAAAACAATGGATCTTCATCAACAAGATTTCTACCTACGCAATCTTACTGATCTAACATTTTTTCTTCTTTTAGAGTGCACTTGGATTGGAAAACTCTTTTACAACATTTTATTTCTTTTGAAAAAAGGAAATCTAATCTATTTCTACTCCTTATTTCTCCATGGACTCATATTAAAAAGTTGAGTCCATATAATTCTCTATCTAATCTACTATCTGTTGGGATTAAACTGTCCAACAGATTTTATTCTCTAAATTCTACAACAGAAATTTAAAAATAGTCAAGTCAAGATTAAGCAGTTTGACTTGCTGTGATCTATGGCATAAAAAAAAAGCTGCATACAGATATTTGTTTTGCAGAAAAATTTAAATCAAAATGGAAGGCTTAAGATCTGAAAGTTCATGCACTTCCTTCACTTTTTTATAGCTCTGTTTGCCTCTTGATTGAGCTGTTCTTTCTTTTTCTTTGGTTCAGATTTTGAGCCGATTAGAACCAGATTTACCTCTGTTTTGACTCAGAATTAAACATAGATTGGAGTCAATTTCTTCTTGGAAACTTAGGTTTAGGTTTTGAGAATGTTTGAACATTTAATTTCTAACCTAATCTATCTACTGATAAGCCAAGATTAAACAGTTTGGCAAATCGAATTCACTATCATATCAGCAGTAAATTTAAAACTAATTAGTCAAGATTAGGCTGTTTGACTAAATAGGAGTGTGTTTTTCAGGAGTGCTATTTGAGCTTGCACACTTTCAGATTTGTTTCTCTTTTTTTGTATGGGGCTATACCTTTATTATTTTTTATAATCTTCCCTCCTTTCTTTTATTTTTTATTGTTTTTGTATTTTTTCTTTTGTGGGACTGAACAAAGCAATGGTATTTACAATGGAAATGTAAGATTTTTAAAATCGAACTCAACAGTAATAATGCTTAAGCACCATGCCATTGACAGGACCCACAAACAGATCTGTGCCATCTAACTCTTGTAGAAAAAAGGCATTTGGACCAATGGTGGAATGAATAATGTAAGGACCTTGCCACAAATAGTCAAATTTGCCATGTTTACCCTTATCCTCTCTTATGGAGTCCCACTTGAGTACCTTGTCTCCAATGTTGAAATCACAAGCCTTTTTTCTCTTGTCAAACAATTTCTTTATGTTCTCTTGTACCTTCTGAGCCCTATTGTAAACCTCTTCCCTTATCTGTTGGAGATGTATTGTTTGATTGATCCTCCTTACCATGCTGTCCTCTTCTGACTGTATTTCTTGGACTAATTTTATCACTGGTACACCTAGGCTGGTAGGAAACACTACATCTGCTCCATAAAAAAGCTGGTAAGGGGACATTCCAATGGACTTCTTTGTGGTCAACGTCTCTACCCACAAAGCATGTACCAACTTGCTATGTCATGATTTTTTATTCTCTTCAAGCAGCTTCTTGATGATGGTCACCAAATTTTTTTTGATGATTCTGCTAACCCATTACCTTGAGTGTAATAAGCAGTAGAATGAACAAGTGTAATATGATACCTGTGACAAAAATCAATCATCTTTTTGGAACCAAAAGCAGCAGCATTATCAGTAATAATCTTCCTGGGGCAGCCGAATCTAGACATGATATAGTCTTTAAGAAATTTTATAATGACAGAATCTATGGCATTCCTAGAAGGGATGGCCTCTATCCACTTTGTGAAGTAGTCAGTGGCTGTGAGAATCCATTTGTGTTGGGAAAATGAAGCAGGATGGATTTCTCCTATGAAATCTAGGCCCCATTGTTGAAAAGGATATTCAATAGTGATAGGTTGTAATGGTAAAGGAAGGAGTTTTCTTTTGCCCTCGAAAACTTGGCACTTGTGGCAAGATACTATCATTTTATGGACATCTTGGAAGAGGGTGGGCCAGTAATAGCCAGCTCTAAGGATTTTATTGGCTGTGGTTTTCCAGTAGAGATGACCTCCACACTCTCCTTCATGGAATTCATGCTTTATCTTCTCTGCATCAACTTACGGCAAACATTTAAGCAATAAACCATTAGCATTTTTCCAATATAAAAATTCATTCAAAATGAAATAATTCCTAGCTTTCAACTTTAAAAACCTTGCCTTTTTTTTTGATAAATCAGGAGGAGCATTAAGATTTGTAAGCACATACAAGATATCAGTGTACCAAGGTGAGCTTTGAAACTGCTCTTCCACAGTGGGAGCAAGTAACTCTTCCTGTTCATCCAAGGCATCTACCATGTTAATGTCAAGGGCTTGTAGATTAGATTCAACCATTAATTGAGCTAAGCCCTGACCTTTAATGAGTTTGGTGGGTTTGATTTCCAAATCATACTCTAATATTGCAGCAATCCATTTGCCCCTCTTTCCATCTGGGTCTTGTGACAAGATGTTTCTTACCACTATGTTAGGCACATAAGCAATGATGTGGGAATGTAGAATATACACCCTGAAGTCCTTTAAGGCCTTTACCAAAGCATAGGCCTATTTTTCCATTATGTTATATTTCAAGGGTGCATCCCTTAAAGCCTTGCTGAAAAAAGCAATAGGATTTTCTTGTCCCTCTGGGTTTTTCTGCAACAGGACTGCAGCTACAGTATGCTCTGAGGCAAAGGAAAAAATAAGGAACTCTTTTGAAAAGTCTGGGCTGATTAGGACTGGTGCCCGGGTGAGTGCATATTTTACCAATTCGAAGGATATTTTGGCTTCTACAGTCCACTTCACTCCTACTTCTTTCTTGAGCATATTAGTCATGTTTTGAAGGAGCTCTGCTAAGTTGGGAATAAACCTCCTCAAGAATTTAATCTTTCCAATAAAGGACTGTAATTCTTTTATGTTCCTTGGTTGGCTAATCTGTAGTATTCCCTCAACTCTATTTGGATCTATTTTAATCCCTTCTTCTGATATGATATGGCCAAGGAGTTTACCTTCCTGAAGGCCAAACACTGTCTTTTTGGGATTTAAAGATAACCCAAACCTTCTACACTTTTCAAGGACCTTTCTTAAATGTTTTAGATGCTCTTCATCGGATTTGGAATAAATTGTTATGTCATCAAGGTAAATTACAATGAAGTGCCCTATCTCCTCTGAAAATGCAATGTCCATGGCCCTTTGGAAAGTGGCCCCAGCATTCATTAATCCAAAAGGCATTTTCACATACATGAAAGTGCCCCAAGGAGTGGTGAAAGTTGTCTTGAGTTGGTCTTCTGGGAGTACTAAAACTTGGTTATACCCTAAAAAACCATCTAACAGAGAAATCCTCTTTGAAACAACTACACTTTGTAGAATGTGTTCCATTTTGGGTAAAGGGTAATTGTCTTTTAGGGAGGCTCTGTTAAGGTTTCTGAAATCACTGCACAATCTGATTTCTCCTGTATTTTTCCTCACAGCTACAAGTTTAGAAACCCAATCTGAAAACCTCATAGGCACTATGATTCCTGCCTCAAATTTTCTTGATTTCCTTTTCTACTAGAGGCAGTTGTATTGGATTAATTCGACGCAGTTTTTGCCTAAAGGGTTTTTTGTTTTCTTTCAATGGGATCTTGTGCTGGATGATTTTTGTATCGTAGGCTTTTAAGTATTCATATCTCTAGGCAAACACATCAACAAACTCTTTAAATAAGTCAATGTATTTCTTTTTCATTTCTTCTGGCAAGAAGCCAGCTAATTTAATCAATTTAGGCTGATCTTTGGTGCCTATGTTGCATTCCTCGACCTCAGACTCAGTATATTCTATAGTGGGTTTCTTTGCTACGTCGTTAAAATCAAATAGGTCTTCTAATGGTGCTAGCCCCCTAGGTATGTCCTTGTCCTTTGACGACAATACCTCAATGTCTTCGTTTTCTGTGTCCTCGTACTCTTCAGTATGAGTTCCAAGTTTTTTAGTTAACATGTTGATTTTTATGGGACCAGATGGTTTTTCTTCTTCAGGGGGATTTTTGTTTAGGCAATTTTCATCGGATTTAGAATCTGAATTAGGTAATTCAAACTTGTTTCTGCCAAGCAGGAAATCCTCTATCTACTTGTCGCCCTCAAATACCTGCCAATATTTTTCATTATCTAGCACTGCAGGTCTATATTTTGTTTGAATGATGATCTGTTTGTCACTAGGTGATTCCTGACATGAACTAGCAGCGCAGGCCAATCCGTTAGCAATTATGTTTTGACTCCTTGGGACAAACACGAGTTCATATTTTGCAAACGTTTTCAGGAAATCTATGGAATTATTTCGGTATACCCTTATTATGGGATGCTTAACAGCATATTCTCCATTTAGCTGTTTGATGACTAATTCTAAGTCTCCCTGAACAATTATCTTCTTGGCTCCTAGTTCATTCAATAGACACAATCCTATGATGAGAGCCTCATACTCTGTGATGTTGTTAGTGCATTTGAAATCTAGCCTGAACACATGGCTCTCGGAGTAATTGTTTACAGTGTTGACCAACCATACGCCAGCTTCTGCACTCTTTTTAGTGCAAGACCCATCGAAATTCATGCACCATAAGGGATTGTTAACATCGTTTTGATCCCTATTGCCTTGTTCATCATTATGTTATGTTCTGAGATCCGCAACACATCGTGATAGGTATCGTTCATGTTCTGAGATCCGCAACACAAAATGCCCATGCTGCTTTCATTCTATACCTTGTTCTTGAGGAAATTCTAGCCCTTACAATAGTCCTATGCTATTAGAAGCATTTGTTACACAGTATGGCAGACCCTAGCATCATTATTCTACCTTTTTTTAATTCACCATAACGCTGCAGCAAGTACATCAAAGACATACCTTGATTAAATGGAAGCTTGACGAAGATTACTCTTTCTTCCAAAGAGTACTGAAGATAAATTCCTAGAATTTAAACTGAATGGGGCCTCGTCCCTCTTGCTGCTTCAGAGTTTTAATGCTGAATTTAAGTTTACATCTACTCCTGTTATTCTTTTCTCCTATAAGAATCCTGAAGAACATATTGTAAAGGGTTGTTGTTCGATTGTTGTTGTTGTAGTTAGAGGGATTCATTTTGACTGTTAGAACAATTTTGGGAGAAAGTAACAGAGTAGTTTGTAATGTAGTAGGTTGGGAGGAAAATGTTTGGACTATAATAAGCCATTAAGCTCAATGTATGTGACTGGTTTTGCATCAATTAATCAAGAAAATTTCACAGGATCCTGGTCTATTACTACGGGTGATGTTTCTCTCTTTGTATCGTTTACTTACATTTTCATGCTATTCATTTCTTCTGGCTCGCATCAAAAATCTGGCATATCATTTAACCTTGTTAGGTACCCTATGTTTTTTCTCTCCTTGCCTTTAATGTTTTCTGCTGATAGTGAAACTAAGAGCAGTCTCCCATGGTTTAACCAGTGTAGTGGTTCCATATGCTGCTAGCTGATGTATGAATTTGGGGTTTGCTACTTAGTTGTTCTTGTTGGGTTTAAGCTGGAAGATTTGGGATACTAGGGATTAGAGTTAGCCCTGTCCACTAGGGTCCTTGTGCGACCAACTAGAATTTCTAAGATCTCTTGCTGGTGTCAAAGCATTGAAGGTTCAAAGTCCTTCTCTGATCTATAAACCATAGCTTTGTTAAAACTTATCTCTATTTTCCCTTGGAGCATGCCAAAGCAAACCTGGAGTTAAATGACCTCTGGTCCGATCTATAATCTACCCCTTTGTTCCCCCATTGAGAGTTGCCTATGAGTATGTCCAAGCAGGTCTAGAGTTAAATGCCTCTGACCTGATCTATAGAAAGGAATTGGGTGTCTTTCCTCCTTTCACTTTCAATCCTTAATCTTCCATTCCATCATCTATCTAAAAATATCCTTTAGTGTAGATGACTTTCCCTTTGAAAGCCTTGGCTAGTTGTTTGCATGTAATTACCTTTCATGACTCCATAGCCCAATGGATGGCATAGCCTTAACCTATCCTCTTTACCGAAACGTCCTACTGCTTTGCTCCTTTCTTTCCATTACCTTCTCAGTCTATGATCTCATGACCAACCCAGCAGCCCACCAACCAAATCATTTAAAACCCCCCTTTGTGCTTCATACCTAGCCTAACATCTCATTTGAGCTTTAAAGATATACCATTCGTTGATTTATTTAGAGAGATCCCTCTCCGGGTTCAGGAGGGCTAGATCCTAGGGCCCCAAAGTGGTTATGATGTTGTGTCATATTTTGGTCTTGCCAATCTGGCCAAAACATGGGAACCCCAACATAATGGCGACTCCGCTAAGGAAAAATCTGAGAGTCCTTAACTGCTAATATTTGGTCTGTGTCCCATTGTCGTCTCCAAACATAATGGCGACTCCACTGGGGAATTGAGTGCATTTCACCTTAAAAATTCTTAGGCAGTGAAAGACCCAGAATCTCTGGTTAGATTGGATTTTAATTGCTGATGGTAGACAACAGCCTGCTCAGAACAGTCAAATTAATCCACCTGGCGATTCCACACTCCATAAATCCTAGAAGAGAAAATGAGTCCACTGGTAGAAGACTCTGAACTGTTTGAGAAGATGTAGTGACCATCTTTGCAGAAACATGGATCCAGACATGGAAATGGATACAAAGCTTGATGCTTTGTATGACCAACTAAATGGAATAGCAGAAACGTTTGGTAAAGTGCTGGAGATGTATATGGCTAATCTGAATGCAAATGATGATTATTTAGAACAACCCATGCATTCCCCAGAACAAGAACAAACTCAAGACCTAGAAGATGAGCAAGACATGTATGATGCTCAAGGATCTATTGAAGATGAAGAGGAAAGTGATCAGGAACTGCATGATTGCTTACCTATGTCTTATGTTACGCTAACTAGAGAATGTTAGGACCTAATAGCAAGAGCTAATAGGGAAAGCTGCTTTGAGGAAACAAGGGACCACATAGAAGAGGCAGACTCTGATATGGAAGAAGAGGCTCAAGAAAACATCCAGCCTCCAAATTAGCTAATACAAGAGAAAGAGGACTGCTGTTCTTCTGTCCATGATGAGAGGGAAACCCCTCTTTTGACAGAAGAAGAGATTGATCAGATATTAAACTAGCAGTCCAATTCCGAAATCTTTTATAGAACACACACACTTTCTCATTCATCTTACGAGTTTGATGATTCAAATCCAGAAGACTCCTCTGTGGATCAGGACGAAGAAAGACCTGCTGAAAATCTAGAAGTTTTGGTGGGTGACATTACTTATAGTTATGATTTTCCTATTTATGATTTGTTTGATGATGATTGTTTTCAAAGGGAAGCTGATCTTGCAGGACCATCATCCTTAGATTCATGGGAGGAAGATCAGAGCTAGTGACTTCAAAGAAGTAATGAAACCAGTCAGCCTATCTACGATACTGATGGGGAGAGTTTTGAAAGCATAGTGATAGATGCATATTCATTGAATATTCACTCTGTTACACTTTAGATCATCAGTAGTGAATTCCATGAATATGGAAATCAGCAGCCTTTCATCTTAAAGGATGAGGAAGAAAGAAAAGAAGAGATTCTTGAGCATGATGAGAGTAAGGAGCCTTCTCTTGAAAAAGAGGAAGCAATGGTAAACACCTCTGCTCAAGAATACACAAATATTTTCATGGAGCTCAGACCAGCAGAGTAGAATATATCAGAGCTCCAAGAGGACTCAAATGCAATATACGATGAGTCCTCCAGTTCAGAAGATGAGGGAGATTCTCTTTCTCAAGAGAGTCTTGTTCTTGATCTAGTGGAAGAAGAAGAAATCCTGGTTGAAGCCTGCTTGCCAAATATCCATAACCAGGTATCTTATCATGATCCTTATGTACATTTCCTACAAACATTTGAAGAAGGATGAAGGATATTTTTGAGCAGCATGTTGCAGAAAACAATAAATTTTTTTGTAGCTGCTGTTGTGGAACAAAGAGAGTGGGAGCAACCCTACCTATCCAGCATGCTCAAAGAGTTGAGCAAGAAAGACCATTCATGGGATCACTTGATGGAATGGTTGCATTGGAAGACAATTTTTGTGAGCTAGACTTGTAAATATTTGAAGTAGAGTAGGGTAAGTAGGAAAAGCTCAATAAAGCTCAGTCTGTGAGCATGTAGTTAGTTGTTTTTAATTTCTGCAAAGTCTAGCAAGCCAAACAATCTATTCCTGGCTTGACTGTTTGTTTTTTAATTGCTGTCCTAGAATGTAGAGAATAAGTCTGCTACACAGTTTAATCCTAGCAGACATTAGTCTAGGTAGAGAGTTATGAGGCCAACAGTTTAATCTGGTCTCATGGAGTAATAAGGGTAGAAATAGAATAGGTTTATTTTCCTGTTTGTCAAAAATTGATGATGTGAAGGGTCTGCAACTCCAAATGCACCCAAAAGATAAATGTTAGGACTATAGTATGGGTAGGTAGATTGTTTGAGATTTTTCTACTGATTTGATGTCTTCACAATTTGTGGCAGCTGATCCAAGAGAAGAAAAATGAGTCAAGTACCAGGCATTTTGCCTACACCAAAGATTTATTTTCTGAATTCTTGACTCCTTCAAGAAGAAGCCATCCCCATGTGGAGCCACTGTTATCCCCCTATAAATTTTTGACAAGCAAACAGGGGGCTAAAATGTTTTTGAGCTTTCGAGGAATGCATTTCCTTTGAAAAAAAATCATCCTTGAAGCCTCCTTGTGCCTTTTTTCCTTTGATAAAATCCCCTCTGCTGATTCCCATTATAAAGCCTCTCTGATTGCAAAAAAATTTGCTCCAAAAGGCCTACGTTTATCTCTTGTATCCCTGGAAAATGTCCCTTTTCAACCCTTTTTCCCCTTTGTTAAATTTCCCCTTTTTACCGTCTAAATCCTCCCAAAATCCCCTTCAAATCCTACACATACCCCTTGTTCGGCCAAATAACTCCTTTATCCCTCTATCATTTTCCCTTTTGATCCTAATTTTCATTGAAAACGGGCCAAAAAACCCATTTCCCACCTTAGGACAGTCCTAGCCCCCTTCGGCCAACCCCCTAAAACCGTTTCCCACATGACCTGGGCACTAGAACCTGACACTAACCCAAAAGGCACTTATCGCAAATGTGTATCGGGAGCGTTTTGAGCCGTCGATCTATACAGATCAAACGGTCGTCGCAAGCTCCATAGTGCCCATGGCCCACTCCGTTTGCCCGCTCGATCGCATCAGAACCGTCCATTTAACCCGCTGATCCGACGGTCCATATTCATCTGCCCCGGTGGTCCCCGCGCCGAAACATTGTGCATTAACCGACGGCATCTATCGCACCGTGTTTGGGAGGTGGGTGGTATTTTTCATTTTGGAGCGATTCCACTCATCGCATGATGCATGGCTCCACACACTGTTCATAAACCGCCCTGCATCGCACATTAACGTTCGTCCACAGATCTGACGTGATATTGTTTTACACCGTCCGATTTGGGGCGGGCCATCCGACGGTAGTCGCAACACGAAGTTGCGTGGGATTTAACCAAGGTAAACATCCCCCTGGCCCACTGTCTATCACCCCCTGATGCATTTTCAGCCGTCGATCTCCTGCTGAGATCGGACGGCCCGAATTAACTGCACATCCCGCCATTGACCGGGTCTCGCCACGTCACCCATTCCACGTGTTTTCCCCGTGTCTTCATCGTTTTCATATATATTTCATTCCAAGGTCAAAATTTTAATGTTTTACATTAAAATTTCTATCTCGACGTCTTCCAATGCATTTCCCGTTGTTCCACAGCTTTCCTGCACAGTATCCTCTGCATGCATCGTCGTCAACCGTGCCACGTCACCATTTTCGTAGTCATCCACAACGTCCCACCCCATGCATGGTTTTTCTCAATGTGTTTTCGTGTTTTGCAGGGTTTCAGGTGGTGAAATCCTCCACTCTTCATAGTCACTGTTCCCGTGACACTAGGCGCAGAGGAGGCCATTATCCGAGGCTAATATCGTAGGGAAATGTTCAGAAAGGACTCTACAAGAAGGATTTCATCAAAGGACAGAGTTCAAACTCTGCAAAACCTGTCCGGTGCCATTAAAGCTCAGATTGCATAGAAAAAGACAGTACTGGAGCAGAAGAGAGTTTAGGGTACCTAATTGAAGATTTTTGAGCCTTTTTTCAGGGATTTAGAAGGCAAAGGTACCAGTTCGAAGACATCGTGGACCGCTCAGAAGGTCCAATGCACAGAAAATGATATATATCAATGTCACCATCAGCGGAATGTTCCTACCAATGAAAGGACAAAGTGCCCATGCTGCTTTCATTCTATACCATGTTCCCGAGGAAATTCCAGCCCTGACAACAGTCCTATGCTATCAGAAGCATTTTTTACACAGTATGGCAGACCCTAGCATCATTATTCTACATTTTTTAATTCACCAGAACGCTGCACCAAGTACATCAAAGACATACCTTGAGTAAATGGAAGCCTGGAGAAGATTACTCTTTCTTCCAAAGAGTACTAAAGATAAATGCCTAGAATTTAAACTGAATGGGGCCTCAGCCCTCTTGCTGCTTCATAGTTTTAATGCTGCATTTAAGTTTACATCTACTCCTGTTATTCTTTTCTCCTATAAGAATCCTGAAGAACATATTGTAAAGGGTTGTTGTTCGGTCGTTGCTGTTGTAGTTAGAGGGATTCATTTTTGACTGTTAGAACAATTTTGGGAGAAAGTAGCAGAGTAGTTTGTAATGTAGTAGGCTGGGAGGAGAAATTTTGGACTGTAATCAGCCATTGAGCTCAGTGTATGTGACTGGTTTTGCATCAATTAATCAAGAAAATTTCATAGGATCCTGGTCTATTACTATGGGTGATGTTTCTCTCTTTGTATCGTTTATTTACATTTTCATGCTGTTCATTTCTTCTGGCTTGCATCAAAAATCTGGCATAGGATTTACCCTTGTTAGGTACCTTATGTTTATGCTCTCCTTGCATTTAATGTTTTCTGCTGATAGTGAAACTAAGATCCGTCTCCCGTGGTTTAACCAGTGTAGAGGTTCCATATGCTGCTAGCTGATGTATGAATTCAGGGTTTGATGCTTAGTTGTTCTTATTGGGTTTAAGATGGAATATTTGGGATACTGGGGATTAGAGTTAGCCCTGTCCACTAGGGTCCTTGTGCGACCAGCTGGCATTTCTAAGATCTCTTGCTAGTGTCAAATAATTGAAGGTTCAAAGTCCTTCTCTAATCTATAGACCCTAGCTCTGTTAAAGCTTATCTCTATTTTCCCTTGGAGCATGCCAAAGCAGACCTGGAGTTAAATGACCTCTGGTCCGATCTATAAGCTACCCCTTTGTTCCCCCATTGAGAGTTTCCTATGAGTATGTCCAAGCAGGTCTTGAGTTAAATGACCTCTGACCTGATCTATAGACAGGAATTGGGTGTCTTTCCTTCTTTCAATTTCAATCCTTAATCTTCCATTCCATCATCTATCTAAAAATATCCTTTAGTGTAGATGAGTTGCCCTTTGAAAGCCTCGGCTAGTTGTTTGCATGTAATTACCTTTCATGAATCCATAGCCCAATGGATGGCATAGCCTTAACCTATCCTCTTTACCGAAACATCCTACTACTTTTCTCCTTTCTTTCCATTACCTTCTCAGTCTATGATCTCATGACCAACCCATGAACCCACCAACCAAATCATTTAAAACCCCCCTTTGTGCTTCATACCTAGCCTAACATCTCATTTTAGCTTCAAAGATATACCATTATTTTCTTTATTTGGAGAGATCCCTCTCCGGGTCCAGGAGGGCTAGATCCTAGGGCTCCAAAGTGGTTATGATGTTGTCTCATCTTTTGGTCTTGCCAACCTGTCCAAAACATGGGAACCCCAACAACAGGGACTGGATTAGCTCTCAAGGGTGATCTGACAATAGTTGATGATTTAATCCTAGGAGAGTTCCTAAGAATACTTTCTGGGTTATCAACTATCTCAGGTGGATCTGGGTCGTGATAGGCTCTAGTATGAATCTTTCTAGGAGCCACTATGCTGTGTTTTTCAGACCCAAATAAACAAGAAAAGTTTCAACCAGGTATGACAATCTTTGAGAGGTTAACTAATCTGTTTTACAATTTTTTTTAATCCTACAGTCCTCTAACTGAGTTTGAATGATACTATAGTGATAAGAGTTCTTCCCAGTGGATTATTAAGGTTTGTTCAGGATTGTGGAGTCGCCAAGTGGATGTTTTTAGCTCTTTTGGAGGTAAAATTTTTAATGGTCCACTACCATGCTTATTGGAAACCAATCTGAAACATTTTGGGTTTTCTGAGTTTCTGTGGTTGTATGGAAAACTAAAGAGTTTTATAAAAGCTGGCCAAGAAAATATGAACTCAAAAGTTCCCTAGTGGAGTCGCCATTATGTTAGCACCCTATAATTAGAAATATTGGCAAAAGTCCAACTGCATGGATAAAATCAAACTGCTTTGGGATTCAAGGATCTAGCCCTCCTGAATCCAGAGAGGGATCTCTCTGTAAATGAGTTTAAATATGTGATATTTAAAGCTTGAAATGTGATATTAGGCTAGTTGTGAGGAGCATGGGTTTTTTTTGGTTTGTTTTGGTTGGGAAAAGACATGATGAAGGTGAAGGCAGTTCAAAATAAAGGGTGAAGATGTCTGCAAGTGAAGGAATGATTTAGCTGATAGAAAGGGAAAAAAATAGCTTAACCCATTGGGCTATGGAGTCATAGGAGGATTTTAATTGTAAAACAAGTTTCAAGAAGGATCCAAGGGGAAAGTCACGTATGTCAAAGGATCTCTTAAGTTGATTGTATGGAATGAAACAGATATAAAATGGAGAACACAAATGAAGAATAGTGAAAAACATGAGATCAAGTAAGTGATTTAAAACTATCTTGCTTTGGCATGTACTTAGAGAAGAAAAACACAAAATTATTCTGAGATCAGGTAAGTGATTTTAAACTACCCTGCATTGAAGTACTTTCAGTTAAATTTTTTTTTAAAAGAATTATAATAGCTTAAGATCAGGCGAGTGCCTCAAAACCAACCTCATTTCAACATATTCTAAAGGAAAACACTGATGATCATCACAATGAGCAATCTAGATCAGGCTAGTACTTTGAAACCAACCTTCTTTAATATACTCAGTAAAGAGAACTTTAAAATAAAGAAAAAATAGAAAATAAAGCTTTCAGTAAGAGTAGGGTACTGTTGGGAGTAAGTCCTAGCTCTATGTTTGCTGTTCCTTATCAGAGAAAGTGAACAGAGTGAAAACATTAAATAAAATAACAATTGACAGTGAGGAACACATCACCATTGACACAAATCAGGATCCCTTAAATCAGCAGCTTGTATTTGATGTTCAAACCAGTTACAATCAGTAAGCCCAGTGGCTCTCTACAACTTCAAACTTCTCATATCAGCTTATTTATCTTCAAATTGCACACAGGGCATCAGTAGTTTCAGAAAACTGTTACATGCATTCAGATGTCTAGAGACCAACATTTTCTCATATTCTACAGAAGTATTTATAGAAAAATGAGGAGGTGGGAGGATTTCCCAGGGGTCAAGTATCATGAATTATGTAATCATTTCTAACTTTGCTTCATAACTCTGTTTCTGCCTTTCGAGGCCTAATGATCGAAAAGATCTACTTCTAGACTGTTCTTAATCTTTTTAAAATAGTTTTGCCGATAATTAGAGATAATATCTTTGATTTTTTTTAATTGTTCAGCTCTCTTCAGGTAAACACCTCTTGTTTAGGTAATTACTAAGCTTTCTTTGATTTCTGTGGGGTTGCAGGTGCCTTTAGGGGTTGTAGAGGGTTCGATTGGCCTTTGCTTATGGTGGTGGAGGATTTCTCGGCTCGACAGATGTATTTTTATTTCCTTAAAACATATTTAATTTACTTGAGATCTGTGTTTTAGGTGTTCAATCTCCTGTTTCTGGTGTGTTCTGTCTTTGACACTGATACTCTTTGATCGGTGCTTGATTAACTGTGTTTTTTTGGTACGCAGGGTTGTACATGGATCAAATGGAAACAATGCCCCATGAATCATTGATAAAACATGAATTTTAAACCCTGCAAATTATTTCTCTGGTGAATCGAAGGCGGGAGGATCGTCACCCTCAGCCTGCGAATTTTCTTCAGCATGGCGAAAAAACCATTAAATCTTGCAAAAATACAAAAAAATGTTATAAAATCCTGCATGTGTAGGTTGACTGGTTTAGAAGGCACATGGAGGGAGCATGGCCGTTGGATGGAATCATCCAATGGTCGAGATTGATTAGAGGAATTCAAAGGCAAGGCAGAAGAAAAATTTAAATCAGAGCCATCGATCGCGCAAAGATCGACGGTCAGGAGCAGAGGCGAAAAGTCAAAGCGGATAAGTCTTTTTTGGAAAAATGGAGAAAATGGATAAAAAAATTTGTTTTGGGCAAACATGGTCAGAAATCAAGATAGGGAATCGGGATGATCATGGGCCGTCGGATGAGAGCGGCCCAAGCGATCAACGATGGAGATCCCACGATAAAAACCTTATAGAACGCGCCCGTACTTCAGATTTTCAATAAAATCCAGATGAATAAAACTCCCAGGTCTAAAAATGCTGACTAGACGAGGAATCAGGGTGATGAATTTTGGGCCGTCGATCTGCAGATCATATCGAAAACGGAGATTCTTTTAACACTGCGGCGTACCTTGAGTTATCGCACGAGCATCTTCGGAGAGCGATCACCGTCCGATGAGTGGCCTCAGATCGGACGGTGTACGTCAATATCACGCCAGGTCCATGTCCGATCTTTAACGCGTGATGAATTATGGTTTTGTGAACAGTGCCCAGGCCACGCGTCAACCGGTGAATGGAATCATTACCGATTGGGAAAAAACCGCCCTCCGCTTGAAAGTGGTGCGATGGATTTTGCCCGGTTTTTGCTACGGTGATTGGCTGGCGGGGACCACCAGGTTGATAGATCGCGCGCCATCCGATCTTCAAATCAGATCGATGGTGTGGAGCGACTGAAATTTTTCACTGGCGGAAATTTTAAGAAATAATAAAAAACTGACAAATTAATATAAACAAAGGTTTAAAATATTAATTTCGACGCGGCCTGGTGCCCGACTGCGTGGCCAAGGGTTATATTAAGGGTAATATGACTAGGGGGTTAAAGAGGGGGGGGGGCTAATCGCAATTGGGCAACGCGATAAGCGCTTGGAAGACTGGCGATCGGTTCCAGCATCAGGGCGTATGAGGAGGTAAAAGACTCAGCCCAAAGGGGCTTAAGTCTATAATAAGAAAAATGGGTCTTAAATGATTTTCAAGGAGTTTTGAGGATTTCGATAAGGAAAAAAAGGAGTTTTAAACTATGCAAGGTGGATTATACAGAGGGGAAATTAGGAAAAATGGAAATCAGAGGAAAATGATGGGGAAAAAGAGAGTAAAAATGAAGGTTAGTTTCTGAGTGAAGGAAGGGGAGAAAAGGGGATTTTGCAGCAGTCTTTCTCATGGAATTTTTAGCAGAATTTCTGAGTTCTGGAGGGAAACAGCAGTGAATATTTTGGATAGAGGAGATGATGTCTTGAAGAGGCTTCAAGAGATTACATTTCTAAAATGAAACTATTCCTTGAAGGCTAAACAATGTTTTGGCCACCTTTTGATAGAAAAAAATTTATAGGTGGCCAACAGATGGGAAAAGGGGATTTGGAAAAATTTCCAATAACACATCCTTTGCATGTATCAAAGTGATCAGTACTGAAATCTGGCACACTTGTAGTGAACTCCCGCAATGTCCTCAAAGCTCCATGATACATGTGCCCCATCCTGCGATGCCAAATCTCACACAGCTCTGAACTACTAGCTCTGCTGTCGGTACTACTACTCAATGCCAAAAGTGGCTGAAATGAAAACTTGTACACCTTTTCATGGCATACACCAATCACTCCAGCTAAATCAGCTGGAGGGCCCCTGGGATATATCATCACTTGTCCTCTCCTGAACAATATCTCATACCCTCTGTCCTCCAATGCTGAGACGGATATGATGTTCTTCCTCATCCCTGGCACATATAGAACATATAACACCTTCAAGGGAGGTTTGGGTTCCCTATAAAATGTCAATGTCCCCACATCAACTGCTCTAATAATGATGTCATCTTCGAGCACTACCTCTATATCAGTGCCACTCTATGAAACCTCTAAGAAGTACTCACGGACTCCTGTCATATCACGTGAAGCCCCACTGTCAACATACCAGATACCTGAAGATGCTCCACTAGTGGAGGGAAATGCACAGTCCCTCTCAACCTCTGTGGCAGGTGATCGTGCACTAGTGGACTCACAAACAATGAACCCGAACTCCTGGTCAAAGCTATCCGTAAAGTCCTCTATCTCTTCTAATGCTGCCATGCTCTAGTTCTTCCCCTTCTTCTTCTTCTTTGGACACACAACTGCATAGTGTCCCATCTTCTGACAATTCCAACACTTCACCTTGGAATAGTCCTTCTGCGTGTTCCCCTGTTTACCTTTACCTTTGCCTTTACCCCCACCACCACTTGTGGAAGCTTTCTTCTTTCCCTTACCTTTCTTGCCTCCTACCAACAGTGATACATCCTCAACCTGCTCAACTGGTTTGGCTGCCCCAAGTCGGCTCTTTATGATTTCTTACTGTATGCAATCATCCCAGAACCTCTCCCAAGAGGGGAGGGTCTCACGTGCACAAAACCCATCAGCAAAGTTCAACCATGAACTGAGAAGGCCATTCACTACAATCCACACCAACTAAGTGGGTGGAATGACCTCTCCAAATACTGCCAATGCATCTCTCACATTAGTAATCTTTGTGAGATATCCAACTGCACTATCAGTCTTACCCATCTTAATAGTCTTTAGCTTCTCCCTTAGGACGATTTTCCTGTTCTCATTGGTACTCTGGTAGAGATTGGTCAATGCTGTCCATAGATCATGAGAATATCTCTTTCCTCTCACATGAGGAATACAATGGTCTTTGATTCCATCTAGAATCAGTCTCTTACCCTTGTTATTCTTTTTATTAAAGGCTTCCAACTGAACAACATCAGTAGGCACATTAACAGGGTTCTGTGTAGTATGCACCATGATATCCCAAACTTCTGCCTCCTCAAAGATGCTTTGCATTCTCTCCTTCCATACACTGTAGTTACTATGCCCATCCAACCTATCCTCCACCCTCAAGCCCAAAGACATGCTTGCTGTCCTAAATAAGCCAAAAATAACACTGCTATAGTAAAGGTAATGTTTTATGTGGGAAAAATGATCTTGCTGTAATTTTTGTGTGAAAAATCAGGGTGCTGTAATTTTTCTTCTTGCTGTCCCAAACTGTGCTTTTCAACAAAATAGCTTTGATACCATGTAGAAATTTGATAACCCAACCCTGGTTTTCAGTTTCTCCTTATTTCTCCCATATAGTTAAATTCCCATTCCCATAGCCATACATTCAACAAGTTGGAAAAATAAATATATTTCTGAAAACACTAATTCTGGAAATTTCACAATGCTGAAATGCAGAAATAAAAACTTAGAAAATAAATCAGCTAGACACAGAATTTTGACACGTTGATTTTTGGTCAATTTGACCCTGGAAAATCCCCTACAACTCTTGGGGAAAACCGGTTCGAAATCTCCTTCTTATTTATGATAAATGCTTTTACAATGGGAGAGAAATACTCAGAAAACAATTTAAGCAAGTAATAAATACAACTTATCTCATTTTTCATGCTTAACCACTACCTTGGAAAATGTGTACACAACAAAACTAGCACAAAAATAAATATTGTATGGTCTCCCTCATTTTTTTTGCCCAGAAATTACAGCATTAAATGCTTCCATACGACCTCCTCTTTTTGCATGCAAAACAACAATAAATGTTGTTGTATGACCTCCTTGGAAAGTGTGTAGACTGTAATAAATGCTGCTGTATGGAAATTGCCTCGATTTATATGCATAGCAACAGTAGCAGGCTGTACAGTCTGCCTCGAAATATGTGCCACAAAAACAACAACTTTCCTCCCTTGAAATCTGTGCCAGAAAGTGTACGGCTACCTAGGAATGCGTACCTAAAACTGCTGTATGGAATCTGCCTTGAAAAATGTGCCAAAACTGCCTTGAACTGTGTGCCAACCATGCTATATGGATTTTTTGAAGTTCTACCTCGATATGCATGCCAAGGTTCCGTTCTCCTTCTCCTCACTGCTCAGAAATATCCCTTTCTCTCTCGTTCTCCTTGTCTCAATCTGCTCATGAAAGAATGAATGACCTTTTCCCTCCTTTTCCTCCTTTAACCTAACCCTAAGTTAGTTTTGGAGAATCCCTAAATCTAATGGCTGAGATGGCTTTAGATCTAGGGTTGAGATTAAATGCTCATTTAAATATCACTTGTTATTTTTTAATTCACCCCACTTTAATAAAGACCCACTTATTTATTTCCAAAGTCACTTTCCACTTTCTAATTTAACATTGACTTTATTAAAGTCACTTTAAAATTATACTTTAGTAACTTTATACTTAAAGTCACTTTTAAATTATTTTTGACTTTATAACTTTATAAAGTCACTTTAGGAGAAAAATAAAATTCTTTTGGACACTATTCCCTAGGCCAAAGATCAAAGCCTTAGGGAACCACCTGTCCTTCGGTAACCAAATTTCAATAGAAATTATGTGACTGAGAAGTTTGGCTTCCTCCTTGGAAAAAAGGCTCTTCTTTCAGATTCAGAGAAATTCAAAACTCCCTACATTTCTGAAAAACAATTCATAGATGATATAAATGTTGATCATCAGAACCAGAAAACACTGTCAAATCATCTAAATACACCACTAAGAAAACATCTTTCTCATTATCAAAGGGTATATCCACCGCCCGCTGAAAATTAGCCCCTGCATTCTAGAGTCCAAATAGCGTTTTGACAAACTGAAAGGTACCCCACGGTGTTGTGAAAGCAGTTTTACCTTGGTCTTCTTCATGTACCAAAATATGATTATAACTTGAATAACCATCAAGCAACAACATCCATGATGCTTCAACTACCCTTTGCAGAACATGGTCCATCCTAGGAAGCTGGTAATTATCCTTTAAAGACACTTTATTCAAATTTCGTAAACCAATGCACAACCTTATCTCTCCGGTCTTTTTCCTTGCCGAAACCAAATTTGAAATCCAATCAGAAAATCTAATTGGAACAATGATACCATATTTATATAATCGATTTACCTCTTTCTCGATGGATGGCAACAGTCTTGGATTTATCCTTCTCAACTTTTGTCTGAAAGGTTTTTGATCCGACTTGATGGGAATAGTGCACTGAATAATGTTTTTGTCATAGACCTTCAAATTTGCATAATCCCATGCGAAAATATTAGAAAATTCAGATAACAATTTGATGTACTTATCTTTTGCGTTGGGAGATAATGTATTAGAGAAATTAACCATCTTAGGCTTATCTTTTGTTCTGATGTTTATGTCTTCCACACCCTTTTTTGTAGGAGTCAATGTTGGTTTTTCTCACCACATCATCATGATCAAAAATTTCTTCTAAAGGTATGAGACCTCTAGGAATAATATTATCTTTCAGCTGCAAAATATTCATTTGATTGGCCTCTATGTTTTGATATCAGAATAGCAACATCATCAATAAAAGCATCTTTGAACTTTCCTTCATTCTGCAAAAAGCTATTAATTTCTTTGTCATCCCAAAAAAATTTCCAGTACCTTAAGTTATCAGGAACACTAGGTCTATGTTTGACATGAATTTCAAATTTATTACTTGAGTTCATAGGAATTTTGAGATTACTTGCTACCGTAGCAAGCGAATCTGCAATGATATTTTGACTTCTTGGCACCGCTTTTAATGTATATTCAAGAAACATTTAAGATATCCAAGACTACATTCCTATAGGCTCTCATTCACGGATGCTTTGCTTCATATTCTCCTTTTACCTACTTTATGACAATCTCGGAATCACCATAAATAAAAATTATTTTTGCACCAAGTTTCTTCAAAATTTTGAGACCATATCAGTATCAAATCCATCCATAAATTTGACTAAAGCCCTACCTTCCGATGGTTTTATATCTGTAGGAAGAGAATTGTACACTACATTAAATCTCACACAATAATATTGCACAATCTCACCAAAATTTCTTTTGATGTTCTCATATTCAGACAAAATTTGAAGGATTTTTCTTTTCTTCCCATCTTTCTACAAACTATCGATGCAAAACTTCTAAAGTGTCAATAGTGGTTGCTGGTAGAGCTCTGAACCATTTTCTTACTTCCCCTCTGTTGGAATGGGGTCTCCTAACAAGCTATATAATAGGTCCATTTTGATTACTTTTTTATTATATTTAGTATAGCACAGGGGTTTTGGGGCAGGTGAAAGTCCCAAACGCATTGTAATGGGTCAAAGCGTAAACTAAGGGTCCGAAAACCATGGGTTGCAGACCATAGGAAAGTCGGAGCTAGATTGTTATAAATAGAGATGTATTTTGTATCGAAAAGGATAAGAATTGATGTGATATTTATGCGATCTGTTGCTTATGCTGTCTATTTGGGTTTTGGGGAACGGACTCCTACTGGCTGTGTGCACGGAGATCCTAGTCCAGCTGTGTGCGGAACCTGATGTTGTGTGCATAGGTTGGGAAGGGAATTGTAAGAAAGGATTGATGAATGAATGAATGGGAAGGATTATTAGAGATCTGAATCTGTGAGTTTTGATATGTGAATTGCTGATAATTGCTGTGTTATGTATTTTTTGTCTTTAAGCTGTGAAATATGTGTACTGAGCTCTTGGATCTAGATCTGTTATGTTTTGTTTATGTACTGCTGTGTTGATGATATGATAAGCCTATAACTGTAGATCTAGTGCACGTGAATGCGAATAGGAATATAATTAACCCTGCGCAGGATAAGATAATATAGGAATTATAGAAACATGATGCAACCCTCCTTGCCTTACCCATCCTTTCTTAAGGTGTTGAAAATTGGTTCTAGCACCCACCCATAATACTTCGGGTGAGACTGTGACCTGCGAAAGCAGGTTGCTGCCGAAAGGGCCAATAGTATAGGGTTTTGTCGGCAAAACTTCCACACCAAACCTGGGTCAGGACCCCTCAAGCCGAAAAATGGTTTTGTTGCCGGGACCAAAAGAAATCTGAGAGAGAAATCAGGTAATGACAAGATAATACTGGAAACCTAAAAGAAAAGAGATTGAAGACTAGTTCGAAAGACATATCCAGGAATTTGCAGTAAAAGAAAATCGCAGTGAGAAATTAACGATGGAAAAGTGGAAAAATAGGTACGTCCTTAGTGAGAGCTACGAAATATTTTTTGTAACCTTTGCGATTGAACTCCAGGACTGGCTGGTCAGACTGGTGGAATTCCAGAAGTGCTGGAAGGACGAACGAGACACTCTGTCGACTGCAGAATTTCTCGAATAGCTTGAGAAAACTGATAATACTATCACATGCACGGTGGATCACTAGGTGGATAGTGTGCTGGGAGGATTTATGACAGAATTTTCCATTGGTCAGTTTGTATCATACTTCGAGGCTGAACGACGATTCTTCAAGGGATTTTGAGGTAAATTTCTGAGGACGTTACCATTGCTGATCAAGAAGTTACTGTGCGAAAAGAGCATCCTGTGTAGTCATACTGACTAAATGACCTTGGATTTATATGGAAGCGCAATACGCAGTGGAAAATACTATAAAAAAAACCTTGATAGAGGGAGCTTCGCCTACAATCCGTTACAAGAACCAGTTGCGCAAAATCCTCCAGGTACATCACCGCCTAGTCCGCAAAAAGGTAAGAATTTGCCTATACCACCACCCCCCCCAGACAGTGATATGGCTGCGCACTTGAAACTGCCTACCTTCAAAGGGGTAGGAGACGAGGATATGGACCGGTTTTGGTTTGTGGTAGACTCTCTCTAGACTGTGCAGAATGTGGTGAGCGACACGATAAAGAGGACACAACTATCTTTAGCATTCAAAGATAGAGCGCTGGACTGGTATATGCGATACATTGCGCAGAATGGGACTGCCTCCATTCAAGATATCACAGATGCTCTGAAGAAACAATTTCGGAAGCCAAAGTCTTATTCCCAATTAGTAGCGGAAGTAAAAGATTTCAAACAAGGTGCGCCTGAGTCAGTATGGGAGGCTGATCAACGACTGAAGAAGGATATTAGGGAAGGAGGGTTCGACTATGATGATATATAACATATGGAGTGGTTCATTGCTATGTTGTTACCACACCTGTGCACTCAGTCCTTTGAATCACGGGAGAAAGCTGTGGAAGTTGCTATGAAATTGGAAGCTGCATCCCGGGAGGATACATCGGCAGGGGTACAAGAATTCCAGGAACAACTTGGGGCTATGCATATGGAAATACAGAGCCTGTGAAAAGAACTAGGAAAGGAAATTTGCGTAGACCTCTGGTGCATACGATGTTGGGTGTCTAGCCATACGAAGGATCGGTGTCCTCTGTTTACCGATTATATGAAAGTAGGAGGACCTAGTATCATACACCCAGGGGCAAGTAGAAAGCCTGTCCTGTTGCGACCATGATTGAGCGGATCTGTGCTTTGGTGTGATGATTGTCGGGTAGTAGGCCTACATGATATGAACCATTGCCCTCGGCTGGATGCGTACATCCCAGAACTGAAGAAACAATGGTGCCGATTCTGTCGATCAGTGGGACATGATGAGAAGAAATGTCACACTTATGACTTAATTATGGATCGTGGGAACTTATATTGGGTGCAATCGGACCCTGCATCGCCAAGACTTGCTGTGCACTTTGGAGGATCACCGGCCCAAGGCAGAGGAGGTCGGGGAGGAAGCGTAGGCCGAGGATGGGGTCAGCTAATCTGTTATAACTTTGGAGAAATAGGGCACTTTGATAGAGAATGCCTTAATCCCACCAGGCCATCCTGTAAATATTGTAGACAGCTGGACCATGAGGTAGAAGACTACCCGATTTTAAAAACTAAGATGCAAGAAAAGTAGCCTACCCCTACGCAGAATGTACAGAGGGTCAAAACTGAGCTAATGGAGGCAGATCCAAGTGTAAGAGTCATGACACATAGCGGGCTGGACACCCAGGGAAATGAAGAAGGGCTTACCTCTCAAAAATAAGTGTCTTGCAAAGAACAAGCCCCATTGGCAGCCCCCACGTAGCCTCAGATTGAAGAAGGAGTTGAGCCCTTTTTAAAGGCATGTCTAAAGTTACTAAGGAATCCGCATGCTATAGGAAATATCCTAGCACTACTGAATACCTACGCAACTGGGCCCAACTTGATCCCTGAGACCAAGGATGTACACAAGCTATACAACTATAAGAAATGCACCGGGAGAGAGATGCGATTGAATACCCAGATCGGGGACTATGAGATGGATTAGGTTATCTTAGATCTTGGATCAGATGTGAACGTCTTACCAAAAAAAATATGGCAACGAATGGGAGAACCTAAGTTGGAATGGTCCACTATTCAACTACAAATGGAAAACCAATAAAAGATCATCCCTCTGGGTAGATTACCAAAGGTCATGGTGGACATCATAGTGGTACAGGCCCTAGATGATTTTGAAGTAATAGAAATAGTAGAAGATGCGGACCCCTACCCTATGCTCCTTGGACTGGACTGGGAAATAGACATGGGAGGTGTCATCAATCTAAAGAAACGCAGCATGGTATTCTAAAACAAAGGTACGCATGTCAAAGTACCACTAGACCTAGCAAAAGGTGCGCGGTACACAGAGGCAGCCTATGAAAAGGAGGAATTGGATCACATTTATAAAATGACTGTGCAGGACGAAGATCGGGTTAACCCCACAAATGAAGGAATGCTCTATTGGGAAAAGGAAATTTTTTTTTTTCCGACTCCGATGAAGAGATGGAGAATTGGTAAGGTCAGTTGCATGAGGTTTCAGCACTGCGAAGCCTTCAGACCATCAGGAATTTCCGTCGCATCTCTACCACAGAAAGAACCTCGCCCTACCAAGAGGACGTAGGTGACGAGCAGCAACTTGATGAACGGAAGTGTCCCACGGACTGTAGGTCAAGAGCACTACCACTAACGCTATGCGAACCACCTATGCAAGGACCTGTATTCTGTACTCAAAGGAAATACTGGAGTAGGGTGATCCTGTACATAGGGATCCCTGTGGCTAGATGGGCTCCGAGGTCAGTTGACCTACGCGGATACGTGCTGCGAAGCAGCACTCAAGAGTGTGATGGAACCCTGACCGAAGAGAATTACCGGGGTACCACAGCCCTCAACACACGTAGGATCATAGACGTGTCTGAAAATAAACGAACATCTGAAGTAATAAATGACACCAGGACGTATGATGTATGTTGGCGAAAAGTCAGGTCTCGCGGGCAAGACCCAGGTTCAAAGGGTTGTGGCCAACAAGGGGTCCGGTGTAGTCTAGGAACACGTCGGCATTTTCACCCTGCTCTTGGAGAGCAGTGCGTCTCACCCGAGGCGTGCCGCGACCACATGTGTAAGGGGATGAGATCACGGGTAAGGAGTAAACCCGCAACCAAGGAAATAAAGCGCATCCATTACATATACCAAATTACACATGCAAGATCATTAACTAAGCATTCAGACAGTCGCAACTTAAAATTTTTAAATCAGTGTAAACACATCACACCACATGAACAACATATTAAGACAGCAATCCTCCCTTATATTATTCTTCTGGCCAAATACATGATTACATAGCTTTCTTCTCTGATACTCACAAGTCAGATACAGATGGGCTTGAGAACAGAAAGGAAGAACATAGAGAGTAAGAACCTAGAGGAAGAACAAACATAATCCTCCCGCAGCTGCTCTGCATACCCTTCCTCAGGTCTTGATCCTCGCGACGCATCTATTCAACCTTCAACAACAACAACCAATAACCAACCAACCCCTTTCTTCAGTCGGGTGATCGCCTTTTATTCACCCGCTCGTCGCGACTGGCAGCTTCTCTGTGTCTTCACTCTGGCTTTTTCCAGCGTCTCTTCTGATGTCTGCGTGTTCTACCTTCTGTTTTCTGCTGTATTTCTTTCATCTGCACTTATCTCTGTTCGATCTCCAGTTATCAATTGCTTCCGCGCCACCTTGGTAGCTCCGCAACTCCTGTTCGCTGCGGCGCGGTCGCGGTTGCTATGTGCATTTATTCCGCGACTCAAAAAGAGTCAAAGTTCAAAATGTCTTGGCCACAAAAACAAGGGCCCCAACAGGCCCCGACCACAATCCTTTGACTCGTCCGTGAGTCAATCGAAAATGACAGTTTCTACCTCCATACCCCCGCTGGCTTCCGCGCCCTGCTCTGCTGTTCCTTCTTCCGCTACCCTTTCCTGTTGTACTCCGCCACCTGCTTGTTCAAACAAGGGCCCCAACTCCGGGACCCGGCGGAGTGCTGAATCTCGAAGCTCTGTGAAGGTCGCCACTGCTTGCTGCCATTCCTGCATAAGCAAGTCGGCGTCTTGAGCGATTCGGTTAGCGGCGGCTTCGTCTATGGGCGTCGGGGCAGCCCCGAACAACGTGGCGAGCTGGGACTCGGCCTTGGCATCCAGCTGGTGCATTGCGTCAGCATGGGTGCGAAGGGGCGGCCGCATCTCCTGGAGGACGTGCTTAGCCGCTGCGGATTCAGCCTCAGTCATCTGCATGTGAAGTTCCAGCTCGTCCGACTGGGCGTATAGCTGATCTAGGCTTGCCGGGTCCGTGGTCGCCCGAATTTCGCTGGAGATCTGTTGCAGCTGGGCAGCAATGGGCTGCGTGTTTACAGTTAACGCGAGTGAGCACTCTTGCAAACTACGTAGAAGGGCAGAAGCCGCAGTTGTCGTGGAATGGAGAGTTGCTTGTAGATTAACTGCCTGCGCCTGTTTGGCAGTTACATGTCCTGAATAGTCAGTAGGTGGATTTGGAAGGGTGGGCCGTGCGGCTAACGCCGCTTGTAACTCCTGGTTCTCTCTGCAAATAGTAGTGAAAACTTCCCCGAGCTGGCGAGCTTGTAAAGCTATACTGTCCTCTTCTATGCGAGCAGGGAGTGGGGCATGGTGAGCCCGTGCCTCCAGCCATACGCTGGAGAGCGCCTGATTAACAGTGTTGGCCTGCTTCTGGAGGTAGGTCTTCTCTTGCAGCAGCTGATTGCGCTGTTCAGTAAGCGCCATGATCTGATTCCGCTGCTCGGTGCACCGCCGCTGTAGCTCAGTGTGAATCTGCTCGGCTTTGATGGCCGCCCGCTGAATGAGCAGATACAGCTGTGCTGGACTCAGTTGTTCTGCATTTGTTGTGCCGGGTGCATCCTGCTCGGGCGTCTGTTCCTGCGAAGATTGGCCCATGGCCGCTGCTCTGCCTGAAGTCTCTGGAGGATGGACCGGCGTCTGCTGTTGCACCGAAGTGGCCATATCAGGCTCTGGCTGGTCCTGCTGCGTGGTTTGCTCTGTGTAAGGGGCGGCTGAATCAACCCCAACTATGGCTGGCTGGACAGATATAGTGGCAAGTGAATCCCAGGATGTGGCCACGGGGTCAACAGGTGGTACCACGGCTGCAGTACTGGAGGTGACCTCCGCCTCGTGGTCACCGCCGAAGAGTTCCCGGATCAAAGAATCGGACACAGTGGCTGATGAAGTGGACAGATTGGGGGAGGTGGCATGTGGTCGGCTGGTGGAGGGGGCGGTGGATGGAGTGAACGAGGTGGGAGGGAGACGAATGTTGAGGAAATCTGCTGGATCAATCAGCGGTTCCTCCGGAATCAAAGTTGCTGTGGGCGGCGTGACTGGTGGATCATCCTCCGTAAGGTCTACCACGGGATCTGTGGCCGTAGTGCGGGCCTTCTTGGATGGAGGTGGGCCGGTGGAATCGGGTTCAGGGCCCGGTTCACCCATTGTCGTGATGATGGGGGTGGAAGAAGTGAACGGGTTAGTGGGAATGGGGGAAGTGAGGGGGGCGGTGTTGGAGAGACCAAGGGACCGATTAATACGAAATTCATTAAAAGAAGGAAATATAGGGGAGCCACTGGAAACAACCTGGGTTACCACGTTGAGTCTCCGGGCCTGGTCGTTGAAATGCTCGACGATGGGGACCAGCGATTCAGGCAGGTCCGCTGTGGTCCCCGCTGCCTCTGGGGTTGTCTCCACCGCAACTTGGGAAGATCCCCCGGCACTGGTCGCGGCAGGCTGCTGTGCAGCCCGCATCCCATCAAAATTGTAGCGGAGGACTCCATCGCTAACGTGTTGGACAACCCCCGGCCATGTAGAAACCTCTCTGTGGAAGACATTATCATTCAGCTGGAAACGCAAGGGCGCCATATGAAACGTGTGGTGCGGTACACAAGTCGGCCGGATGAAAGTGTGGTTATGGCTGACGCCAAACCACACCTGTTCACTGTATTCATCCAACAGGTTCCGGGGTACCCGCTGCTGGGAAGCAACCACATCGATCATCATCCCATACCATTCTCGGAACGCCTCTGCGTTCACCTGCCTGCTGCTGGGGGCCGTGGACACCTGCCAGGGGGAATATCTCATCGCGAGCGGTTGGCTCACGGTGATCTCCGCCGGTGTCCGTATCGGGGGAAGATGCCATTTCCACATGGCGAACGCTAAGAGCAAGTACCCATAGATGAAACTGGTAGTCCGCCTGTAATTGTCTTCGCAAGCCGCGAAGAGTTCCTTCAACACAAACGCGCTCCAATTCAACCTGGCCCCCTGGACGCAGTGCTCTGCAATGGAAATTGTGTCCAGAGTGCACTCTCCCTTTGTGTAATGGCGCATGGTCTTGCTAGCGATCAGGTAGCAAGAAAACCGGATTGTTGGCACATTTATCAAATCTATCTTGGCACCTTTGCCGCCCTGGCGAGTGCCATACTTGGTGTAGAGGTCCGCATCAGCCGACTTCTGGGTGCGCTTGGAGGATGTCTGGCCCGCAGAGGAGACATCTGCACCCATTTGGGAGAGCCCCGTAAGCTGACTAATGTCTGCTGCATGTATTGGAATTTCTTCGTTCATCCACAGGGACCCGTTCTGCACCTGACTGAGGAGGAACCGGGTACATTGCAGAACTGGTCCGGTGGTGCCGAAGACGGGAAGACTCCTCAAATTCATCAAAGTTGATTGCTGTAGGCCCCAGAATTCGTCCCGCATTCAACTGTTAGAGCTGTTACCTGGCGTATAATGGTGCTCCATGAACGTCTGCCAATGGAGATGAGGAAACTCAGCCGGGTCGGACAAATTGGCGTCCATACAGGGTGCATTGTCGTACTTGCCGACCAGTGACTCAAGCCGGTGAATTCTGCGATCTAGCGCTGGTTCAGGAACTGAGAGAAGAGCTCTCGGCATCTTGGCGCGTCTCTGATAGACTTGGACGATTCTTCTGTAACTTCCTGCTAGGTGCTGAGTGCTCTGGTACTGCGAATGCTCCGGAGTCTTTGAAACTTCCAAACTGAATTGGTCCGTCATCCCTGTGCTGATAGCCTTCATGCAAATTGGGCCATCTGCTGGCACGCGCGGGGTTGATGAGACTCCATAACGGCAATTAATTCTTGCTATCTTTCTTGCCTGCGATAATCGTGCGATCAATCGCAGGCCTGTGTGTAATCTGACAGTTGCTGACGGCGTCATGGGGAGATGGGCGGACTCGACGGCGGAGGGAACTGCGGTTGATGGAAAATGATTACGGTATGATTACTGTCCATTAAGGGAATTTATGACCAAATCTGAGCTATCCTACGGACTGACAAAAGGATTGACGGAAATGACCTGGAATGACACTGGCACGAGGAGGGATCCTTCGTGCACGACACGCTGGACTGACGCGGTGACATGCTGGATTAGCGCTGCGACACACTGGACTGGCCAGCCCCGACCACAATCGGTTGCGGTATAGATACCGCAACTGACGGTTATTTGACTGAGTGCCGACAATTGGAAAAGACTACCTACATTCATCCCGGTTGCGGGAGATTTATTCAACTACGCTACTCTACGGGTTCTCTCGGTTGCGAGAGTTATTAATGAAAAGTGAGAAGTACCTACTCCTGGTAGGGCTTCAGGCATGCGCCATTCACCCATCCCGGAAGAACTGTGCCGTCCAGTTGTGCCAACCGAACGGCTCCTGAGTCGCGGATCTCGATGACAAAGTACGGTCCCAGCCAATGCATCTGGAGCTTGCCTGGAAACTTCTGGAACTGGCTGTCGTATAAGAGAACCTTGCCGCCAACTTGGAAAGCTTTAGTTTTGATGTGGCGGTCGTGCCACGCCTTCTGTCGGGCCTTCTCAACCCTCTGGTGGAATTCTGCGAGGAATCGAGCCTCATCCAGCTCCTGTAGCTCCTGGAGGCGTTTCCTAATTGACGCCTCTTCTGAGAAGTGGAGGGTCGTTGCGATCAAAAGGCTGGGCACGGTGAACTCGGCGGGAACCACCGCTTCTCGGCCATACACCAACTGGAAAGGTGTCTGGTTGGTCAAACGTTTTACCATGGTCTGGTAAGCCCATAATGTCGCTGGTAGCCGCTCATCCCAATCGTCCCGCTGAGCATTGCAAATTTTAGTCAAGCCCTTCTCGAGAATCTTATTGACGGCTTCCACCGTACCATTGGCCTGCGGGTGGTATGGGCTGCTTTTATGATGCTGAATCATAAATGTGTCCAGTAGCGACTTGACCGTGGCGTTAATGAAATGCGTACCCTGATCGCTGGTTAAGCTCCTTGGGCAGCCAAAGCGGCTGATGATGTGTTCAAAGATGAACCAGGAAGCAGTCTCTACCGAGTAGTCACGCACCGCTGCCGCCTCAGCCCACCGGGTGAGGTAATCCGTTGCGGTGATGATGTACCGGGCTTTGGAATGGCGGGTGATGGGTGCGATGGGCCCTACGAAATCAACAGCCCACTTCTCAAATGGCCGCAACACATGCACCGGATGTAGCGGAAGCTCGTCCCTGTGCGAAGGCCTTCCCGTCCTCTGACAAATATCGCAACGTTTCACATAGGCCTTACAGTCTGCATGTACCGTCGGCCACCATAGGCCAGCTTGAAGCACCTTCCTTGCGGTGGGTTTTGCGCCCACGTGTCCTCCCGCAACACCGCTGTGACACTCCCACATCACTGCTTCCCGCTCGTGGTCAAGAACACACCTGCGCAACACCTCATCCAGGCCTAGTTTGTACAGCTGCCCTACGATCAATTGATAATCGGCCGCCCGGACAACCAAGTGGCGTTTCTGAAGAGGGGTGTAATCCTCAGGGCACTGTCCCGTGGTCAGATACGTGGCAATGTCAGCCAGGTAGTCTGGTACTGCTTCAACTCGGAATAGGTCAGCATCCGGGAGCTGATCGTCCAATGGACCTTCATTCTCTCCCGTCTCCAGCCTGGATAAGTGATCGGGACCAACGTTCAACCTGCCAGGCTTGACAATCACCTCAAACGTGAACTCCTGAAAAAGTAGAAGCCATCGACAGATTCTTCCTTCCAACACCGGCTTATTGACCAGATATTTCAATGCCGAATGGTCCGTGAAAAATGTAAATTTGCCGCCCAGAAGGTAGTGGCGGAACTTCTGAAGAGAGTACACCATCGCCAACGCCTCTCGCTCGGTCGTGGTGTAATTCTTCTCCGCATTCGATAATTGTCGGCTGGCAAAGTATACAGGGTGGTCGACCGTCGTTTCCCCGGGTTGCGCCAACACAGCTCCAAGTGCAATACCGGACGCATCAATATGTACATGGAACTGCTTATCCCATTCGGGGTGAACAAGTATGGGTGTCGTCGCCAACTTCTCCTTCAATGTGTCGAGTGCCTTCCTGCACTCCGCCGTCCACTCAAATGCTTCTGACTTCCGCAACAGTTTCTCCAAAGGGGCAGTGATTTTGGCATAATTGCGGATAAACCGCCTGTAGTATCCTGTGTGCCCGAGCAGTGCCCGCAACTGCTTCACGTTCTCGGGGGCCTCCATGTGGATGATGACCGCGACCTTGGCAGGATCAACGCAGACCCCTTGCTTACACACCACGTGACCCAAGAGTGTGCCGAATGGTACTGCAAAAATACATTTCTTCAAGTTCAAGGAAATCTGCAGCTGGCGACATCGATCGAACATAACACGCAACAGAGAGGCATGTTTCTTCAGCAGGCTGTAAACAGTCCAGTCGTCCATATAGACTTCCAGGAACTTATGAATGTACTCCCGGAAGGTAGCAATGACAATCCGGGGAAACACCGCTGGTGCGTTCTTCAGACCAAACGGCATAACGTGGTATGCGAATGATCCCCACTCAGTTGTGAATGTTGTCTTTGCCTTGTCTTCCTCGGCGATGCGCACCTGATGGTAGCCCGAAAACCCATTAGTGAAGGAATAAGCTTCGTTTCCCGTGACATGATATAGAAATTCGTCGCTGAAGGGAGTGGGAAACGGATCATGAATACAAGCATTATTCAAACTCCGATAATCTACGCAGACACGGATTTCCACTTTGTCCTTCTTGTTCTGGATGAAAATGGGACTTACCCACTCAGCTTCTTCTACTGGGAAGATGAGACCCGCAGCCAGCATCTTGTCGATCTCCATCTTGACCTTCTCTTTGATACGTGGATTCAACCGGTAGGGTCGGTGCTTCACCGGTCTGGCGCCTGGTTTTAGTGTGATGCGCATTTCGCCCAGATCCCCCTTGATCCCCTTCAGGTCCGCAACTGATGACGGAAATAGATCTTCATACTCCCGGAGGAGGCTGAAGATTTCTCTTGTCGTCTCCTCGTCCAAGTAATCTCCCACCATTGCCAGCTTAGGTTTCTCCTCCGTTCCAATGTTCAGCTTCTTTGTCCTTAGGGGCTGCAGATGGACTCCTTCTGTCGTCGGCTCGTCGCGGATGCTGCGCTCGCCTTCCTTTTCGTCAAAGTAAAGATGCCTAAGATCCTCCAAACTATCATCTTCCGGATCGCCATCAATTCGTTGGCAAACCAATTCGCGCTTGACCCCGGAGCGTGACGCCACCGGGCCCTCACCAGGCTCAGGATGGCGGAAAAACAGAACCTCCTTGACGGCTTGTAGGGCGTGAGATTCCTGTGCTGTCTCCCCTTCGAACGAGAAGCTCTGGACGGACTTTTCCGCGACTGCTTGCCAGGAGCGGGTTCCCCGTTTCCGCTCTTCCTCCAAGTACCAGGCCTGGGGAATTGTACCCAGGGAGTGGAAAAACCTGTGGACCCACAACTCCTCAGGGTACCTTGCACTACGCCACTGTTCCTCGCACGCTTGCAAATGCTGTCGCGGGTCGGAAGCTCCATGATGTTTAAATGTAATGCAGGGCCCTTCATCCTCTTTGAAGTGTGCATGTAGAGCATCCGCCACACACTCCCATCGCAACAGAGTGTTACGGTGATTGTTCCACCATCGTCCCGATGTGGACTTCAAGGCCACATCCAAAAGTGGTATTCGACTTTCCTCTGGGACCCGATCTTACACCTTGGCAATAAAAGTATTCACTGCTTGCATGTTTGATAATGTGGGGTATCCGCGGATCTCAGTCCCTACCCACCGGACCTGAGCGATGGAGGCACATCTCCGTGTAGTGGTCTCATACCCCCCTTGCTGCCAGTCTTCCCACGCAAGCTCGGATCCGAGCTCCGAGCTCTGCACACTCCGCCAACTGATAGACCCTGTTGCGGCCGGGTTGATGTAATCGTCCCGCTTCCCTGCAGTCATCTGATAGAGATGATCCATCATCTAAGCATCCTCCCGACTGTCCACCGGTTCTGTATATTGCGGACCCTAATACGGGTCGAGAGGCTGAGTGACCCGTACCTCCCCATCCTCAAAGATCATCAGCTCCTTCTTGAGGTCGATGATTGCGTAATTATCAAAAGCCCAATCAATGCCAAGTAAAGCAGGATAGGGGTCCTTATCGCCCATGATATCAATAACCTCAAAGTCAGTGTATGTCTTTACCCCCGCAACGTCGACCTCGACACCCTCCAGTCGGTCGATTGGCAAAATACAGTACTGGTTTGCCATCCTCAGTTGGATTGGGGAATAGGCAAGGCGTGGCTTTCCAAGAGCTTACCATGTCTTTCGTGGCAATATATTGACGTCAGACCCCAAGTCCAACATGGTGTCGCTGATTTGGAATCCCGCAACCTGCGTGTTAAGCCGAAATTCTTTGCCTGTTCGTTGCTTGTTCCGCTTGACCCGTTGCACATATTGAGGTCTAGCGTCCGCCGGATTTCTCGGTTCTGCGTGCCCCTGCAGCGCTCTGCTTAAAGCATGCTTGAGCTGCTGCCGCAGCCCAGCGTTATCAACAATCCTGAGGAATAACCGGAGCCAATCCTCAACCACGGTATCTGTGGCGTCCTGCGCACCGGATTCCGGCCGCCAGGGCTCCTCCAGCCCTCCCTCGTTCCGCAACTGGGCGAATGCCTCAACCGCCTCTTGGAAATACTTCTTCTGGACATCGGGCCTGATCAACTTCTTTGGGGATGTCGGCCGAACCACTCGTGCTGGCTCCTTCTCGTGGGCATCGTCTCCAGTCTTCTTCCCCCCCCGTGTTACTATCGCAACATTCTGCAGGTCAGGGGTTGCGGTGCTGTGCGGTTCTGAGTTTATCAAGTTCGCTCCCCTCTGCCTCACCCATTCTTCCCACTTCTTGATGAGCTCCGGACAGTCTTCTGTAGCATGAGCGTTGACCCGGCACTGGGAACACCAGGGTCGTCGCGGAAGGGGACATTCTCGAGCCACATGACCCTCCTGGTCACAGTTGTAGCACTTTACCGGACCGCGTCCTCCTGTTCGGCCTCCGCGCATGCCACCACCTCTTCCCCTTGTAGCCTCGTTCACCCTGTACGAGGGACGATCCAATCGATCCGCAAGAGCGTCAAGCGCCCTGCACTGCTCAGTGTTGTGAGTCGTGGACACGCAGAATTCGCAGTATACATTATTCGGCGCCGTGGAGTACTTTTGTAATATCGGGCACATCCGAGGAGGATGCCCCATCGTCCGGCAAATCTCACAGTACTCTGTGGTGGAAGACCCCGGTTGCGGCGGGAATCCCGCAAAGGTCTGTTGCGGCTGGTAGACTCCCTGCGGGTTCATCGCCGCGCCACCCCCTGGTGGTGGACCCCCCTGAATTTCTGCAACTGAGGGCCCAACTCCTGCACCGCGCAACCGAGGACATTCGGTTGCGACGTGTCCCTCGACCAGGCAATGAGTACACCAAACATTCGGTCGCGCTGGTCTTGCTGGCTGAATTTCCTTGAGCTTTTCAGTCAAGCTGGTGATCTGGTGCTGCAACCCTATTAGAGAAGGGTCTTGCGGGGCCAACCCCCCCCTGTATTCCTGGGGGTATCCCGCCATGGCTTCAATCTTCATGGCCTGCTCCAAAGCATCCTGCAGATTATCAATCTTCTGCTGAGTGAGAGGGGTTCGTGTCAAGGGGAGCAGAGCCTTGATGAACCAGTCCCTCTGGTGGTTTGGATCGATCGGGTAGCTGAGTTTCCCGATCGCATCCTTGAATCGCCGCATCAACTCCCACGCGGTTTCTCCTTCCTTCTGCTTAATTTCCCACAGCTCTGACAGGCCCTGCTGGTCTGTCTGGGGGAGCTTGAATTCACGGACAAAATCCCGCTTCACGTCCGCGATTACAGGGTTAGGGTGTGCCTCGGACCACTTGATGAACCAACGCAGAGCTCTCTCTCTAAGCGTGGTTTGGAACTCTATTAACTTCCCTGCATCCGGCGTCTGTCGAGCCCTCCAGATGGCTTCGCACAGATACCAGTGTTGTTCTACGTCGTCATTTCCCCGGCCAGAGAACTCTGGGTACCGGGTGAAATATCCAGCCATGTATACTTGTGGAGAATTAACCAGGATAAAACCTCCGGGTCCTGGTTGCGTAACGGTCCCGCTAGGGAAAATACCACTACTGGTGACACTACTGCTACTAGGCGCTACCGACGCCGCTGAACTACTATATGACTGACTTAATGCTTGTAACTGAATAAAAATATTTCTCAAAGGTTGATAAAGTACCAGGGGAAGGTCGGGATCCTGGCCATGCGGAAAGCGGGACGTAGGGCTGCCTGGAGGGGTGGGTGCCGTTTGATCCTGGAACATCTGCTGCATCACGCTGTGCCATTCGTCATCGGAGCTTTCTTCGGGCTGCATCTTTCCATTATCTTCACTAGTCGTTACTTCTCTTTCTCACGTCGCTGGGCTCCCATGCATCCACTGTACGTCCGCTGTTGTCCCGTCCCCCGTCCGGTTATCCAAATCCATGGTTCTTGTCTTCTGAGGCGCCTCCTTCTGATTTCTCCTCTTGATTTCCCTTCTCTTCAAATCTCTCATTACCCTTCTTCGCCACCTATCGGCGATCTGTGCCTGCCGATGTGCACGTGACTCCCGCAACTTGCATGCGGCTTCAACGTCCATCCCCCGCTCCCCACTCTCACAGTCTACATAGCATCGGTCCCCTCAACCCTTCCCCCAGTACGGGTGGTTTACGCTTCCATGCTCGGTTTGCGGAATTCAATCAGCCCTTCGTCCACCATCAGGACTTTGATCCACAGCGGAATCTCCTTCAACAGCTTCCCCCTTAGTCCTGAGTGAAAAACAACCTCAGCCTTCGAGAAGGATTGGTAACACTCAGCAGCAAACTCCATAGCGTATCCTTCCAACGTGGTCCTTACCCAAAAATCCACTGCACGGGTGAGCTCAGTGTCTACCCGATGCAGTGCGACCAGGTCTTCATGCGCCCACCTGCGGTTTATCTTCCGCGAGCCTTCCTGGTGCACCGTCGCTCGTAACCTTCGCAACCAATTGTAAAGGTCGGTAGGGAACCTTCCGCAGAATATTTCGTACGTATCACTGGCTGAATCAGAGAAAATAACGATCTCCTTGATCGCGGCCTCCTTTTTCTTGGTCAGCTCCGCTTGCTGAGTAATGAAATGGTCAAGATGATCATCCCACCATCGCCGTATTGCTCCTTCAAAAATCCTCGAGACCATGATCTAGATCCCCTCAGAACATGCAGGGTCCCGGCAACGGAACCATTTTTTGGCGAAAAGTCAGGTCTCGCGGGCAAGACCCAGGTTCAAAGGGTTGTGGCCAACAAGGGGTCCGGTGTAGTCTAGGAACACGCCGGCATTTTCACCCTGCTCTTGGAGAGCAGTGCGTCTCACCCGAGGCGTGCCGCGACCACATGTGTAAGGGGATGAGATCACGGGTAAGGAGTAAAACCGCAACCAAGGAAAGAAAGCGCATCCATTACATATACCAAATTACACATGCAAGATCATTAACTAAGCATTCAGACAGTCGCAACTTAAAATTTTTAAATCAGTGTAAACACATCACACCACATGAACAACATATTAAGACAGCAATCCTCCCTTATATTATTCTTCTGGCCAAATACATGATTACATAGCTTTCTTCTCTGATACTCACAAGTCAGATACAGATGGGCTTGAGAACAGAAAGGAAGAACATAGAGAGTAAGAACCTAGAGGAAGAACAAACATAATCCTCCCGCAGCTGCTCTGCATACCCTTCCTCAGGTCTTGATCCTCGCGACGCATCTATTCAACCTTCAACAACAACAACCAATAACCAACCAACCCCTTTCTTCAGTCGGGTGATCGCCTTTTATTCACCCGCTCGTCGCGACTGGCAGCTTCTCTGTGTCTTCACTCTGGCTTTTTCCAGCGTCTCTTCTGATGTCTGCGTGTTCCTGCAATACATTTCTGTTGTATTTACTCATGCACTTACTGCACTTATCTCTGTTCGATCTCCAGTTATCAAGTGCTTCCGCGCCACCTTGGTAGCTCCGCAACTCCTGTTCGCTACGGCGCGGTCGCGGTTGCTATGTGCATTTATTCCGCGACTCAAAAAGAGTCAGAGTTCAAAATGTCTTGGCCAAAAGTTCAAAACTTAAACAAAAACAAGGGCCCCAACAATGTAGCCAGGGACATCCTGCCCATGAGCAAAATAAAGGCTTCGACAAGACTGCTATCCAACTTGTAGGTACACCTCGCCTTGACCCTCACTCCAGGTACGCAAACGACATGCAAGCGTCACCTATGGTCTAACAACTCATGGAAATGACCTAGGGAACAAAGGATAACTGCCAGCATGTCTTGATTTTATAAGAAAATACCTCCGCAAGTACGACAAACAGGCGGTAGTTCATCAATGCAACAATTAATGGAAAGAACGGTTCGCAGGATTAAGGGTACGTGCCACAAATGAGATCCCTCACCAATTAATAACTCCGGAGGGGGCACGGATGGTTGGAAAGCTTCGCGCTAGGCTATTTATTCACCATTCAACAGGCTCTGGCTATCCACATTCCGGGTTTTTGTGTTCATCCATATTCTCTGTAACATTCAACTTTCTGTTAAAAATATGGACCCAGACCCGCCAAAAGAACTAGTGCAAGGACTTGGGACTGCTGAGTGCAGTTATAGGAAGGATCTTGGGCTTTCAACAACGAGGATTGTCTACGGCCCATGAGGAACACTAAGATACAGGGACATGCTGCGATGTCTCCGCAACTCCCAAGTGCCACCTACTTGGAGCAATGTATGTTTACTCCCTTGCGTTGCCATAATTCACACTCCTGACCTAACTACTGAAGACGACCAACTAGACTTAGAAAAATTATCCGGTTCAGAGCTACAAAGACTATCCTCCAGAGTAATGCGGGAGGTTCTCCACCGTGACCAGGACAAGCAGCAGCAGTACGCCATACCTCCAGAAGTCCAGGCCCAACATACTGCCGTGATCACAGATGCAATGCGTGTCATTGAGGAGCAGATGATGTAGGGAGCACAATTGGTCGAAATAGCTACAGAGCTATGGATGACAGTGAAACACCATTCCATGATTCAACATATCCAGTAGGAATTACAACAGGCAGAATATGTTCTGGATCAAGTCCTAGCCTCCACACCTTCTCCCATTTCTGCGCAGTGCCTAGCCGCCATGGATAGGATTGAGGACCTTCGACACTCCAAGAAAGTTATTTGAAAATGGTTGAAGCCATGGTCTGATACTGCACTCCAGCTCGCACACGATGCTCAGTCCAGCATTGCACGCCTCCACAAGCTGTTAGAACAGATCACTACGAATATAGATGGGTCTGCCTCCCTGACGTTGGTCAACATTGCGTAGCAAGCTGGGGCCCAAGGTCTGGACGTACTCCCTTTGTTTATCCGCACTCTGGACACTTTGCACGCGCAAATGGAAGGTGCACCAGTGCAGTGACTCAAGACGAGTCACAAGATTGTGTTGGGGGACTTTTGGAACGGGGTCTCCTAACAAGTTGTGAAACTGGTCCATTTTGATTACTTTTTGATTATATTTAGTATAGCACAGGGGTTTTGGGGTGGGTCAAAGCCCCGAACACATTGTAATGGGTAAAAGGGTAAACTAGGGGTCCAAAAACCATGGGTTATGAACCATAGGAAAGTCAGAGTTAGATTGTTATAAATAGATATGTATTTTGTATCGAAAAGGATAAGAATTGATGAGATATTGATGCGATCTGTTGCTTATGCTGTCTGTTTGGGTTTTGGGGAACGGACTCCTGCTGGCTGTGTGCACGGAGATCCTAGTCCAGCTGTGTGTGGACCCTGCTGTTGTGTGTATAGGTTGGGAAGGGAATTGTAAGAAAGGATTGATGAATGAATGAATGCGAAGGATTATTAGAGATCTGAATCTGTGAGTTTTGATATGTGAATTGCTGATAATTGCTGTGTTATGTATTTTCTATCTTTAAGCTGCGAAATATGTGTACTGAGCTCTTGGATCTAGATCTGTTATGTTCTGTTTATGTACTGCTGTGTTGATGATATGATAAGCCTATAACTATAGATCTAGTGCACGTGGATGCGAATAGGAATATAATTAACCCTGCGCAGGATAAGATAATATAGGAATTACAAAAACAGGATGTAGCCCTACTTGCCTTACCCATCCTTTCTCAAGGTGCGGAAACCTGGTTCCAGCACCCACCCATACTACTTCGGGTGAGACTGTGATCTACGAAAGCAGGTCGCTGCCGAAAGGGCCAGCAGTATAGGGGTTTGTTGGCAAACCTTGCACATCGAACCTGGGTCAGGACCCCTCAAGCCAACACCCTCCCAGACTTTGTGCAAACAACCTCATCTTCACATCCTCTATATCAATTTCATGAAGATAAAAAAATTCATTCATATTATCTACGTGCTTTTAGGCTGTCAGAGGTTGAGTATTTTCAAACAAATGGATTTTTGTTTGGTAATCTTGGTGCATAGCACCCGGGTTCTGAGGGAGAAAAAGGGGGGCATATCTTGCAGCCATGATGATTAGAGGTGGAGGATTTATAACAGGGATTTGGATGCTTGATGTAATCAAGGGAGGATTGGTCACTGGTTGAGTAGTGTGAAAATTAGATGAAGTGACAGTAGAAGAAGCTAGGATCTGAGGTCTGTTTATTACCCAAGCATTTATTTCTGAAGAATAGTTCTACAGATCTTTAAGAACTTGTAAAATTTGTGACCCTGATTGTGACCTTGATTGAGAATGTGAAAATAGATCTTCAACAAGACCGTGAAGGGAAATGGAGGAATCAACAACTATTTTGTCAATCGAACTCAAAGATTTTCTCTAGAATAAGCTTTGTTCAAAATTTATATCAAATTCAATATCTTGCAAGTTTTCTAACTTTCCAGGGAATGAATTAGCTCTAGGAATGGAAATTTTCTCTCATTGATTTCCGGCTCAATTAGATGTCTCCACAACAATTTTCTCTTTTCTTCCTATGTTCTGAGGATCACTAAAAATGGTGGGAGGATTCGGATTGGGATTGGATCTAGTGTAACTTCAGGAAGCCAATATGTCCAATTTTGAAAACCAATTTTCACTTTACAAATATTTCAATTCAGCCTTTGAATAAACTCTAAACTTATCATCCAAAAGTTTAAGAATCTCGATGAAAAATTACTGGGGTTGATCTAATATCACTTTTCTTCCCCAGTGGACTCGCCAAAATGTTATCCCTCGGATTGAACCTCATGTTGAAGAAGGCAATTCCGAGGTAACCTCAAACAATGATTAGCCAAGTATCTAGCCCTACTAGGAAAGGAAAGGGATCTCTCCGTATAGATCACAACCAAGATTTTTGAGGAAATAATATTTTAGGCTAGGTATAGTAGCTCAGGTTTTTGATTTTTATTGTATAGGGTTTTGCTGGATTAGGAGGAGTCAAACAGTTAGGGCAAGGAAATTAGGTCAAGATTTGTAGGGTGTTCTATGGGGCAAGGTAGGTACAATGGTTTAGCACTTTATGGTTTTGATGGTGGGATGATCAAGACAGGTGAGGGGCTAGAAAGAGCATCGTGGAATCACGAGTTATTTCTAAACTGAAGAAATTTACAGACTATGAATATTTACCCAAAACAGAGCATAACAATTATGGATTCTGTTCATCTAACTTGAAAACATTCACTTAATAGAAATGAAATGATGGATTAAATAAACAAAAAATTCTAACATATGAGAACAAAAGAAGAAACTAAAACTAAACACTTTACCACATAGATCCCATAAAAATAGTTGCAAATTTGATTAATGTCCTGGCCAAAATTGATACAAAGGTGTGTCTCTTGAAAAGCCAAACCTCTAAATGAGTCCAACGATTACAATGACTGAGAAAATGCATCATATAAACCTCAAATCCACTCACCCTAGCCTTAGGGAGTCAAATTCATGAGATGGGAATTAGTTACACCAAATGCCAAACAGGAAACTGAAGACTAGGAAGACCCAACAATTTGCCTCTAAAAGAGAGGAAACTGATTCATTTGACCTCTAGAGGACTCACCTAATGTATCGACCTTAGATGAAAGTAAAAAAATGAAATTTACATTCATCATGACCATTTACATTAGTAATTTCTTCATTTTTCAAAGTAAAAGTAAAACTGGAGTGAAACTTCAAAATTTGTTGAAGATTGTGAAAATGCATTTTCCTTGTCAAACTTGCAGTGTCGAGGTAGAAGAAATGGCCTCTTTTGTAAGCATATTTTGAGTTCCTTCCCGATGTCCAAATCAGCTCCATGATAGCTCATTGGAAATTTATCTGAGTCTAGTTTCCAAATATACCTCCAGTTTCCAAAATGGCACTCATTTTCTTGGTCAAAAATCAATCTCCCAAGATTGGTAAACGCACAGTGACCAGGTCAAAAAGGAGACAGAAACATGAAAATTTTGGTAGTTTTCTGCATTTTTGAGGGACCAGTTCTCCTAGAAATTTTATGAAAATTTCTAGGGTTGATGTCTTATTCATTATGAACATGATGGTGGTGGCCATTTTTCATTTGGAGGCCCCAAAAAAGATCGCAGCGTCTAGGTCCCTACACCTTTTGAATAATTTTTGCGTGCAAAAAGCCTCAAAAAACCAAAAATGAAATGAAATGCCAAGTATTCCAAAATTTACCGAAATGTGTTAGGTTAATTGCTTATCAAGTGCTTGAGGTATGAAGAGACACCTCAACAAGTATACCTAACCTCTCCTTCTCCCCTTGCTTAGTCAAAATTTCAATCTTAGCATTGGCTCTTTTGAGTGTAGGCAATGCAATTCTCTCTCTTCGTGCATGAAGTTTGACTCTTGTCCTCAACAAATCATTGTCCTTATTGGCCTTCTTTAGAAACCTCTCCAAATGCAGATTAGCTCTATCAAGCCATGATTCCTTGTCCTTGCTAATCTCTAGGGCAAGCAACTCACTTGGTGTGAGTTGCTCTGCCAACTCAGCTTCTCTCTCTCTCTCTCTCTCTCTCTCGATAAATCTCTCTTTAGCCCTATATTCTTTGGTTTCTATTTTGGAGGTTGATCCTCCTCATCATCAATCTCACCAAATATTTCCAAGGTCTCCTCTAGCAAGGCGTTGGCCTTTTTTTTTTTCTCTTTGTGCTTTGATGGTCTTTACCTCATTGACTATTTGCTTTTTTTTTAGCTGTTGATTTTCTTGCTCAAGAAAATAAATCACATATTTTTCTCTCTCAAGATTAGCTTGAAGTTCACTAATATTTTCTTCTTTGCCTTTGACTGCTGCACTGGTGATTTTGTCCTCATCTTCCTCATCTAGTTCAATCAACTGTAATTCATGATCTATTTCATGTTTGTCTTCCTATTCATCAATGATTGGATCTTTAGCATTTTCCTTGCCTTTTTCCACCTGTTTTGTTGATGAAGAAGGCATGGACCCTTTCACTCCAAGTGACACAAACACATGCCTGTCACATCTCTAATAAGTCTTGGGAAATGGCTCAGCATCAGTCAAATTAGCACAATTTTCCTCAATTTCCTCCTCACTTCTCACTCACTCAAAATCATGATGTGATGATGATGAAGGGTTATATAAAGGTGAAGAAGAAGGATCAACATGGGGTGAATTTAACTGACTTGGTGATGATATATGAGCAGCAGGCTGAGATGGAGGAGTGGATATGGGAGGATGCGATGATGAGGGGACACTCTACTCATGCTGACTAGGTGTGGTAGTGAAAACTTCATTTGCTATGAATGTGTCCCACAAAATATTCTTTTTCTCAAGTTGATGCATGACTATCATATTGATGAGGGAGTGGTGGAAAAGACTCTGCATTTGATGATTATAATCCCTCTTTTGTACAATGTATTCCATCTTGTTAATGCTGCGGGAGAGAAAGTAGGGTATGTGAAGCATTCTAACTCTACTGAAGTGCACGAGGAGTCAGATATGATATGAATAGAGTCGAGAAAACCTCCCCTCACAAGTGAAATATTTCATGCTTATTTTCATATAGGGAAATATCGGTCAAGAAGATGAGAGAAAGGGAAAATGGTATTTTTTTCATCCTTGTATGTAGGTTTAAGATATGGGTCATAGTAGCTCTGCTCAAGGTTTCCTTGTTTAAATAATTTCTCTCCCACATTAGGGATCCTTGTAGCAGCTGCAATGACATTAGTATACATGGTAAAAGTAACCCTAGCAAGAGTGACCTACCTATCATGAAGATTGGTAATGAAAAACCTTGTTAACATAACTCACAAAACCTTGTCAACCTTGTGATACTGGATCTGCTGCACTTTCTCACAAAACTCAAAACAACCAACATGTTTAAAACATGACACAGTGAGGGGAGAAGCCATGAGCTCTTTTGTGGTTGATGGTTCATATCTGATGATTTTCCCTCCTTTCTTACATGATTTCTTCTTTGGTGTTTGTTCCTCACTGACTCTTCTATCTTCCTCTTCAGACATTTTGAATTTGAGGCCTTAAAAACCTTAGGGTAAATGGAATGAGATGAAGGGAGTGAGAGGTGAAATGAATAGCTTAGGAAAATGGAGGGAGTGAATGTAAATGAAAAACTAGGTCTATGAAAACCCTAGGATTTAATAGTGTTTATGACTTATACGTATTTAGGGACATGAATATGGATATGATGCATGGAAATGGGAAGGAATTGAAAACTAGGGTTTCATAGCAGTAAGCACTTCAAATTTCTTATAAAACACCAAATATATTAGAGGAGAGGTGTCTTAGCGTTCACTTACTATTTTAAAGCCCTTTGAAATAATTTTTGAGGAAATGAAAAATTGTTGGAGGTTGTGAAATATTTTGAAACCCTGATTCAGCAAACACACATCGTCTTGGAGGAACGCGCAGTGCCCAGGAAAATGCACAACGCCTGTGCTATTTGGCCAAAAATTGTTGGGAAAATGCACAACACCTAAGGGTAAACACGTAGCGTCCAGGAAAAAGCGCATCGCTTGAGGGTAAATGCACAGCGAGCCTCAAATTTGACTCAAAATTCTTGAAAAACTTGAAATTTCTCCTTTGTTGGAAACTCCTGATGGATGAATGAAGGCAATGATTTTATTTGAAGTGTGTGAATGGATTTATAGATTTAATGGTTTTAAATTTTGAATTTTAATTACCCACTTTTCCTATGTTCACTTTTACCTTTGGAATTTGGCACTGATACTCTTTATCTTTCTGACTTTTTGGCATTTCGCAATTTGATCAAGTCATGGAGTTTAGATTTCTTTGCTCCACTTAGGTCGAAAATGATTTGATTGACAACTTGGGATTGAATTTATTACATATGACAACATAAAGTTACATTTGGAAAAAAATAAATAAATTACATATTTGAATTTTATATCAAAATGACATTTTGATATAAAAGTCATTAAACTTCAAAAATTACAACTTTGAAAGTATGATAATTACATCATGATGACCTTCTACATAGGAAAACAAAATTTATTATTTATTCCCTTTCATATATTTCCTGACCTCATCTAAAATGAAGGAGTGACCTTGAGAAGTAAAAAAAACCTAATGACCTAATGGGACTTCTTTAGACCCGACTTTCATGAATGAGATTTGATTTTAAAAGACTTCTTGGTGAAAATAGCATTTCCATATGTGCTGTGTTTCTCAAGGAGACATGAGAATGAGTCAAAAATGTGAATCTCAGAGGGAGAGTGAAGTTTATTCACAAGGAAAATTACTAGTGGAACAATTTTATATCATGACCTAATGGAATGATCAAAAATTTCTTTAGAGTGGGACACCTAAGATGCACATGCAAAATGTGTTTTGATCCCCGGTGGAAGTATGCAAATACTGACACTAACATTGGGGAGAGCAAATAATTCTACTATTGATCGTGCAATTATAGGAATGTTTAATTTGGTCATGCAACCTGGAGTGACTTCTTGATATACCAAATTTTTGAGAGGGTTTAATGAATTCTCAATTGTAAAATTTGAATCTCACTGGTTATTTATGATTTCCATCTCTATTGATATACTTGTTCCTCTATTTCCATGTAGACAAATTCATCCATTTAGTCTTGAAAATAATGGATTTACATAAAAATAAACAGTCAGTGATAAATTGGACAAATATTGTGTTGTCCTATGAGATAATTATAGGTCAATTAATAGATGAGTTTAAAATTTTGATAATATTAACTATTAAGAAAAGGTCTGTTGCTTTACTTCAAACCGTGATTTAAGTTTTCATATGTGAAGGTAGAAACTGTAAGAAAGTATGGCCGGTTAAATATTCAGATTGAATGTTTAATTTATCATAAATGTGAAAGACTACGAAACAATGTTTAAAAACTAAACAAAACACATTTAACTTTATGAAGATGCTATGAATATGGGAAAATTAGTTATTTCTATGCTAGCTCCCTCATCAATATTAAAAATGTGTGATTAGGATCGTCTCAATTTAACCATTTGTGAAGGGGTTAAAGTGTCAAGTTTCATGTGTCTTCGATGATCAAATTACGAGTTAATTAACTTTTAAAAACCCATGTACAAAAAATGAAATGCAGAAACATAACACAAAACAATCACATAATACCATGGACGATAACAGAGTTCACCGCTCTTGGGCTACATCTCCATGGACCTGCTTCAACTAGCTAGGTCCTCTTTGTATTAAGTGTAGATGTATATTTACAAGCACCTATATTGCTCCAATGGATTTGGAAAATGTTTCATTGGCTTCATAACACTCAAATACTCCAAAAATGACTATTCAATCTTTGAATTGGTTTCCAACTGATCTAGGCCTTACCTCCCATCCTGGTGACCATGGGCTTGTTTAATCTCCAAAGTGACAAAAGCACCTTCAGATGTGCTCCAATGCATATGAAAAACCTATACCACTCTTTTCATCGCATCAAATACATCTAAAAATGATTTTTCATTCTCTCCATTTGGCCTTCAGCTCATCTGGGAATGGCCTTCCCTCCTAGTGGCCTCAAGCTTCAAAGTTATTCAAGTGACCAAAAAAACCTGTAGATTTGCTCCTATATCTCTGCAAGCTATTCAATTGGATTTAGAGAATACCAATTTACTAAGAATGGCTATTACTGAGCCAAATTGGTCGAAAATTGCTCAAGATATGCCTCATTTAATTTCCCCCTATATTTTGCCTCTAAATCTGGAAAGACTGCCAGTTAGCTCCGCCAAATATGGAAATTCCACTGACTTTGGGGAATCCGCTAAAAACCCACCATCCTAACCGAGATTTAATGAAGGCTTAATGGAAGATTAGGAGGGATAAGTGCGTTTTAGTTAAGTTATTTTTATGAGGTCTTTTGGCATGGTCATATGGGAGGAGGGTTGGCCCACGGGGTTGGCCCCCTCCTTCCCACCATCAGTCTTTGCCTTACAGTTTAAATGTAATTTGGGCGTGTTTCTCTACAAGGAACACCCATGATCTGTTGGTAAAAAGCCGTATTGTTTGGGGGGGAGGTCACGGGTTCAACCCTGACCTCTTGCCCTCTACACATATTTTTCTGTTCCAAACCTTTGGAATAAATAATATATGCTCCACCAACATAATATGCACTCCTGCAATTCATAAATTTTAACATATGCACTCCTACAACATAATATATGCTCAGACCTTTGATATTTGCGCTACCCATATATTAATATAGTTGAAATTTGGATTCTGATAAATGAATCGAATTTGAAAAAAGAATTCATATATGTGGAAATTATAATATAAAGTTTGTAAATTAATATTAATATATATATATATATATATATATATATATATATATATATATATATATATATATATATATATTAATCCAACCTTAATATATTAAAAAACAATTTCCAACACATGAATTCATCATGAACTCACATTCAACCTTGGAGGACATTGGGCAAATTTCACCTTCACAAACCAAATTGACGATTCTAATTGTGACACTTGTCATAGTCCCATTGGGAAAAAACTAAGGAATATTCTTTGCATGCTGACTGGGCTTCCATGTCATCACCCTATACCTGTTCGATAATTTTTTTTTTAAATTGCCTATTTTGAACGATGATCATCAGGCCATAACTTCTTCATCCGAACTCGGTTTTCAATGAAACGAGTTGCATTGTATTCCTAGATACACGCTAGTTGCTGTCATTCTAGTTTGGTGAAATTTTGAGCACTTTAATTTTTCAGCAAATTTTTCCTCCTGATCCAGATTCCGATCACTCCTTCCCACTGACATGATTTTGGACCCACAAAAGATGGTTATCACATGAGAGCTAAATAATATTATGTTTCCTAAGTTCTATCATATTTATTCTACTTGTAAAAATCGCCATGACAACCACTTCGGTTCACTGAGATGCCTTTCCTTGCAAATGGCTTGGCTATTCAACCAATGTTCTCCTTTTTCTACTGGCCCAATCCAAAAATTGATGGCTTCTTGTTGACTGATATAACACATTGTTGTACAAAATCGACTCCTCAGTTATTTGGAAACTAAATAATTGCATTCCCACTAAGAATCAAGTTCCTCCTTTTCACAAACATGCATATTATTATCACTCAGAAAAAATGAAATATCATTTGACAAATTCCTAGAGGTTCATGTGTCAAAGGTAGGGTTATAGGATTCATTTTTCAATAATTGGTCAAGGAAAATTTTTAATTTTTCTTATTTAGCTTACCCTAAGGTCTAAACCCACCCTCTTTCAAATCCCCTCATGTCACATACATCATAATTTCTTGAAATTTTTCATTTCCCAAGGCTTTAGCACCAAAATGGTCATTTTAGCCAAGAAACCAAAGTTTCGTAGTGAAATACACTGAGAAATTTCACTTTTGGCTACGAAACTGTTGATACTTTCATAGCGAAAACATCCAGAAATACACTAGGAACACTACGAAAGTGAGGTTTCCTATCTGTCATGTTAAATTAGCTATTAGGTGTCAAAAAATGATTTGAAGAGAATAATTTAGATGTTATTCGAGTCAGTTAGGGTAAATATCAAGGTACATAGTCAGGGCTAAAGTCGTCATCACCATTTTAAGCATGTATGAGTCATCTTTATGTTGTGAGTGGTCATTGAACTTCAAAAATCTTTCCAAATGAAGTCATTTCTCATTCTCCATTTCTTCTTTGCGTGTTATTGAGCTCTGGAGAGCTATTTCATTGAGCCAAAGCTGTGGATTTTATTTTAAAAGGTTTGTAGATATCAGTGATCCAGCGAGGCAGAGAAGACACTAAAGAAACTATGGCTGCAAAAAGAAAGGCAAATAAAGGTGGCCAATGTCTTAGATATGAGCCATTAGATATGAACCCAATAAATGAAGACCGAACAGCTATAGATGTCTTTAGAAAGATAGGATGTTTACAGTTTTGTGGCAGACTACAAGGATTCCATATACATTTTTCAAAATAATTTTCCCTAAACTTCAATGGAACAACCACAAAAGTGGGAATGCTGAATCTCATTATTACACTAGAGATCATTGCAGCAACAACAGGAGATTCCAAGAGGACAAGAAAAATGGTTCAAAGGGTTCAAATTCAACATGGAGGAGTGAAAAGAGTTTATCAGGCCAGAAAATAGTGAAATGGACCTTACAAATGCCATTCCAAGGAGCTGCATGAAGGATAATTTCTTAAAGTTGCTGCTTATCATCTAGAAATATTTCACTTCTGAAGGGAGATATCATAAAGTCTATTCTTACCATTTCAATTTTCTCCTACACTTTGCTGGTAAGATATCTCTTGATATGCCTTTTTACTTACACAGAATTTTAGCTAAAATGGCAGACAAAGTTCAAGAAAAACATGAAGGAAGTGAAACCTCATTGTTTCATCATGGTTTAATAAAATTGTTGCTTTTAGATGAGCTACAAAGACTAGGCAGAGACTGGTCTTCTTTCCTGTTTGTTAGCGGTTTTGAAATGGATACCCTTACCCCTACAATAAATCCTAAATGTAGGGGTATGCCATCACCTTTAATAGTAGAGAAAATTGACCTAGTCATGATGGAAACAAAGAAGTTGCAGAGATTTGATACACCCACTATTTCACCTACAAAACAAAAGTCAACAATGAGAAAACTTGCAAAACAAGAGCAAGCTGTGAGTAAAAAAGGAAGAAAAAGGATTACAAGGAGTCAAAAAGTGGCTTTAGAAGACAAAACAGTGGCTAAAGGAAATTTAGAAGACATACTACATGCCATTGATATTGAAGATAATCCTATAGTCCAGGCTGAGGATATAGATGAAGGTGGACAGAAACTCAAGAAAGCTAAATCTGCAAAGAAGCTAGAGTTTGAAGGTGAGGATGCAAGTTTTATGTTCTAGGCTAGGAAGCCCATGACAAGACATGCTAGAAAAATGTTGGAAGGCAGTAAAGAGGTTCATCCAACCACTCACATAGTTCAACCACCTCAAGACATTATTGATCTTTCATCACCTGCAGAAAAATATCAAGTTAGCAAGCCAAAGAAGGGAAAGGAGAAAGTAATTGAAAAAACAGAGTTTGAACTCCTTGAATAAAAAATAAGGTTATCCAACCATGAAATTGTAGTTATGAAGAAGGAGGCAAGGAAACACAATGTCCAAAAGGTTCAGTTTGAAAATATCAAAGAGGTTTTGGAAGAGTAGGTTGATACTGTCTCAAATAACCTAGAAAACACACAAAAATTGATCAAATGGAATATGCCATTGAGGGAAGAGGTGAAACATGTTAGAAGAATGAACTTGCATTTGAAATCTACCAACAAAAATCTGAAGGATTAGGTTAAAGACCTCCAAGAACAACTAGAACTAATCCATGAGGAGGTGGAGAAGAAAGGCCTAAAAATGACAATAGTTGAGGAGCCAATAGCTCAATTCATCATCAATGAGGAAGAGACACCTCAAGACTCATAGTTTGAAATGGTTTATGTTTTGAAAGGTCAATGGAATTTTGTAAACAAATTTTTTACAGTTGGAAGTCATATTTTTGAAGCTAGGTAAAAATCTGGAATTTACACACTTTTCAACAGTTTTGTAGCATTTCCTAGGCTTGAAGTGAGGAAAACGCTAAGAAACCACTTGTAGCTTTCTTTTTGCTTGAAAAAATCACTTTTGTTAATTTATAAGGGGAGGAAATAATATGAAGGATGTATCAAGGCATAATGAACACAATGCAGAAGGAAAGAATAAAAAAAATTGATGGCAAAGGTCATTTTTTGTATGCTACGAAATTGTCATACTTTCGTAGCATGTAGTTTTGAAGGTTTATGATTAAGTTTTTGGGTAGTTTTGGATAAGTGGATAATTTCAAAGGGTCAAGGGACTTTTCTAGCAACTATCCAAGACTTGAAGACCATGAGATGAAGAAAACTCATTAGCCAAACCATTCGTTGAAGATAAGGACCAGTTTTCCTGAAAAATAGAGTTTGTTTACAGATTTGGAGGAGGGTAATGAAGATGTCAAGTAGTGATGAGCTCCATAATAGCTCATTAAAACATGTGAATCATTATTTTTCAGATGTATAACTGTTTCAAGAGATGAGGTAGTTGATGTAATAACTAGTTGTTTGAGTCCTATTAGGAAAATGATTGTTTAATAGAATAACTGTCATTTTCTCATTAAAGTAGATGTTTTCTTGTTATGCAAGGTGTCATTAGGAAAATTTCGATGAATCTAGCCAAGAGGCAGATCATCTCTCATGTAACAAGTCTATTAAAGGGCAGATATTCGAATTTGTAAAGGGTTGGATATTTTTTGGAAATACTACAGCTTTATGTAATTTGACCATTTTCAGTAATATAGAGGACTTTTACTTGACCAACCTGAGATTCTCATGGAGTTTCTAGTGCTTACTTGATCTATACTTTCTATGTGTACCATTTTCAGTGGTTTTCATATTTAATACTCATAATTCATAGGTGTATGTTCTGAATTCCTTTATTGATGAATTGGCTGTGTTATTTCATGTTTCTTGTGTGATTTACCTCTGCTAAAAAATCTTACCTACCTCAGTTTCCATGTCAAGTGAACTTACCACTAAATTAATAAATTTTTTGATTCCATAAGCCCAATTATTTGCAGACTTATACTCTTTTCAACCTACACACATCACAAGCAAGTTATTTTCCAAGTAGAATTAGCCATCTAGTTTCATCATAATCAAATATCATTAACCCCTTTTGAGAGAGCCCTCTCAGACTGAAGAGGCTAAGCTTCAGTCACAAGTTGGTTTGAAACAGTTACATGAAGTTGTTTTATTAGCATCCAATCAAGTACAATTTTGTGATAACATTTTGGTGTGTCTGTCGGGAGCCCGAAGATTATACTTTCTCGAAATTTTGAAGCTCAAATTCTTAAGGTAGTGTTGGGGTTCCCATGTTTTGGCCAGATTGGCAAGAACAAAAGATGAGACAACATAAAACCACTTTCAGACCTTAGGATATAGCCCTCCTAGGTCTAGAGAGGGATCTCTCTATAATAGTCAAAGTATATGTCTTTGAAGCTCAAAGTTTGAGGTGTTAGGCTAGTTATAGGCACAGGGTTTGTTTGCTTGATTGTTTCGATTTGGTTGCTGGTTATAAGGAAGGGTTCAATGTAAGACAAGGATGAGAAAATAGAAAAAAGGTAGAGGTGAAGTATTCCAGGAAATATTCAAAACCATTGGGCAATGGAGTCAGGAAAGGATTTGCTTGCTAATCAATAGGCAGGCTTTCAATTGGGCTAGTCATCTAAAACATAGGATCTTTAAAGATGATTGTGTGATATGGAAAAGTAGGAGGGGAGGAGATAACACAAATTCAGAGCACAAAGTTAAAGACCAGCTGGTCACATAAGGATCCTAGTGGACAGGGCTAATTCTAATCCCTAGTGTTCCCAAATCTTCCAGCTAAATCCTTAACAAGGAAACATCTAAGAACAAATACATTTAATTCATACATCAGAGAGAAGGCAATAACATCCACTACACTGGTTAAATTATCTAAAATCAATTCTTAGATAACGCATTCAGAAGAGAAACATCAATGGCAAGGAGAGCAGAAACATAGGGTACTTAACAAGGGTAAATCCTATGCCAATATTCTGATGCAAGCTAGTATAAACGAAATGAAATGAATTAAAACACAGAGATAGGAAAACATCACCGCTGCTTTAGATCAGGATCCAAAGAAATGTGCTTTTCATATTAAACAACAATACCAATCAAGTACAACATTGCCAATAGCTGAACACTCAGTCTGAAATCATATTCCTCAGCCTATCTTACAACTTTACACAGAGACTGTGTCTCAAAAGAAACTACTTGTAGTTCTCTGATAATTGATCAAAAACCTTTACAATGAATTTATTTATGAATTTATAGCTCCAGAGGAGTAGAGAAAGTAGGTGAAGAACTAAATGCAGCATTAAAACTCCAGAAGAGGAAGAAGGCCGAAACCCACTTTGTATAAATCCTGTGCATTAATCTCTGGTGTTCTTTGGGTGAACGAATGATCTTCTTCAGACTTCATATTACTCTGATATGACTTTGATGTACTCTGACTGCAGCACTTTGTAGTACTCTGGTGCATAAACAAAATGACTGAATGGACTGCCATGCTTGTGAAATAAATGCCTTGGTAGCTTTGGATTGTGGTTAAGGCGGAAATCTTCAGGAACACGGTAAATAATGGAACTGATATGGGCGCTTTGTCCTTTGGGACAATCTGCTGATGTGAAACCCTAATATACATGAATTTTTGCATGCTGTACCTTTTGCATGATCCATGGGATCACTGATCTAGTGCTTTGCCTTTAAACCGTTGTATTAAGGCTCAAAGCCTTCAATAATGAATGCTAAAATCCTTGATCATTAGCTGGTTTTTCTCCACTGCTCCATAAATGTCTCGATCTGCAAAATCTGGGCTTTAATGGCACTGGATAGGTTTTTTGTGGAGATTGAACTGTCCTGGGATAATATTTATGCCGCCGCTACCTTTCTAGGAATTTCTCTGTAGTACCAGCTTCCAGATTTAATTTTGTCTGCGCAGCACGCCATTAAAGTAGTACATATGAACCATGGCGGTTTTCTGCCTTTCTGAAACCCTGCAAAAACACGAAACCTGTTAAGAAAACAATGCATGGGGTCAGATGATGTGGATGTTTGTGTGGGTGATAGTGGAACCACGGAGAAATGGTGGAAAAATGCTGTGGAATGGTAGAGAACAAAGATGGCGAAAGTTTGGTGGCCTGTGATAGAATTTAAATGAAAACCTTAAAAACATCAACCCTTGAATCAAATATATGCAATGGGATGGGCGGATGTACAATGGACACACGTGGGGGTGACGTGGTGGGGCCGGGCACCGATGGAAAAGTCAACAGCGGGAAAACAAATCTAGACCGTCAGATCTCAAAGGAGATCGACGGTCGAAAATGCAGCGGAGGGCGACGAACAGTGGGCCAGGAGTACGGAGACCATGGGTTAACCTCTGCGTAGCTTCGGGGAGCGACAACTGTTGGATGGGCTGCCCCAGATCTAATTTCTCATGACGATATCGCTTCGCGTCTTGTACCGAACGATAACGGGCGATGAGATAGCGGTTTTGAAATCGTACAGGAGCCACGTGTCGAACGATGTATGGAATTGCTAGCCGATCGGGAAATACCGCCTTACCCCCATTAGTGGTGCGATGAAAACCAGGCTGGTTTATGGATAGTGCGTGGCGAGGACCACAGGTGCAGGTAGTGTCTGAATCGTCAGATCTGCGGGTAAACGAACGACGATGGCTCGATCGGGCGATGAACTGTGAACATGGGAGGTTGCAGGGGCCGCGATCGTCGTCCGATCTGTACAGATCAACGGTTGAGAATGCTCCTGATAAACATATGGGAAAAGTGCCTTCGGGGCTAGTGCTCAGTCATAGCGCTAGGTTCTATGGGGGGGAAGGTGCGGGGGCTAGGCCGAAAAAGGGGCTAGGCCCAGACTATGCAGAAAATATGGTTTTTGGCTCGTTTTTAAAGCATTTTAAGACCATCCAAGGGCAACGATAGGGGAATGAGGGGGATTTAGGCATAAACAAAGGGAGTGTGCTAGGTTTAAAGGGTATTTTGGAAGGACTTAGAGGGTTTAGAGGATTGATTTTCCAAGGAAAAACAAGGGTTAAAATGGGGGGGATCTACAGGGGTTCAAGGGAAAATGAAGGCCATTTGGAGTATCATTTTTCCAATCAGAGAGGCTATTTATTATGAGGACAGCAGAGGGAATAATCAATAGGCATAGGGCATAAAATAGGTTTCAAGGATGATATGTTTTCAAGGGAAATGCATTCCTTGAATGCTCAAAAAACAATTTAGCTCCCTACTTTGCTTTGTCAAAATTTATAGGGGGCTAACAGTGGCTCCACATAGGGATGGCTTCTTCTTGAAGGAGTCAAGAATTCAGAAAACGATCTTTGGAGTAGGCTAGTTGCCTGCTGCTTGGCACATCCATTTCTTTCTTCGATTAGCTGCCACAATATAAAGACATTACATCAGCAGAAACACTTTCCCCAATAAACTACCTACCCACACTACAATCCTAGCATTTTTCTTCTTCTAGGGTGGATTTGAGCTAGCAGACCCTTTACATCATTTTATTTTACAAACAGAAAATAAACCTATTCTAAATCTACCCTTATTACTCCATGAGACCAGATTAGACTGTTGGTCTCATTAGTTTCTCTACTTAATCTAATATCTGCTGGGATTAAACTGTCCAACATATTTCTTCTCTACATTCTAAGACAGAAATTGAAAAACAGTCAAGCCAGGATTAGACTGTATGACTTGCTGTGGGTCCAAGGAATAAAGACAATTGCACATGGAATTTTTTTTTAGGAAACTGAAATAAAACTATGAAGGCTTGAAATCTGAAGCTTGTAGTATCCTTCTTTCCTTTTTGTGGCTCAAGTTTTGAGAATGTTAGAGTCACTTCTTTCCTTCATTTCAGCTTTGATTTTAGGCATGTTGGAGCTGATTTTTCTTTCTTCCTTGCTGGTCCAGATTTGGAGCATGTTAGGACCAGCTACTTTGCTTTCTTTTGGCTCAAATTTTGATCATATTAGAGCCAATCCTTTGCACTTCAGAGGTTCATGTTTTAAGCATGTCTGAACCTCTCACTTTTCCTCCGTTTTTTGGAACATTTTCTCTTTTTCTTGCAAATAAAAAACTACAATGGTATATACAATGGTAATGGAAACTGGAAATTGTAAATCAACAGAAGTAGTGTTTGAGCATCCTGCCATCGACAGGACCCCCAAACAGCTTTGTACCATCTAATTCTTGTAGAAAGAAGGCATTTGGACCCACAGTGGCCTGGATGATGTATGGACTTTGCCACAAACTATCAAACTTGCTGTGCTTTCCTTTATCCTCTCTTTTTCAGTCCCACTTCAGAACTTTATCCCCAATTTTGAAATCAGCAGCTTTGGTTCTCTTGTCAAACAACCTCTTTATGTTTTCCTGAACTTTCACTGCTCTGTTGCAAACCTCTTCCCTTGTTTGCTTGAGATGAATTGTTTGGTTTATTCTTCTCACCATACTATCTTCTTCCATTTGAATCTCCTAGACCAGCTTAATCACTGGTACCCCAAGGCTGGTAGGAAACACTGCTTCCATTCCATAGACAAGCTGAAATGGTGACATGCCAATGGAATTCTTTGTCGTAAGCCTGTCAGCCCACAAAGCATGTACTATCTTGTTATGCCATGACTTTTTGTTCTCTTCCAACAACTTTTTGATGATGATCACCAGGCTCTTGTTTGATGATTCAGCTAATCCATTACCTTGAGGGTGATAGGCAGTTGAATGACCAAGCATTATTTGATACCTGTGACAAAAATCAACCATTTTCTTGGATCCGAAAGCAGCAGCATTATCAGTGATTATTTTGCTTGGGCAGCCAAACCGAGAGAGGATATGACCTTCTAGGAAACATATGATGACTGAATATGTGGCATTCCTGGTAGGTATGGCCTCTATCCACTTAGTGAAGTAGTCTGTGGCTGTTAGGATCCATTTGTGTTGTGAAGAAGAAGCAGGGTGAATTTCCCCTATGAAATCTAGGCCCCATTGCAGAAAGGGACCTTCAACAGTGATGGGTTGTAGGGGGAGGGGAAGGAGTTTTCTTTTGCCTTCAAAAATTTGACATTTGTGGCAGGAAATTATCATCTTATGGACATATGTGAAGAGTGTGGGCCAATAGTATTCAGCTCTGAGTATTTTGTTTGCAGTGGCTTTCCAGCTCAGGTGGTCTCCACATTTTCCAGCATGGAATTCTTGTTTAATCCTCTCTGCCTTGTTTTCAGGCAAACATTTAAGCAATATGCCATTTGGGTTCTTCCAGTATAAGTAGTTATTAAATATGCAATAGCTCTTGGATTTTAGCTTTAAGAATCTGGCCTTAGTCTTTGAAATTTCAGGTGGGGCATTGAGGTGTGTAAGCACATACATAATGTCAGAATACCAAGGAGATCTCTGAAATTTTTCCTCAACAGTGGGATCAGGAAATTCTTGTTGCTCATCCAAGGTATTTACCATGTTAATGTCTAGGGCTTACAAGTTTGATTCAGGCATTAGTTGAGCTAAGCCCCGACCTTTAATTAGTTTGTTGGGTTTTATATCAAGGTCATATTCTAAAATCACAGCAATCCATTTGCCCCTCTTTCCATCAGGATCTTGGGACAATATATCTTTGACAACTATGTTAGGCACATAAGCTATGGTGTGAGAATGCAATATGTACACCCTGAAGTCCTTTAAGGCCTTGATTAAGGCATAGGACTATTTTTCCATTATGTTGTATTTCAAGGGTGCATCCCTTATTGCTTTGCTAAAAAAGGCAATTGGTTGTTCCATTCCCTCTTGTTTTTCTGCAGCAAGACTGCAACCACTGTATGCTCAGAAGCAAATGAAAAGATCAGGAAATATTTAGAGAAATCTGGGCTGATCAGAACAACAGCTTGGGTGAGTGCAAGTTTTACTGATTCAAAATATTGTTTAGCTCCAACAGTCCATTTAACTCCTTCACCTTTCTTCAGCATATTAGTCATATTTCTAAGGTGTTCAGCCAGGTTGGGAATGAATCTCCTAAGGAAGTTTATTTTCCCAATGAAGGACTGTAATTCTTTGATGTTTCTTGGGTGTGTGATTTTTAGTATTCCCTCAACTCTTTGTGGGTCTATCCTAATCCCCTTTTCAGATATAATGTGGCCAAGAAGCTTTCCTTCTTGCAGCCCAAATACAGTATTTTTAGGATTCAATGACAGACCAAACCTTCTACATTTTTCAAAAACTTTTCTCAGATGTTTTAGGTGTTCTTCTTCAGTCTTAGAATAGACTGTTATGTCATCCAAGTAAATAAAAATGAAGTGTCCTATCTCATATGAAAAAGCTATATCCATTTCTCTTTGGAAGGTTGCCCCAACGTTCATCAGTCCAAAGGGCATTTTCACATATATAAAGGTGCCCCATGGAGTGGTAAAGGCTGTTTTGAGTTGGTCTTCTGGGATTACTAAGACTTGATTGTAACCTGAGAAACCATCTAGCAGGGAGATTCTCTTAGAGCCTATTACTTTCTGAAGAATGTGTTCCATTTTTGGCAAAGGGTAATTGTCTTTGAGTGAGGCTCTATTAAGATTTCTGAAGTCTATATACAGCCTGATTTCCCCTATTTTCTTTCTTACAGCCACTAAATTCGAAACCCAATCGGAAAACCTTACGGGAAATATTATGCCTGCCTCATACATCTTTTTAATCTCTTTTTCCACTGTAGGCAACTGTTTCAGATTTATCCTACAAAGTTTCTGCTTAAAAGGTTTCTGATTCTCTTTTAAAGGTATTTTGTGCTGTATAATGTTGGTTTCATCAACCTTTAGGTCTTCGTAACTCCAAGCAAAGACATCCACAAATTCCTTAAAAAGGTCTATATATTTATTTTTCATTTCTGTGGGCAAGGACTTTGCCAATTTAATCATTTTTGGATTATCCGCTATGCCTACATTGCATTCTTCATGTGGGTTTTTTAGCTACATCATCAAAGTCAAAGAGGTCCTCTAAGGGTGCCAGGCCTCTGGGTATATTCTTATATTTGGCTTGCAGCACCTCCATCTCCTCATTTTCTGTGTTTTCACAATTTCCGTTTGAATTTCTAGTTTCTTCGTTTAAAGCATTTATCTCTATGTTACAGGGTGTCTCCTCCTCATCTGAGGATTCTTCACTTAGGCAGCCACTGTCAGATTTAGAGTCCGAATCAGGAAATTCAAACTCATTCCTGCCTATCAGGAAATCTTCGATTTTCTTATTCCCCTCAAAGACCTGCCAATATTTTTCATTATCCGGCACTGCAGGTCTAAATTTGGTCTGTATGATAATTCGTTGGTCGATTGGAGTCTTAGGGTATGAACTAGCTAGGCAAGCTAATCCGTTTGCAATGACATTTTGACTCCTAGGAACAAACACTAATTCATATTCAACAAATGTTTTCAATAAATACATAGTGTCATTCCTGTAAGCTCTCAATCTAGGATGTTTCACTGTGTATTCACCATTCACTTGTTTAATAATCAGCTCAGAGTCTCCATACACAGTTATCCTAAGGGCTCCTAATTTTCTTAACAGGTTCAAGCCTAGGATAAGGGCCTTGTATTCTACAACATTGTTTGTACATTTGAAGTGCAGGTTGCAGGCATGGCTCTCTGCGTAATCACTCTCTGTGTTATGTATCCACACTCCTGCCCCAACAGTTCCTCTTGTGCAGGACCCATCGAAACTCATTTCCCACAGGGGTTCACTCTCGTTTTTGTTATCCTTCCTTTCCCTACAGCTGGGTTCACCACTATGTTGCGTTATAGGGTCTGCACTAGGTTGTGGGTTGTTTAGTTTTTCATTATGGATGTGGAAGTCAGAGAGGTGACTAGTTGGCTGATTGCATTCTGTTTCTGGTTCACTTAGCATTGTTGTTTCAGTGCACTGTTCAAATTTTTCTACGTATTCCTCCTATGAGTATACGGTAGCCATTATGTTAAAGTCCATTGGCTCTGTTTCGTCATGTGTACCTCTTCTTGTGTCTACGTTTTCAGATTTTGGTCCCTCCAAAGATTCATCATTGCATAAGATAAAGGAATCTAGGTCTATATGTACCGAGTATAGAGGAGAATTTTCAGGCTTTTCAGGACTACTAACCAGGAATTTCATTTGTGCTTCCCTGTACAGTCTTCTAAGTTGGCCAAAGATTGGGATTGTGGAAAAAGCCCCATCCATCTGCATTGTTCCTTGCAGCTTGGCTTCCCATGATCTTGATAATAACATGCCATATTTGGGTGGCACATCTGCCACAACAACATCCATTACCATACACTTTGCTGGAATCTGGTCAAGGCTCACACATAAATATTTGATAAGGCTAAGACACTTTACTCTAATAGAGTCAAATGAATATAGGTATTTATAGGGATGGGTTATCTCTAGGCCTAATATTTCCATCACTACCTGAGGCATCAGGTTGTGTGATGCTCTAGAATCATGCATTGCATTGTGGAGAATCTTATCATGGATATGAAGACTGATATAAAAAGGGGGCACTACCCCTTCCCGAAACTTTCCTTCTATCTTTGGACCAAATAGAAGGGCAGGTTGATCATCACTCAGATTTACAGTGTCACTGTTCTCTCCTAAATTTAATGCTTTCAAAATTTGGCCTTTATATACATCCTGAGTGGCCAACTCAGAGAGTGGGACAGAGATTTTAATTTTTGCAATCTCACTCTCCAAATTGAAAGTGGACTGACTCTTTGGAATGTTCAACTTTGTTTTGTTAGCCACCGCCTTAATGGCTGAATCAGTGCACTGATTCTCGCTATGTACAATGTTAGAAACGGTTTTATCAGGAGCACTAACTGTAGTGTCAGCGCTGCTAGGTTGTTTACCCTGTGTATCAGTGTTTTGGTTGTCTTTTTCCTTGTTCTTTCCAGAACTCTCAGCTGCTGATTTTTTACTTTCAACAGTCACTTTAGAAGTTTTCTCAGGTCTCTTCTTGATGGTAACCTCAGAGGCCTTTGTTTTGGAATTTTCTTGACTCTTCTTGCTTCTGAGTTCATATTGTTCTTTGACCTGCATCATAGCATTTTCAAATCCTAACCTGTAATCCTCAGTTTCAAACCATTCTTCATTCCAACATGAGGGAGAAGGCTGATCTTATTCTATGGAACAGTTATGGATCGAGTTCTCTACTTCAAATTTTTTTATTGTATTACCTTCAGACTCTTCTATGGTTCCTTCATCTTCATCAAGAAAGTTTTCTTGAAATGGGGGAATGACTTGCTGATCTGATTCTATTTGTCTGTTGGGAGTGTTATTGTTCCTTCTAAAGTTTTGGTTCTAGTTTTGGTTTCTATTTTGGTTACTGACTGTGAAAACCATTTTTTCCATCATTTTCTGTAACGTTTCCACATTTTTATACAATTTATCATAATTTTGGTCAGATGAGGAAGCTACATTTTTGTCTCTGTATGTTACCCTATTCTCAGATCTCAGTCTTGATTTTTTCTCAATCAGATTTTCCTCTATGTTCATTGCTCCTTTCTGCATGTCCTCCAATGTGTTGTACTCTTTATCCCTCAGCTCATAGGCCATGTCAGCATCAAAGCCTTTGGGGTATTTTTCTAAAGCCATGCCTTGTGGAGGTTTCATATGTGGAGGGAGGGCATTGTAAATGCTGTTAAATCTTGTTGTGTAATCATGGACACTCTCTCCTACGTTTATTTTAAGGCTTATGTATTCTGCTAAGAGCTGGCGAGGGTTAGCCTTAGTTTCCCATTTTTATATGAAAGTCTGATATAAAGCTGGAAGATCATTAATGCTACCTGGAGGTAGGCCCTTAAACCATTTCTTCACATCACCCCCTAAGCTCTGGGCAAAGATTCTCATTTTGACTGTATCATCATCTATTTCCATGTAGTAAAAAGAATCTTCCATCTTATCTACATGTTGCTGGGCTGTGATGGACTCTTTTGCAGTGAAGTGTGGGATCTTTGACTGATAATCATTGGGTAAGGGTACTAGAGGCTGAGGTAAAACTAGAGGTGCATACCAGGCTTCCATGATGATGTTTTGATGAGGTAAAGGATTGACTTGGGCAGTAGGTATATGGATGATAGGGATATTATGAACAACAGAATACTGATGAGCAGATCTAGGGTGACTGAGCCCCAAGTTTTGTATGAAATGTATATCAGGAGGTGTCGAAGGAGGGGTCTATCTATCCCTAATGTGTTGACCACTATGAGATGGTGAACCGGGAAGCTCAAGGCCTAACAGATCTATATCACTGAATTACCTAGCTCTAGGTAATCTATTAGGTAGGTCTAGGTCAAGGTGAAAATGTGATAGGGCTGTAAGGTCTTCTGGTGCAGAGTTAGCTCTATGAATGTGGTTGGAAATAGTTAGTCTTCTAGGTGTAGGTGATCTCTTGAGTATGCTCTCAGGGTTATCAACTATTTCAGGTGGGTTTGGGTCGGGATAAGCTCTCGTGTAAATGGTTCTTGAAGCCAGAATGCTATTTCCAACCAAGCAACTTAACCCTACTTGTTACTACTATTGTGGTTGATGTTGTGATGGAGACTGGTCTTCCAGTGGAGTCTTATGTGAAACCAAGACAATTAGCAGGCCTACTGATCACCAGTGGAGTCTTTGATCTTTAGGAGCTATGGAGTCGCTAGGTGGAAAGGTTTAGGATGTTTTTGGAGGGTACACTGTCCACCACAGTGCTTGTGAAATATCCTTTTTCAAAGATATCTTCAAAACACAACAAACTCTAACTAGAGATTAACTGGGAGGGCTTTTACCAGATGTGTCACCTCTGAAAAAGTGTGAGATTTGGAGGCTACCTGGCCCTTTCCAGACTCTGTCCAAGAGTATGGGAAAACACAACAAATGGTATAGAGGTTGATGTTTGAATAGGAATGTTTAACTACCAACCTAACCAGAGATTGTAGGTTTCTGAAGTTCTTAGAATGTAGTAGGATGGAGAGTATTTCAGAAATTCCCTAGGGGAGTCGCCATTATGTTGGGGTTCTCATGATTTGGCCATATTGGTAAGACCAAAAGATGAGACAACATCAAACCACTTTCAGACCTTAAGATCTAGCCCTCCTAGAGCTAGAGAGGGATCTCTCTATAATAGTAAAAGTATATGTCTTTGAAGCTCTAAGTTTGAGGTGTTAGGCTAGTTATAGGCACAGGGTTTGTTTGTTTGATTGTTTCGATTTGGTTGCTAGTTATTAGGAAGGAAGGGTTCAATGTAAGAAAAGGATGAGCAAAGAGGAAAAAGGTAGAGGTGAAGTATTCTTGGAAATATTCAAAAACCATTGGGCAATGGAGTTAGGAAAGGATTTGCTTGCTAATCAATAGGCAGGCTTTCAATTGGGCTAGTCATCTAAAACATAGGATCTTTAAAGATGATTGTGTGATATGGAAAAGTAGGAGGGGAGGAGATAACACAGATTCATAGCACAAAGTTAAAGACCAGCTGGTTGCACAAGGATCCTAGCGGACAAGGCTAAATCTAATCCCCAGTGTTCCCAAATCTTCCAGCTAAATCCTTAACAAGGAAACATCTAAGAACAAATACATTTAATTCATACATCAGAGAGCAGGAAATAACATCCACTACACTGGTTAAATTATCTGAAATCAATTCTTAGATAACAAATTCAGAAGAGAAACATCAGTGGCAAGGAGAGCAGAAACATAGGGTACCTTACAAGGGTAAATCCTATGCCAATATTCTGATGCAAGCCAGTAGAAACGAAATGAAATGAATTAAAACAAAGAGATAGGAAAAAATCACCGCTGCTTTAGATCAGGATCCAAATAAATGTGCTTGTCATATTAAACAATAATACCAATCAAGTACAACATTGCCAATAGCTGCACACTCAGTGTGAAATCATATTCCTCAGCCTATCTTACAACTTTACACAAAGACTGTGTCTCAAAAGAAACTACTTGCAGTTCTATGATAACTGATCAAAAACCGTTACAATGAGTTTCTTCCTGAATTTATAGCTCTAGAGGAGCAGAGAAAGTAGGTGAAGAACTAAATACAGCATTAAAACTCCAGAAGAGGAAGAAGGCCAAAACCCACTCTGTATAAATCCTGTGCATTAATCTCTGGTGTTCTTTGGGTGAACGAATGATCTTCTTCAGACTTCAGATTACTCTGATATGACTTTGATGTACTCTGACTGCAGCATTGTGTAGTAATCTGGTGCATAAACAAAATGACTGAATGGACTTCCATGCTTGTGAAACAAATTCCCTGGTAGCTTTGGACTGTGGTTAAGGCGGAAATCTTCAGGAACACGGTAAATAATGGAACTAATATGGGCACTTTTTCCTTTTGGACAATCTGCTGATGTGAAACCCTTATATACATGAATTTTTGTGTGCTGTACCTTTTGCATGATCCATGGGATCATTGATCTGGTGCTTTGCCTTTAAACCGCTATATGAAGGCTCAAAACCTTCAATACTGAATGTTGAAATCCTTGATCATTAGCTGGTTTTTCTCCACTGATCCATAAATGTATCGATCTACAAAATATGGGCTTTAATGGCACCAGATAGGTTTTTTGCGGAGATTGAACTGTCCTGGGATAATATTTATGCCGCCGCTACCTTTCCGGGCATTTCTCTGTAGTACCAGCTTCCAGATTTAATTCTGTCTGCGCATCACACCATTAAAGTAGTGCATATGAACCATGGTAGTTTTTTTCCTTTCTGAAACCCTGCAAAAACACGAAACCTATTAAGAAAAAAATGCATGGGGTCGGATGATGTGGATGTCTGCGTGGGTGATAATGGAACTGCGGAGAAATGGCGGAAAAATGCTTCGGAATGGTAGAGAACAGAGATGGCGAAAGGTTGGTGGCCTGTGATAGAATTTAAATGAAAACCTTAAAAAAATTGACCCTTGAATAAAATATATTCAATGGGATGGGCGGATGTATGGCGGACACACGTGGGGGTGACGTGGCTGGGCCGGGCACTGACAGAAAAGTCAACAGCGGGAAAACAAATCTGGACCGTCAGATCTCAAAGGAGATCGACGATCGAAAATGCAGCGGAGGGCAATGAACGGTGGGCGAGGAGTATGGAGACCATGTGTTAACCTCTGCGCAGCTTCAGGGAGCGACAACTGTTGGATGGGCAGCCCCAAATCTAATGGCCCATGGCGATATCGCTCCGCGTCCTGTACCAAACGATAACGCGTGATGAGATAACAGTTTTGAAATTGTACAGGAGCCACGTGTTGAACGATGTATGAAATACCTAGTCGATCAGGAAATACTGCCTTACCCCCATTAGTAGTGCGATGAAAACCGGGCTGGTTTATGGATAGTGTGCAGCGGGGACCACAGGGGCAAGAAGAGTCCGAACCGTCGGATCTGTGGGTAAACAGACGGTGATGGCGCGATTGGGTGATGAACTATGAACATGGGAGGTTGCGGGGGCCACGATCAGCATCCGATCTGTACAGATCAATGATTGAGAATGCTCCCGATAAAGATATGGGATAAGCGCCTTCAGGGCTAGCGCTCGGTCATAGCGCTGGGTTTTGTGGGGGGGAAGGTGCGGGGGCTAGGCCGAAAAAGGGGCTAGGCCCAAAATATGCAAAAAATATGGTTTTTGGATCATTTTTAAAGCATTTTAAGACCAGCCAAGGGCAACGATAGGGGAATGAGGGTGATTTAGGCATAAACAAAGGGAGTGTGCTAGGTTTAAAGGGGATTTTTGAAGGACTTAGAGGGTTTAGAGGAGGGATTTGCCAAGGAAAAACAAGGGTTAAAATGGGGGGGATCTACAGGGGTTCAAGGGCAAATGAAGGCCATTTGGAATATCATTTTTCTAATCAGAGAGGCTATTTATCATGAGGACAGCAGAGGGAATAATCAATGGGCATAGGGCATAAAAGAGGTTTCAAGGATGATGTGTTTTCAGGGGAAATGCATTCCTTGAAAGCTCAAAAAACAATTTAGCCCCCTACTTTGCTTTGTCAAAATTTATAGGGGGCTAACAGGTAGCAAGAGATTAGAAAGTTGTTCAAGGCTGCATCTACTTTGGTGACTCCATTCAAAATTCATATGTTCAAAGGTGGCTTTGAGAAGAAGATACACGAGGAGTAATCTTGACCCATATCCACCTACCATTGTGGAAAATCCAAACACCATCTCTAGAGGCAGTCAAGGCATTTATGCAATATCAGGTACTCCATTACATATAAAATCCTTGTCCTTTGAAGTTTTAAGAAGTCTCGAAGATAAAATATTTGATGATAAAATTCAGGAAGTCTTGTTTAGGTCTGAAAGTGAAAAAGAATTGATTGAAATTGTCTTAGACCTACATAGAAGAGGTAATGATACCTTAGCCTTAGTAACTCAAAAATATAAAGAGGAGTTTTGGGAAGCAATCACTTCTGAGTTACTGTTAGAGAAAGAGTCTTTGGATAGGTTGAAGGAAATAGATCCATTTGAATTTTGTTAAGAATTAAAACTGGTGTTCCTCTTCCTGATTGGAGTTCAATTGTGACTGGACAACAAAGACCAAACAACCCTCCTCCTAACAGTTCCTCATCCTCTACTCCCGCTATCCATAAAACCACCACAGTCCCAGTCATTATGGCTGGACATGTGCCACCTCCACTTGCTGTACCTTCTAGATATGACCCTCTTACCTTTCCAGCTGTTCTAAATGCCCTTCATAGCAAATATTCTACTAGAATAAAAAATTGGGGTAGTGATGAAGAGATTACAGCTAAAAATAATGAAGATTAGTTCAATGAATTTATAGACAGGGAAGAGGTTGACCATGAGGATGTCAAGATGAGATTTTTTTCTCAGAGCTTCATTGGTGAAGTTAGGAAGTGGTTAAAATCCCTTAGTCCTAGAATTATACATATTTGGAATGAATTTGAAGATATCTTTTTGAGGAAGTGGGGAAATAGAAACAACCCAGTACAAGCCCTCACTGAGTATAGTAGTTTGAAGAGAGATGTTGATGAAATTGTTCAAAATTTTTCAAAGAGATTTAAAAAATTATGTGAATCTATCCCTGCTCATCTAAGCCCTCCACTTGGAGCAGCTCAGCTGAGATATGCTGAAGCTTTTGATTATGAATTTTCTATCCTGCTAAGAGAAAGAGAATCCCCTTCACTTGTTGAAATGAAAAATGATGCAGTGAAGGTGGAGGTCAATATGATTGCAGCAAAAAAGTCCAAGATGGGAAAGACTAAGTTGAAAGAAGAAGATAAGCCTTCCACCTTAGATGAAAAATTTTATTCTATGATGAAGACAATGGTAAAACTGATGGATAGGCTTGCCCTGGGGAATTCCTCCACTCCTCTTGCACAACATGAACCTTAGTTTAGAAATCCTTAGTTCAGAAGACCTCAAAACTAGCAAAGGCCAAGGGAAAACAGAAATTAGCCACCTAACCCTCAAGTAAGTCCTCCTTTTTAGCAGAACTTAGTTGATGAAGAAGATCAACCTGAAATACAAGAAGACTCAATTCATTTCTTATATGAAAACATGTCAAGGATTTTTTTAACTAAGGAGGAACATAAAGAGTCAGATCATGATGTAAACAAGGGTGAGGAACCACCTGATTATCTTAAAGGGTATCAACATGAAATATTTGAGATGCAGAAACAGTACAACCTCAGAAATAGAAATGTCCCAATTATTGCAAATAAAAGATAGCCCAAGAAAGATGTCTCAAATGCTGCTAAAGTTAGGAAAGATAGATCACCTCCTCCTCCTTATATAGAGACTGAAAAATCTGCTTCTGTTTTCATTTTGGAGAGTGAAATCTCTAAGATAAAAATCCCAGTACCTTTTGGATAAATTCTTAAGGTAAATGAATATAGAAGTAAGATTGTGAAAATGCTCAATTCCCAACCAGGAGTTGCTGATATCCTAAATGTTCAAGAAGTTCAGCCAACCATATACTTGGGTCTAAGATTAGAGGATGAGTAGAATGAGGAACTAAATCCTTTTTATGTTAGCCTTAGCATTCATGACATGACATTTCATAATTCCATGTTGGATTCAGGAGCCTCTCATAATATTCTTCCCAAAGTAATCATGGAAAGGATGGGATTGGAAATTACTAGAACATATAAGGATTTGTTTTCCTTTGATTCAAAAATATTTCAGTGCATTGGTTTAATAAATGATGTAGTTGTTGGTCTTACACAAGTCCTTGCCAAGACAGTGGTCATGGAAATTGTGGTAGCAGACATTCCACCTAAGTTGGCATGCTGTTATCAAGGTCATGGGTAGAAAAAATCAAAGGTACAATGCAGATGGACCTGACTTATGCCACCATTCTTTTTTTTGGTGAGAAAATGAGACTTTATAGAGAAACAAGGATGACTTACATGGTAAGTAGTAAAGAAAAACCTCAAAATTTTCTAATATATGCTGTTGATACTGAACTTGGATCTTCTATTCTTTTCAAAGAGTTGACTGGTGAAGCAGAGGATAAAAAGAAGGCAGAAAATCAGCAAACTGTAATTCAGGAGACAGAAAATCAGCAGACAACAAATCAACAAATCAGTGAGGAGAAGGCGGAAGGTTGGTGGTTGTTACACTTTGATGGATCAACAGGAAGGGAGGGGGTAGGAGCAGGAATTTGGATCACAACTCCAGAAGATGAAAGTAATTTATTTTCTTACAAACTAAATTTTGATTGCACAAATTACATCGCTAAGTATGAATCTTTTATTTTAGGCTTAAATTTTTTGAAAAGAATGGGTTCCCAAATGATTTTTTTTGTGGATATTCTGAATTAGTTATTAAGAAAGTTGAGGGTGTGTATCAAAATAAGGATGTGAGAATGAGGGCATACAAAAATTTGGTCATGGACATGTTGGAGAATCTCCAGGAACATTCATTTATTGTGAAGACTAGGGACCAAAACTTAGTAGTTGACTCCCTAGCTGCCTTTGCAAGTCTATTTATCATTCCTATTCATTCCAATGAAAGATATGAGTTTGAATTTCACCATAGACTTGCTATTCCTGATAACATTATCCATTGGAAATTTTTTGAGGATGATTAACAAGTCAAAATTTTTATAGAGCTGAAAAAAGAGTTTTAAAGTACACAGGTAGATTAACAAAACATGCTTGCTGAATCAAAGGGAAATTATGAAGTGCTAAAACTGAAGAATAACTCTATACCCAAAGTTATCATACCCCTTGAGAATATTTTTGATCATAATGATGTGTTCAAGTCTCCTGGGATACAAGCCAATGATGAGGAGGTAGAGAGTTGTAACCTTGGTACAATAGCTATGCCAAAAATGATTAAGCTTTCAAAGTTTCTTTCAGTTGATATGAGACAAAAGTATGTTGAGATGATGAAAAGGTTCATAATTTTTTTTTCTTGGAGTTATTCTGATTTGAAGAAGTATGATCCCACTATAATTTAGCATACCATTCCCATAAAAGAAAATTAAAAGCCTTTCAAGTAGAAGCTGAGGAGAATTAATCCACTTCTCATGCCCCAGATTGAGAACGAAATTAAGAAACACTTTGATGCTAAAAGAATTTTTCCAATCAGATGCTCAAAGTAGCTTGCAAACTTGGTTCCAGAGTGGAGAAATCAGAATATGCATTGACTTCAGAAACTTGAACAAAAACTCTTTGAAGGACAACTACCCTCTACCAAAGATGGACCAAATTTTTCACAACATTGTTGGTTCCCAAAGGATGTCTATGCTTGATGGTTTTTCAAGGTACAACCTTTACCACACCATGGGGCACATTCATGTATGCCGAAATTCCCTTTGGTTTGAGGAATGCAGGAGCTACCTTTCAAAGAGAAATGGACATTGCCTTTGCTGAGGAGGAGGACAAGATGGTGTTTGTCTATCTGGATGACATACCAATTTTCTCAAGGAGAGAATAAGATCACTTGAAGCACCTAGAAAATATTCTATTGAAGTGTAGAAGGTTTGGTATTTCTCTCAATCCCACTAAAAGAATTTTTGCTCTAAATTTAGTGAAGTTACTTGGGAATATTATTTCTAAATATGGGATTAAGATTGATCCAAATAAGGTCAATGCAATTTAGAAAGTGGATCTGCCTAGAAGCAGAAAGGAAATTCAGTCTTTCCTTGGAAAGGTAAATTTTGTGAGGAGGTTTATTCCTAATTTTGCAGAGATTGTAAAAGACATAACAAAGATTCTGAAGAAAGGAGCTTACATCAAGTGGACAAAAAAATCAAAGAAATCAATTGAGGAGATTAAGAAAGCACTCACTCAAGCACCAGTGTTGATCAACTTGGACTTTTCAAAAGAATTTTTGGTTTTTACATTTGCATCAGAAAAAACAATTGCTGGAGTTTTGTTGCACAAATAACAACAAGGTACTAAGCAACCCATTTGATTTTTTAGTAGGAAATTAGCTAGTTCAGAGCTGAAGTACATCATCTTAGAGAAGCAAGCTTATGCCTTGGTCAAGGCCATCAAAGATTTTAGAATTTACATTTTTCATTCTCATGTTATAGCTTTTGTTCCTAATCCTCTTGTGATAGACATTATAACTCAAGCTGATCCTGATGGTAAGAGAGGGAAATGGATTTCTAACTTGCTGTAATATGATATAGATATCAAGCCAACAAAATTGGTTAAAGGTCAAGGCCTAGCAAAGTTGATGGCACAGTCAAACTTTGACTATCTTGACATGAATTTAATTGCAGAAATTTCAGAAGTTTCAGATGAAGATGAAGAGCTAATTCCCATTGAAGAAAAGTACATCATTTCAGATTGGTACAAAGACATTGTTTTTGTCTTACATAATCATAGAGCACCCGTTGAGTTAACAAAGTCAAAAGGAATATTTGTGAAGTTAAAGTCTTTGAGGTACTGTATCATTGATAAAAATCTGTATTGGAAGGATACCGGTGGTATTTTTTTGAATTGTTTGCTGGAAAAGGAGGCTGAAAAAGTGATTGAGGAGTTTCACAAAGGAGATTGTGGAGGTCATCATTATTGTAAGGCTACAACAAACAAGATTCTCAGAGTAGGGTATTATTGGCCTACAATCTCTAAATATGTATACAAAAATATTGATGCCTACCATGAATGCCAGATTTTTGATGGTAGGAAGAAGCCTGTACCTTTACGCTTGATGCCTATCTATGTTGAGGCACCATTTTAGCAGTGGGGGCTAGATTTTATTGGTGAGATTCATCCATCATCTTTAGGTCAAAATTGTTGTATTCTTACAATAACTGATTATTTCACCAAGTGGATTGAAGAAATCCCAACTATGCAAGCAAATGATTCTGTTATCATTTCATTTTTGGAAAATAATGTATTGTCTAAGTTTGGCTACCCTATGAACATCACCATTGATAATGCATAGACATTGAAATCCAAGAAGCTGATTAGTTTTTGTCATCAATATCACATTTCACTTGGGAATTCTACTGCATATTATCCACAAGGTAATGGTATTTTTGAATCTTCTAACAAGAGCATTGTGAGGATTATTAAGAAGGTGTTGTAGGAAAATAAGAATTCATGGCATTTGAAGCTGAAGTATGCTCTGTGGGCTGATAGAGTGTGCACAAAGAGGTCAATTGGAACTTCACCTTATGAGTTGGTATATGGAGCTGAGGCCATCTTTCCTACATCCTTAGGAGTGCCTGTCATGAAGTTGCTGCAAGGATTGGCAGAGGAGCCAAATGCAACTCAGAGGAGGATTAATCAGTTGATAGCTTTGTGGGAGAAAAGGGATGAATTCTATATTAGTAATCAATTGGAGCTTCTTGTTGTGCCACCCTTCCAATCCCCTGATTGGCCGATCTCCGATTTGATCTGAGCCATTGACCCCTTGAGATCCAATGGTCCGGATCTCATCGTTCCCCGCTCATCACTTCACCTGTCTTCCCTTTCGATTGATTCTCCACCATTGATCCATCGCATAATCGCAACATCGCTCCCATTGCAATCACAAGTTCTTAAATGTGCTACCCGCTGCCTTCCCCCATTGCGATCCGCCGATCCAATCGTGACCGTCCATCCAAGTTAGATCAATGGTCCTAATTGCATCACCCTTTTCATTCATATTTATCCATCGGAGTTTCAGCCCCACTTTGCTCTGATGTGATTAGATCGCAACCATTGATCTCTCGGGATCCGACGGTTCATACCTAATCGTCCTCTGCCTATGCTGGGTCCCACCAGTTCCTCAACCCATCTCATTGAATTTCCACACTTTCCCCTTTGTATTTCGATTCAAAGGCTCTAACATAATGTTTTACATTAAAAAGGCCACATAATCACACCCGAACATTAAACTTAATGTTTTCATTGAAAAGTCATATTTCCGCCATTTCACTGCATTTTACCACTGTTTGCATTGCATCCACAGCATTTTCCTCTGTTGGGCCACCATTCCTCTAGGCCTTCAAAGAATTCCTTCTGGAATTCCCTGGATTTTATAATGAGTTTATTGCATTTTTCAGGGTTCACAGAGTGATGAGTTCAGTCTGATTTCCGTAATCAAATTCACTATGATTTAGAACACAGAGAAGCCATTTCTTCAGCGGCCAGTGAAACAGAAGAGATGGATTAGAGAGAACCGGGCCTTTTAATTGCATATTTAGCACCTAATCTCGTGTTCAAAGGTAGAAGGCACAATTTGAAGACTAAGCACACCAACAAAGTTTCATCAGTGCATTCATATCAGCATAGCACTTTTCTCCAGAAAGACTGCCTTTCAGTGTTCTCCATGCCTCCTCGAGCCCTTAAAAGTTAATGCGCTAACATGAGCTTCTCAAAGACTATCAGGACCACAGTTATGAGGTATGGGGAGACTTGCAGACCTTTCTACCCATGTCGCTTATTTCAGAAGGCTACCACAGAGTACCATCAGTTGGATTTAATCAGAAGAACATACTTGAAGTTATTAACAAGACTTCTGGACCAAAGTACACATATTTAATGAAGATCCATTTTGCGGAATGATAATTCTACCTTCCTCTCCTCTAGCAGAATGAAACAATTAAGTTTACATATACTCTTTCTATTACTCGTTCTCCTATAAGAATTCCCGAAGAACACATTGTAAAGGGTTGGGTTGTTGTAGTTGCAGTTGTAGGGATTCATTTTTGACTATTAGAATAGTTTTGGGAGAGAGTAGCAGAGTAGTTTGTAATGTAGTAGGTTAGGAGGAGAGAGTTGGGACTGTAATCAGCCTTTGCGATCCGTGTATGTGATTGGATTTGCATCAATTAATCCAGCAAATTTCACAGGATCCTAGTCTATTACTACGGGTGATGTTTTTCTCTTATTACACTGTTTATTACATTTTTCATGTTGTTCATTTGTCTTCTAGTATGCATCAGAAATATAGCACAAGATATACCCTTGCATGGTACCCTGTGTTTCTGCTCTCCCTACCTTCGATGTTTTCTGCTGATTGTGAATCTAAGGGTAAATTCATGTAATTTAACCAATGTAGTAGCTTTTTTCACTGCTAGCTGATGTATGAATTCGGGGTTTGTTGCTTGGATGTTATTGCTGGTGTCAAAGCAGGGAAGGTTAAAAGTCCTTCTCTGATCTATAGACTCTAGCTTTGTGTCAAATATTATCTCTGTTTTTATCCTAGAATATTCTGAAGCAGATCTAGAGTTAGATGACCTCTGGTTTGATCTCAAGCTGCCCTTTGTGTCTTCATTGAGAGTTGCCTTTGAGTATGTCAAAGCAGGTCTGGAGTTAAATGACCTCTAACCTAATCTCCAGATAGAAATCTGGTTTCTTTCCTTCTTTCACCTTCACTCTTAATGTTCCATTCCACCATCTATCTAAAAGATCCTTTAGTATATATGACTTGCCCGATGGAAAGTCTTGACTAGTTGCTTGCAAGTAATCTCCTTTCATGACTCCATAGCCCAATGGATGGCACAGTCTTGACCCATTCTCTTTTGCCGAAATGTCCTACTACTCTGTTTCTATTTTCCCATTACCTTCTCAGTCTATGATCTCATGACCAACCCAACAACCAACCAAATCATTTTAAACCCCCTTTGTGCTTCATAGATAGCCTAACATCTCGTTTTTAGCTTCAAAGATATATCATCCTTTGTTTTAGCGGAGAGATCCCTCTCCGGGCCGAGGAGGGCTAGATCCTAGGGCCCCAAAGTGGTTATGATGTTGTCTCATCTTTTGGTATTTCCAATCTGGCCAAAACATGGGAACCCCAACATAATTGCGACTCCGCTGGGGAAGTCCACTTAGCCTATAGATTGGATTTTAATTGCTGATGGTGGACAACAACCTGCTCGAAATAGTCAAATTTATCCACCTAGTGACTCCACACTCCATAAATCCTAGAGACCAAATGACTCCACTTGTAGAAGACTCTTAACTGGTTGAGAAGACACAGTGACCATCTTTGTAGAAACATGGATCCAGACATGAACAGAGATGTAAGGCTAGATGCTTTGTGTGACCAATTAAATGGAATAACACATATGTTTGGTGAAGTGCTGGAAATGTATATGGCTAATATAAATGCAAATGATGATTATTTAGGATAGCCCATGCCTCTTCCAGAACAAGAGAAAACTCAAGACCTAGATAATGAGCAAGACATGTATGATGCTCTAGAATCTATAGAAGATGAAGAGGAAAGTGATCAGGAACTACCTGATTGCATACCTATGCCTTGTACTATGCCAATGAGAGAATATCACAACCTAATGGTGAAAGCTAATAGGGAATGCTACTTTGAGGAAACAAGAGACCACATAGAAGATGCAAAATCTAATGTGGAAGAAGAAACAACTCATGAGCCTTATAGTCTAACCGAGTATCATCATGATCATGAGCACTGGTTTGAATCTGAAAGAGATCAAGAAACATCTGGATATCCTAAAAGTTTCTCTGTTAGCAAAATTGAAGATATTCTAGAAGAGGCTCAAGAGGACATCCAGCCTCCAAATCAGCTATTACAAGAAACAAAGGGCTGCTGCTTTTCTGTCTGTGTTAAAAAAGAAATTCTTCCGTCGACAGAAGAAGAGATGGATCGAATATCAAACATGCAGTCCACCTCTGAAGTATTTTATGGAATAGACACTCTTGCTCATTCATTTGACGAGTTTGATTGTAGAGATCCAGAAAGCTCCTCTATGGATATGAACGAAGAAAGACCTGCCGAGCATCCAGAATGGTTGACTTGGTCGAGCCAGCTTATCTATGATACTGATGGAGAAAGTTATGAAAGCATCAGTGATGAGTGTCATGAGATCGGAGGTCAGCAATCTTTCCTTTCAAAAAATGAGGAGGAAAGCAAAGAAGAGATTCGTGAGCAAGATGAAATTAAAGAGCCTTCCCTTGAAAAAGAGGAGGTAATGGAAGATGTCCCTACTCCTGAAAACACAAACCTTTTTACGGAGCTTGGCCCAGTAGAGCAAAACATATCAGAGCTTTGAGAGGACTCAGCTGCAATATAGAATGAGTCCTCCTATTCAGAATATGAAGGAGACACTCTACCCCAAGAGAGTCTTTTTATCAATCCAGTGGAAGAGGAAGAAATCTTGGTTGAAGCCTGCTTGTTGAATATTCACAACCAGGTATCATTTCATGATCCTTATGCTCATTTCCTGCAAACATTTGGGGAAGGATCAAAGGTATTTTTGAGTAGAATGTTGCAAAAAAAAGAAAAATATTTGGAAGCTGCTATTAAAAAACAAAGAGAATGGGAGTGGCCCTGCCTATCCAGCATGCTCAAAGAGTTGAGCAAGAAAGACCAATCATGGGATCACTTGATGGACTGGTTGCATTGGAAGAGAATGTTTGTAAGCTAGAATTGTACATGTTCCAGTTAGAGTAGGGTAGGTAGGAAAGCTCAATAAAGCTCAGCTTGTGAGCATGTAGCTATTTTTTCTAATTTCTGCAAAGTCCAGCACACCAGACAGTCTAATCCTGGCTTGGATGTTTTTCAATTTTTGTCTTAGAATGTAGAGAAGAATTCTGCTAGACAGTTTAATCCTAGCATATATTAGATTAGGCAGATAAAGTGTGAGATCAACAGTTTAATATTTTCTCATGGAGTAATAAGGGTAGAAGTAGAATAGGGTTATTTTTCATGTTTGCAAAGATTGACGATGTAAAGGGTCTACTAGTACAAATGCACCCAGAAGAGAAAATGTTAGGACATAGTATGGGTAGGTAGTTGTTTGGGAGAATGTTTACTGCTGATATGATGTCTTCATGGTTTGTGGCAGCATAAATCGAAGAAAAGGATGGTTCAAGCATCAGGCATTTGGCCTACACCAAATATCATTCTCTGAATTCTTGACTCCTTCAAGAAGAAGCCATCCCCATGTGGAGCCACTGTTAGCCCCTATGAATTTTTTGACAAGAAAACAGGGGGCCAAAATGTTTTTTGAGCCTTCAAGGAATGCATTTCCTCTGAAAACACATCATCCTTGAAGCCTCATTGTGTCTCTGTCCTTTGATAAATCCTCACTGTTGTTTCCCTTATAAAGCCTCTCTGATCGTGAAGAAGAATGCCCCAAAAGGCCCTTTTCCATATTTTCTCATTCCCATTAAACCTATGTTTTCTTCACTATTTTCCCCCTCCCTTAATTCTTCATTAACCCTATAAATCATCCCATCTTCCCCCTTAAACTTACGAGCACCCCTTTTTTGGCTTAATAACCCCTTTTCCTCTCTACCGTTACCCCTTTTTTGGCCTTAGAATGCATTGAAAATAGGCCAAAAAACCATATTTTACATAAATGGCTTTAGCCCCTTTTTGGCCAGCCCCCTTAACCACTTCCCCATATGCCCCGGGCGCTAAGACCAAGCGCTAAGGCCTAGGCACTAATCGCAATCACAACTTTTGGTGAGCGCATTTCTATGTTATATGAAAAATGCCCGATGCGATTGAGCTTTGGTTTATAGACCTCCGCCGCGATCTCGACCATTGATCGGTTAAGATCCGAAGGTCAGCGCAATGCCCTATTACGCCCTACCACTCTCCTATGTGAAACCTCTAATGCTCATCTCCACCGTCGATTCACTGTTGAATCGGACGACCATCGTACCACCACTCCAATCGCAATCGAAACTTCTTGCTGTGCCGCCCTTCCGATCCCCCGATTGGCCAATCCTGATTTGATCTGAGCCGTTGACCCCTTGAGATCCAATGGTCTGGATCTCATCATTCCCCACTCATCACCTTGCCCGTCTTCCCTTATGATTGATTATCCACCGTTAATCCATCGCTCTGATCCTATGGCCATCGCATAATCGCAACATCGCTCCCATTGCAATCGCAAGTTCTTCAATGTGTCACCCGCTGCCTTCCCCGATTGCGATCCACTGATCCAATCGTGACCATCCATCCAAGTTAGATCAACGGTCCTCATTGCATCACCCTGTTCATTCATATTTCTCCATCGGAGTTTCGGCCCCGCTTTGCTCCGATGCGATTAGATCGCAACTGTTGATCTCTCGGGATCCGACGGTTCATACCTAATTGCCCTCCGCCCATGCCGGGTCCCACCAGTTCCTCAGCCCATTTCATTTCATTTCCATGCTTTCCCATTTGTATTTAAATTCAAAGGCTCTAACCTAATGTTTTACATTAAAAAGGCCACATCATCACGCCCAAACATTAAACTTAATGTTTTCATTGAAAAGTCGTATTTCTGCCGTTTCACTGCATTTTTCCACCGTTTCCATTGCATCCACATCATTTTCCTCTGTTGCGCCACCATTCCTCCAGGCCTTCAAAGAATTCCCTCTAGCATTCCCTGGATTTTATAATGATTTTATTGCATTTTGCAGGGTTCACAGAGTGATGAGTTCACTCTGATTTCTGTAATCACATTCACTGTGATTTAGAATGCAGAGAAGACATTTCTTCAGTGGCCAGTGAAATTGCAGAGATGGATTAGAGAGAACCGGGCCTGTTAATTGTATATTTAGCACCTAATACCGTGTTCAAAGGTAGAAGGCATAGTTTGAAGACTAAGCACACCAAAAAAGTTACATCAGTGCATTCATATCAGCAGAGCACTTTTCTCCAGAAAGACTGCCTTTCAGCGTTCTCCATGCCTCCTCGAGCCCTTAAAAGTTAATGCGCTAACAAGAGCTTCTTAAATACTGTTAGGACCACATTTATGAGGTATGGGGAGACTTGCAGACCTTTCTACCCATGTCGCTTATTTCAGAAGGCTACCATAGAGTACCATCAGTCAGATTTCTTCAGAAGAACATACTTGAAGTTATTAACAAGACTCTTAGACCATACTTCAAAGTACACACAGTTAATGAAGAGCCATTTTGCGGAATGGACATTCGACCATCCTCTCCTCTATCATAATGAAACAATTAAGTTTACATCTACTCCTGCTATTACTCTTTCTCCTATAATAATTCCCGAAGAACACATTGTAAAGGGTTGGGTTGTTGTAGTTGCAGTTGTAGGGATTCATTTTTGACTGTTAGAATAGTTTTGGGAGAGAGTAGCAGAGTAGTTTGTAATGTAGTAGGCTGGGAGGATAGAGTTGGGACTGTAATCAGCCTTTGAGCTCAGTGTATGTGATTGGCTTTGCATCAATTAATTCAGCAAATTTCACAGGATCCTGGTTTATTACTACGGGTGATGTTTTTCTCTTATTAAACTGTTTATTACATTTTTCATGTTGTTCATTGGTCTTCTGGTATGCATCAGAAATATAGCACATGATATACCCTCGCATGGTACCCTGTGTTTCTGCTCTCCCTACCTTCGATGTTTTCTGCTGATTGTGAATCTAAGGGTAAATTCATGTAATTTAACCAGTGTAGTAGCCGTTTTCACTGCTAGCTGATGTATGAATTCGAGGTTTGCTGCTTGGATGTTCTTGCTGGTGTCAAAGCAGGGAAGGTTAAAAGTCCTTCTCTGATCTATAGACTCTAGCTTTGTGTCAAATATTATCTCTATTTTTCTCCTAGAATATTCTGAAGCAGATCTAGAGTTAGATGACCTCTGGTCTGATCTCAAGATGCCCTATGTGTCTTCATTGAGAGTTTCTTTTGAGTATGTCAAAGCAGGTCTGGAGTTAAATGACCTATGACCTGATATCCAGATAGAAATCTGGTTTCTTTCCTTCTTTCACCTTCACTCTTAATGTTCCATTCGACCATCTATCTAAAAGATCCTTTAGTATATATGACTTGCCCTATGGAAAGTATTGACTATTTGCTTGCAAGTAATCTCCTTTCATGACTCCATAGCCCAATGGATGGCATAGTCTTGACCAATTATATTTTGCCGAAACGTCCTACTACTCTGTTTCCCTTTTCCCATTACCTTCTCAGTCTATGATCTCATGACCAACCCAACAACCAACCAAATCATTTTAAACCAAACCAAGCTGTAGAATGTTGCACGTACCCTATGAACCAATACAATTCCAAGAGATTCTTCAAATATGAACCTCCTAGGGCTCAATGAAACATCAATAGATTTGAAAATTTAAGAAATAATATGGAATGTTACAAATGTCAGAACTTTGGACACATAGCTAGAGACTGTAGAGTTGAAAATCCTCGAGAAGAATCTTCAAAGCCACAAAATGAATGAACATGGAAGAAGAAGAAGACTGATAATTGTGCTCTTGCTCTCAATGCTCAAAAAAATAAATATGTGTGGTATGTTGACGGCTGTTACTCAACGCATATGACTGGAGATAGAAAACAATTTGTATCTCTGAAAGAGAAGAAGGATGGAACCATGTCCTTTGGAAATGATGGATCTTCAAATGTTATAGGATCAGGTACCGTCACTCTCGGAAGCAAATATGTTATAGCCAAGAATGTTCTATTGGTCAAAAAAATGAATCACAATCTGCTCAGTGTTGGACAAATGTGTGACCAAGGACACACAATGCTATTCATCTCCACAAAATGTGAAATCAGGAAAGGCAGGTATGGTAAAATTGTGGCTATAGCAAGTCAAGCTCCAAATGACATATATGTTTTGGATGAAGCAACTAAAGCATGTCTACTGGCTAAAGAATATGAAAGCTGGTTATGGCACAAACGAATGGGTCACATAAACTTTGACAATCTTGTCAGGATACGAAAAAAGGAAGCAGTACAAGAAATGTCGAAAATCTCAAAACCTTCCAACACAATATGTGAGGCATGTCGGCATGGCAAGCAGACAAAAGTCCAATTTAAAACAAAAGAACACTTTGAATCACATCCATTGGAGTTGATACATACTGATATATGTGGTCCTGTGAGAACAAAAGGCTTAGATGGAGAATTATATTTCATGTTAATGATAGATGACTATACTAGGATGACAACCATCAGTTTCCTAAAGAAAAAATTTGAAGCATTTGAGTGCTTTAAGATCTACAAGGAGTTGGTTGAAAATGAAACTGATTTGAAAATAAAGTGTTTAAGATCAGATAATGGTGGAGAATTCACTTCCAAATTATTTCAGCAATACTGTGATGAAAATGGAATAAAAAGGAAATTTTCAACATCACGAACACCTCAGCAAAATGGAGTTGCTGAAAGAAAGAATAGGACCATACAGGAAATGGGTAGAACAATGTTGAAGGCTCAAAATTGGATGAAAAATTCTGGGTTCAAGCAATTGATATGGAAGTATTCATCATCAATTGAAGTCTTCTCAGAAATAATTGCAACAAGACTCCATAAGAATTATGGAAAGGAAAACCAGCTAATGTAAAATATTTTAGAATCTTTAGAAGCAAATGTTATATCAAAAGAGAAGATCAAAATTTGGGTAAGTCTGAGTCACGTGTTGATGAAGGTATCTTTTTTGGTTACTCATGCAAAAGAAAGGCCTATAAATGCTATGATATAAGATTTAAATAGATAGTGGAGAGCATAAATGTTACATTTGACGAAGATGGTGTTATAGCTAGTAATGATGAGGATCTAGAATCTTTGAAACTTGAGACAAAGGCTGAAAAAGACACAAATAAAATTGTAGAACAAGAAGCAACTATCAACGAGGAAGAAGTAAACAATGATCATCAAGATATACCAGAACAATAAGAAGATCCTCCAAGGAGAACAAAAAAGTGGATTGAAAAGAACCATTCATCAAATCAAATCATTGGTGACATAAATGAAGGTTGACAACTTCGTTCATCACAACAAGCTCACGTTGCTTTTCTAGAACCTTTGAGCCTAGTAGTTTTGAGGAAGCCAACCAGAATGAACATTGGGTAGTAGCTATGAATGAAGAATTGGATAAAATTGAGAATAATAACACTCGAGAATTAGTTCCACGACCAAAAGATAAAAATTTCATTGGGACTAAATGGGTGTTTAGGAACAAATTGAATGAAGATGGGCAGGTTAGCAGAAACAAAGCAAGATTGGTTTGCAAAGGCTATGCACAAGTGGAAGGAATTGATTTTGACGAAACATTTGCACCAGTTGCCAGAATGGAAGCCGTCCGAATGTTTCTCACCTATGCATGTTCAAGTAAAATCAAAGTCTACCAAATGGATGTTAAGTCAGCATTTCTAAATGGAGAATTAGAAGAAGAAGTTTACATCGAACAACTTGAAGGTTTTCTACTATCACAAAAACAAGACTATGTCTGCAGGTTAAAGAAGGCTCTATATGGTCTCAAGCAGGCTCCCAGAGCATGGTATGCTCGTCTTGATGGATATATATGTCAACAAGGGTTCAAGAAAGGTACATTTTATAACAATATTTATGTACAAATAGATAAATAATATTTAACAATCGTTGAGGCATATGTGGATGATATAATATTTGGTAGCAATGATGATCAAATAAGTAAGAAATTTTATACAAATATGCAAAGTGATTTTGAGATGTATTTACTTGGTGATTTGACATACTTCTTAGGCCTTCAAATATCTCAGCAAGAGAAAGGAATATTTATATGTCAAGCCAAGTACATGAAGGAAATGCTCAATAAATTCAAAATGGAAGATTGCAAACCCGTCCTTACTCCGATGGTAACAGGTTGAAAATTGAGCATAGACGACTCATCTAAAGATGTGGATCAAAGGTTGTATAGATCTATGATTGGTAGTCTTCTATATGTAATAGACTCTCGGCTAGATGTTATGAAAGCAGTTGGACAAGTAGCAAGATTCCAAGCAGCACCAAAATAATCACATATTATTGCCATCAAAAGAATTCTTCGATATCTAAATGGCACAGAAGAATATGGCTTGTGGTATCCCAAGGGTAACAATCTCATTATTCAAGCCTTTATAGATGCAGATTGGGTAGGAAGCGTTGATGATTTTAAGAGTACTAGTGGAGCAACATTCTGTCTAGGTGGTTTTCTTGTATCATGGTTGAGCAAAAAGCAAACTTCAATCTCATTATCTACAGCGGAAGCATAATACATTGTAGTAGTATCATGTTGTACTCAAGTCCTTTGGATGAAACAAACTTTGCAAGATCTTCAAGTACAATTCAGTGAGCCTATTCCCATATTCTATGACAAAACTAGTGCCATCAAATCCTCCAAGAATCTTGTCATGCATTAAAAAAAAACACATTCCGATCAAATATCATTTTGTTAGAGAAAAAGTTGCTAAAAAGAATATCAAACTTGAGTATGTCTAAACAAAAGAACAAATTGCTGATATCTTCACTAAACCTTTACCTCGTGAAGCATTTAAATATCTTCGTCAAAAGCTTGGGATTCTCCCAAGTTCTCATTAGATTACAGGTCTGCAGGATGGTTGTGTGTCAGGGGGAGTGGAAGTGTGTACAGCTCCGCAGGATGGTTGTGTTTCAGGGTGAGTTACCCTTTTCCATTGATGTCAAAGGGGGAGAGAATGTTGTAGGAATATGTGTCATGATCGCAGGGGGAGTACTTGTGTTGCCATCAATGCCAAAGGGGGAGATTATTGATCAGCGGTTTCCATTGATGTCAACCCAAGTAGCACCATGGGCTAACCCAATATTGCATGGGAATTTTTACCTTCCAAATTAATATATTCTGGGTCAATAATGCTTTTTATGGTTTCTAATTGTCGAGATGTTCCGTTGATATATGGCACACCATGTAATTCTTCACGGTATGAGAGATATTCATGTTTGAAGTTTGTACCCCCAGTTAGTGGGCTAAAAACCCATGTGGTTGGGGCACGGGTCATTGAAAAGTCATAATTAATATTTTTTATGCTCCTAAAGTCCCTCCCACGTTCACTTGTTGAAGCCCCTCTCAACTTAAGCATTCATATAAATTATGATCTTCATTTCCTCCTTATGCAAGGGATTCAGCCATCTGAAACAGGTCATCGTGGAATTTTCGCTCTCAATTTTTTTCTAGGAAGGTTCAGAAGTGGAAATGTTTATGAGGCAAAGCCAAAATCCTAAGGAAGCTACAGTTGAAATTTTAGATCAAGGTGCGTAATATTTTTGGAGATATGATTTGTGGAAGTCAGGGCTTTTGCAGGCTCCTGAAATTCATCTTAAAGAAGCGACCTTGGTAAAATCATCATAACTCTCTCTGAGTATCAGATTGAAATTCTGTAAAAATTTGCAGATAGTGCATAGGCTTTAGTTTTTTCTCTATCAATTTTAGAGCCAAATGAAGAAACAGTGACACATGGTATGCCGTACAGGTGCGCTCTTCTGAAACTGTCCATAATTAGGGCATTGTGAGAGATTGGGTATAATTCTCTCTTGAAGAATCCAAATTGGGTCAAACCTGTGGCATTGTAAATACAACAGGTTTGACCCTATATTGTAAATACAACAGGAATACTATAGGACAAAAAATAAGATATTTAGGATCTGAAATAACAGAGATACACCAGATTCAATATAGAGCTCCTAGAAGGCAAGAAAAAGCTAGATCATGTGTTGTCAAGGATTGCAAAGGACCGAAATTTCTATGGCAGAAAAGAAAAGAAAGGTGAAACAAAGGGTAGCATGACAAGAGCAGCAACCAAGGTGCATAACAGTAGCAATAATTTCATCATATGAAGTCTTCAAGTAGGCAGCACTGCATACAATCATTGTAAAGGTATCATTGTACTTAGTCATTGTAAATACATTATTGTACAAATTGTACTAGTATCTATCTACCAAGAGTTGAAGAGGAAATGTTGGGAGGTTTAGGATCATCATTAGGTGGTTGTGTCAAAGTTTGGGTTCTGGTCTAGTATATATTCTTCTTCTATATCATTCTATATCATCGTAAAAGTGGACCATTTTCCCTGGTACGGGAGTCCATTCTTCTTTTATTCTTCTATAGGGTGGTAGGGTGGTGCTAGGGTAAGTTGTAGCTCATTGGGTGTTGGGGCATCCTTTCAGTTGACTACTGAAGTATCTCGGGCATTGGAGCATCCATCTAGTGGGAATTGGAGAAGAATGCTTTTCTAGATTCTAGGAATTTGGAGCTTTATTTTTAATTGGAGTTGAATATTAAATAATTATTAGAAAAGCATTAGGTGGTTTTTATCTCGGAGTGGGTTTCCACCTTAAAAACTGTGTGCATTTGTGTTCCTCTTGTTTACTGATATCATTGTACAAAAATTGATAATAATTGAATATTAAATAATTCTCTAATTGAAAGGAATACTGATTCACCCCCCCTCTCAGTATTTCCAACACAGAGGGCGTCGGTGGGTCGGCTTGGGTCCACTAAACTGACCTGCGACACCTCCACACGACACTTGATACACGTATATATAGTACATGCAGATGGTGGAGAGGCATCATCGAAAAAAATAACACAACGATCAAGGTTACTCATTGGAACACCACGAGCATACCAATAGCTCCTTGGTGAGGTAACACGGCGAATAGCGAAGGAAGGCGCAACTGGGCAAGTCAGGCAACACATGAGGGCGTCTTCAGCGTTCATGTCGGGCAAGTTGGGCAACACATGACAGGGCATCTGCAGCGTTCATGTCGGGCGAGTCAAGCGGCGCACGAGGGCGTCCGCACTGCAGATCGGTGAGTCAGGTGACCCACGACAGGGCGTCTCTGCACGAACTACACGACAGTTCGGAAGCCATTCTGGGAGTGTTGATGGTTGGAATTGAGTGCCATAAATTGAAGAATGTGCATGTTGATGAGTCACATCTAACCATATAGTTGGGAGGCAGATTGGGCACACAGGGAACTCGTGGGATGGTCTGAACTGATTTGCAGTGCCGGCTTGAGTGACCCGAGTGACCTGGCAGCACTTGGGCATTTTTGTGCAGGAAATTCCCAAGGTGAAAAATCAATGTTGTAAATGATTGTTGTAGGCTAGTTTGATGATTGACAAGCCTTAGAGCTTGGTCAAAAGGATAGCTTGCCTTGCCAAGGAGCAGAAGTGGCTTCTGCTGGATTGGAACATATTATTTCATATTTATGAAACATATTATCGGGTGGACTCATTATTAACAGGGATTTTCCCCTCCCTTGTATGTATGGGCATACATGTGGATTGATAATGATTTTTATGTTTATTTATGCTTATTGAAATAAAATCTCTTTAAATAATTGAACAAGTGTTGCTAAAGGCGTAGTCTATATACTTGAGTATTTGGGAAACGAAAAAGTACGGTAGTACCGCTCCCGTCTACAATAATTGGAATTGTTAGTCATCCGTATTTTTTAGTATCTTTGGATGACTAAAGGATGTTTATATATTTCAGAAAACAATATTCCTCGAATATCTTACGTTTCAAAAATCTCACTGCCTTCATTATCCTTATAGAAAATTTTTCACTATTCTATCAATTTTCCATTTCATGGTCACCCTGTTGCTCCTAAAAAGTCCTTATGGGCTTTTCCCTATCATTTTTAGCCTCCTTCCCTATCTATAGCCTCATTACCTCATTTTTCCCCTGTCAATAAACATCATCCTCCCTCTAAGGTTTCCTATAGCTAACTCATTCCCATGTTGCCCATGTTCCTCAAGCATTGATGGTCTCAAAACTATCTCTTAGGCTCTTTAGATAAGTCAAGTACATTGGATTTTTATCTTCAATACAACACTTTTGACAATACTCTATTTTCACTTGAGAAACCTCCAACTCAAATTCCAGTCATAATAAGGTCAAAGGACCCTCCCACTAGGTCATTAGGGTTTCACATGTTTTAAGGTCATCCTTGGATGTTTCAGGCACTGCTTTTCCTTTGCTAGAATCTGGCTCAGATGTAATAAAATGTCAAAGACATGGTTATTCAAGAAGGACCTAAAATTTCCAAAGAAGTTTGTCTTATCAGTTCAGAACCTGCAAGTGAGGAAAATGTAAAGAGTTTAGCACTTCTGCAAGAGTGTTGAAGGCTTTTTCAGTAGAAGGTACTGATAAGGTAGATTGTCTACTCCTAAATGAAAACAACTTACAACCAAGGAAAAGGGAACAAAATGGTCTTGTAAAGAATTAGGGTTTTGAACTTGATGGTCGAGTTGAATGCCAAAATAGTGACCACTTGCAGAAATGACATGGAGGAAGCACACAAGGCCAAACATGAAGAAATTTTGTTAGAAAAGATTGATGGAATATGGAAAAAGGTGAGGTGAATTGGACATAAATGAATGAACTTGAAAGGGCTATAGAGAACTTACAAGACAACACTGATGATTGTTGTAAAGCACTCCAGACACTTAGGGTTTTGAAGATAGTGGCCAGACAAGGTGGAAAAGATGATTTGAGCTCCATGGTGGAAACAAGAGAAGATTTTGAAGATGTTTCTATGTGGCTAAATCCCAAAGGTGTTAAAATGAACTTGTCATGCCTCTATGACCAAAAGAAAGGTCAAATTCATCATTTTAGAAAAACTGCATGCAAACAATGTAAAAGGGTTAGTGAGAAAAGAAAAAGGACTTTTAACATTAGAAAGTGGGTTTCCATAATTAAATAAAACTTCCATTTACCTAAAAAGCTCATATAACACTTCATAGAATCATTATTGTCTTGCAAAGCATTAGAATTTTTAAGGAGAGAAAAATTTGTGAGTTTTCAAGAAAATTCAGGAAAATATTTTGTGGCGTTGTGCATTTAGCTTGGCGTTGTGCACCTGGGAAGTGGTGCTGAACCCTTGCCCTTTCTCCTCCATTCATTTTCTAAAGGCGTTGCACACTTGGAGGAGCGTTGCTCTCTTTCCTGACACACCCAGTGTAGTTTTCTCTTAGCGCTACGCCCTCAGTACTTGGCACTGTGTCCTCAGCTTTGGCGTTGTGCCCTTGGATAGGAAGGGTTTCTAAGCCCTCCAACCATTAAAACCACTTCAAAAAAATTTCAAATTTACTCCAATTTTTTCTAAGGCAGTGGGAAGAGGTAAGTACCTGACATACATCTATATTCAAGAAATTTTGCTGATTTCTTAATCAATGGAATGAAACCCTAATCAAACCCTAATTTTCAAAATTGGAGATCACTATTTAAACCTCATTTCATCTTCCTAGACATAATGTCAGTGATAGAAAGGGTATTTACATAGCTGGAGGGTTGTCATTGAGTTGTTTTAGCTCTCACTCATTCTCATACACCTATACCCTCACTCACTCATTACCTCATTTTCAAGGCTACCTTTTCTTCATCTCATTTCCATTTACACTCTAGGGTTTTATAAAAGCAGAGTTTACAATGTTAGAGGGTGAAGACAGTGGTGTGGAGGTAGAGATACCAAAGAGGCATGATCACAAGGGAGGCAAGATAAATATATTTGAACCCCTCAATACAAGAGAGCTCATGGTATCTCCCCTTACTATTTCCTGCTTCAAACATGTAGGTTGCTATGAATTTTGTGAAAAGGTGCAGTAGGTGCAAAACCACCCTGAGCTAACTAGACTATTTATCATTAAGTTGCATGACAAACAAGTTAATCTTGCAGGGGTCACCTTTGAATTGTGTAGAGATGCCATTGCCAATGCCACAAGCATACCTAGTGTAGGGGAGAAATGGTTCAAGTAAGCTAACCTTGACATGAGTTACTTTGAGCCATACCTTAAGCCTAGGTATAAATACCACAACAAATCCATCTTTCCTTTCTCTCATCTTCTTGATAGATATGCACCTATGATGAAGATTATAATGAAGTATTTTACTTGTGAATGAAGGTTTTCCTGCCTTTACTCCTACCACATCCAGCTTCTTATGCACTTTACTAGAGTGAGAATGTTGCACATACCCTATTACCTTTACCGAAGCATTGAAAAAATGGCCTACATAGTGCAAAAAAGATACCATCCTCCGAAATTGCAACGCCTATTCCATGAATCACTTATCAAGATGGTGGTTATGAACCAACTACAGCAGAAAGACATTCCATGGGAGACCTTCATTTCCAATGAGGTTTTTAATTCTCCACGAGGCCATCATCAGCAAGATATACCTTCCTCATCTCATCCTCCCATTCCTACTTCTCCATCACTTCCTGTTGTTCCTACATCCCCACTCACTCACATCCCTTCACCTCATGATGATCCTCCTTCATCACCCTTCCACAATCCTTCACCCTCATCTCATAATACCACAACATCAAACAGTGAAGAGAGCAGTGAGACAAATGACACTGAGATGGTTGACATAGAGCCTTTTCCTTTGACCTATAAAATAGGTCATAGGCAGGTGTTTGCTCCAAATATTGTTAAAGGGGCCCTGCCTTCATCATCAACAAAATAACTTGATAAGGGTAAGGAAAAGGTTGCAGAGAAGGTCATTGCTGAAAAAGAGGATGAGCATGAAACTGAACAAGAATTTCAACTTATTGACCTTGAGAGTGATAATGAGGAGAGGGTTACAAACATGTTGATCAAGAGCAAGGATTCCCAGATTAGGGTGCTACAAACCAATCTTGGTAGGGCAAATAATGTGATCAAATTCCTTGAGGTAGAAAACCAACAGTTAGAGACAGAGAAATCCATCAGTGAGGTCGGACCTATCAGAGCTCAGAAAGAGGTTGGAAAAGACAAGGCTATGATAGATGAGACCTTGGGCACTCTTGATGACATTGAGGATGAGGAATCACAACTTCCTAGGAAGAGGCCAAGGAAAATTGGGTTGAAGAAGGACTTAGCCTGGGAAAGAGAGAAAGAGACAAAGTGTAGGTTTTAACCCTGTACAGAAATTTTCTACGAATAAATCTTTAAAATAGAAAATAAACAATAGAGAGAGCATAAAACATAAAACATATATAAACATAGATTTTCCCCTAGATCCCAAATCGAGACGACCAACTTGATTTTTCATTATATTCCCTTTAGTGTTACAACACATATATACATGCCAAAGAATACATAAACCCCAATCCATTAACCCTGGATTAGAACATAACCGTAGTTCCCTTGACCGAATCTACAAAATAATAGGAGCCAAAAACCATCATGCCCCAAAACCATGTGCAAACCCATCCACAAAACCATGGGGGGGTCCGCACGTGACTAGTCATTGAAAGAATATAACACAAACCCACCATTCTCCCACTTGTTGTTTTCTTTCCGAAGGGGGTCACAGGAGAGCTGAGTCATTAGCCTAGCTTTGCAACACCCATTGTTTCTCTACACCAAGAAGACTTCTGAGTGCTCACAAAATTTGTCAATGCATTTGCAAAATTCTTCAAAGTGTCAACCTTTACTAGCAACACCCTTTTAGCTTCAACCATATATCTCACAAAGTGATATTGAAAATCAATGTGCTTTGTCTTTTAATGATAAGCAGGGTTCTTATCCAGGAAAATTGCACTTTGCCTATCACGGTCTATCCTTATAGCTTGTTGCACCAACCCCATACTTGAACACAATCTCTACAACCAAAATTCTTCCTTTCTTGCATGAGTGGCTGCCATGTATTTTGCCTTTGTCGTTGAAAGAGCCACTATAGACTGTCTTTTACTCATCCAACTGACTGCACCTCCAAATAGGCTAAACACATACCCACTTGTAGATCTTCTTTGGTCTAGATCTCTAGCCCAATATGCATCAACAAAACCAAGAATGTCCAACACTTGTTCCAATCTTGGTCTTCCCTAGTAGCACAAGCCATAATCACTAGTGCCATGCAAATATCTAAAAACCTACTTCACTACTATCCAATGCTCCTTCCCTAGGTTTGACATAAACCTGCTCAATACTCCTACTACATGTGCAATTTCTGGTCTAGCACAAACCATTGCATACATCAGGCTACCCACGACACTTGCATATGGAACATTGAACATATCCTCCTCTTCTTCTTGTGTCTTGGGACACTTTTCAGCAGACAGCTTTGTACCTACATAATCGGAACATTCACCAGTTTACTATCCTGAATATTGAACCTCTACAATATAGTCTCGAAATACTTCCTTTGGTTTAACCAGAGCTTCCTCTTTGCCCGATCTCTCTTAATTTCCATTCCCAAAATATAGTTTGCAGCACCAAGATCCTTCATGTCGAATTTGGAGAACAACTGGGTCTTCAAATCTTGGATAATTTCTTTGTAATTTCCAATCAACAACATATCATCCATATACGAGACCAAATAAATAACACGGTCACCAATTAATTTAAAATAAACATATTGATCCTCCTTGCTTCTGGTGAAGCCAAGTCCCCGTATATAGGTATCAAATTTCTGATACCACATCCTTGGTGTCTGTTTTAACCCATACAGAGACTTATTTAACTTGCATACTAGCTCTTTCTTCCCCTTCACCATAAAGCCTTCAGGTTGTTTCATGTAGATCTCCTCTTCCATATCTCCATGAAGAAATGCTGTCTTCACATCCATCTATTCTACCTCAAAATCAAATGCAGCAGCAACAGATAAAAGTCATATAATAGAAGTAACTTTGGCAATAGGAGAAAAAATACCACCAAAATCAATTCTCGGCACCTGGGAATAACCTTTTGCTACCAACCGAGATTTGTATTTCTCCACCTTGCCTTATACATTCATCTTCTTCTTAAACACCAATTGGCTCTCGATGGGCTTCCTCCCAGCTGGAAACTATACCAGATCCCATGCCTCATATTTATGCAAGGATGCCATTTCGTCAACCATGGCCTCCTTCCAGAATTTTCCATCTTCTGAATCTACTGCCTCACTGACGGTGTTAGCCACCTATAATATTTGTTATATAAAAAGGTGGCTAAGACTATTTGGAGCCTTCAAGGAACAAATTTTATTTACTAAAAAATGTTGGCTCTTGAAGTTTCATTTAAGGCCTCATGCCTCTGTCCAAAATATTCATTGTTGCTTCCCATTTTATACTTTGAAATTCTGCTAATTTCATGAGGAAATACTGCTGAAAGACCATCATTTTCCCCCTCCTCCTCTTCCAAAATTAACCTTCATTTTCTCCCCCCTTTTTTTCATATTATCCCTCTATTTTTCACGAGTCTCCTTCTTCCATTCATGAAAATCCATTTTTATAAGGTCTAAAACCCACCTTTTTAGCCTTACCAAAACCATCGATACCCTTTGAAAATGTGGAAAAATCATAAAAAAATCATGTTTTTATTACAGGCTTTAGCCACTTAGGCTAAAGCCCCTTAACCATTTCCCCCACATGCCCTTTCCCCGGAACTAGGCGCTAGTCCCATCGACGCTTATCGCATCGGAATAAATCAAATGAGAGCATATGTTTTATTACACAAAAACTCCGATGCGATTGGATCCCTTTGATATAACTCCAGATCTCATGTTTCTTTTTAAAAACCCAGAGTTATTACCCCGAGCGCTAATCGCATCAGAAATATTCAAGTGCGGAGGTATTGTTGCTGTGTTTAAAAATTGCGATGCAATCATCCTTGTGTTATAAAATCACGATCACATCATATTTTATATATATCCTATAGGCCCACCTTCGGTGCTTAATACCTTCTGTTTTCCTTCCCCGATCCGTTTTTTCCTTTGCAAAGTCGAAAAACCCATTTATCCTAACTTTTGGTCTAAAAACCCAAAGCACGTGTTTTAATATAAAAATGGGTAGATTAAAAAGACCGATCGCGCAATTGCAATCAGATTTTTCACAATGGTTAGATTGAAAGACCCACATCAAAGTTCCGATACGATTGGGTCTTGTATGTTAAAACTCCCCCCACCTCCGTTTTATATGACTTATGCCCAGGACCGAGTGTCGAAGTCCCAAGTGCTGAAATCACATCGCAAGATTTTTTGGGTTGATTGAAATACAAGGCCCGATGGCCCAATTGCGATTGGCCCTTTTTGTTTTATGCATGCCCCGAGCATATTACATTCCGTAAAGACCACAGGCCCCGTAGTCGGGCGCCTATCATATATGTATATCCCGATCCATTAAAAACCTTTGTTTTTTTTGAAAACTTTGGGTTTCATATGTTATAAAGATTTTTCTACCAAATCATTCTAGAACTAATCCCCTTCGTTGATCGAACGCCGATCAAACGGCCATCGCTCCATTGTATCAGCGATTTCAATCGCATCACAAGGTTTAATCGCACGCATTTTTTTTGTCCCTCTGATCAGCCAGTCCTCCAATTCATTTCCCACCGTCGATCTGATCGTCAGATCGATGGACAACACTTCATCGCATCGCAATTTCACATCGGCACCATTTAAGTCTTGCCCCCGATTGCGATCTTCCAATTAGATCTGGATCGTCCATGTGTCTAGATCGGACGACCGAGATATTTTCTGCATGTTTCCGTCACCCTCTGCTTCTACCAAAGGGTTTTTTCAAAAGGCCGGTCTCCACCGTTGATCACGCATGATCAACGATTTTCGGTTCTTTACTTTCCGTGCTCTTATTTAACCTCCTTTGAAAAAACCTCCATCGTTGGATGTAGCCATCCAACGACCACAATATTTCCCACCTTTTGAAGCAGTTTTAACCTAATGACATAGGATTTCCTAACTATTTTTGTGTTTTGCAGGTGTTTTAAATGGTTCTCCATGGTATTGAAGAGAAAGGCTGAAGGTCGGGAAAGACGTGTTGTGTAACCAGCTCCAAAAATAGAAAAAAAGAGATATAAACGCCTTAGAAATAAGCCACTTCGAGGGGGAAACCTCCAATACATTACATAAATGAACAAATCTTGGATGATCCAATTTACAAAACCTCCTTTCTATATATAGGAGTCCATGGGGCCATAATGTAATCCTAGTGGGCCACAATGTAATCCTAGCCGACCTAACAATAATAATTTAAGGGCACAATAATAATAATAATGGGGTTACACTAACAACAATAAGGGACTATACTAGTAATATAGGGACCTAACATGCCCCTCTGCTTCAAAAAAGTGTTGTCCTCAATGCTTGAGTAGCTCTGGGTGCTTCTGTATAAAATTCTCATCCTCCCATGTAGAATCTTTAGTGGGTAAGTTCTTTCCACTCCGATGAGATACTCCTCAAAATTGATCGATCTCCATAGTCACGAGTTCTTGTTTTCGTGTTGTTTCTGTGTTCCAATATGATTTTTCCTTCCTCATCAAGTTCTGGTAATATTGTTTGAACTAGAATATTTTCACCGATAACCTTCTTTAAGAATGAAACATGGAAAATTGGATGTACTCGCGAAGAAGCAGGAAGCTCCAATTTGTATGCCATAGTACCAATCTTTTGCAACACCTTTTAAGGACCATATTACTTTGGTGATAATTTATTATCCTTCTTAGCTTGCTTGAGGGACATTTGTTTGTATGGTTGTAGCCGTAAAAATACCCAATCTCCTACATCAAAACTTCTCTCGCTGCGATGTTGATCTGCCCGTTGTTTCATTCGATTTTGTGCCAAATTCAGGTTATCCTTTAAGAGTTGGATAACTTCTTGCTGATGCTTGATGTGATCTTCCACTGCTTGAACCTTCAAATTTTCCATTAAAGATGATGTGATGGATGGTGGATGATATCCATAAAGTGCCATAAATGGGGTCATTTTTGCTGCAGTATGGAAGGAAGTGTTATACCACCATTCAGCAAGAGGTAACCACTTGACCCATTGTGTTTGTTTATCGGATACAAAAAAACGAAGATATCCTTCCAAACATGTATTTACAATCTCAGTTTGACCATCAGATTGAGGATGATAAGATGAGCTATGAGCTAATTGAGTACCCAAACAAGAAAATAACTCCGTCCAAAAATTTCCAGTAAAAATGGGATCTCTGTCGCTCACAATAACCCTTGGGCTTCCATGTAGCTTTTGAATTCTATCCATAAATGTAGTAGCAACTCTACTTGCTTTAAATGGCTGAGATAATGCACAAAAGTGTGCATACTTGGTAAGTCTATCTACTACCACCATGATGACACTCTTTCCTTCAGACTTAGGTAAACCTATGATAAAATCCATTGAAATCTCCTCCCAACGTTGACTTGGAATGGATAAAGGTTGTAGAAGTCTCGAGGTCTTAATTGTTTCCACTTTATTCTGCTGGCAAACCAAACATTTCGCCATAAAATTTTGAATATCAGATTTAAGGCCATCCCAAAAAAATTCTTTCTTCACCCTGTGGTAAGTTTTTAAAATTCTTGAGTGTCCTCCTAAAGGATAAGTGTGCAATTCCAGAAGAATCTTTTGTTTTAGATGGGAATTCTTACAAAGATATAAGCGATATTTGTACCATAAGGAATCATTTTTCCAACTAAATGTATCAGATGTACTAGGATCTTGCTGCAACGTTTGAATGAGTGTCCATACATCTTTTTCCTTCTTCCATTCATCTCTTGCTTCAGTTATCCAATCTGGTTGGATAATAGAAATGGCACAAAGCAATGCTTCCACCTCTTCATTCTTTCTTGAGAGTGCATCTGCAACAACATTAAGCTTTTCTTTTTTGTAGATTATTTCAAAGTCATAACCCAACATCTTTGTGACCCATTTTTGCTGCTCTTCTGAAGATAGTCTTTGTTCCAAAAAGTGTTTAAGACTATCATGATCAGTTTTTACCTTGAAGTGTCTTCCCATTGGGTAAGTTCGCCATTTCTTTAGTGCATGCAGTATTGCTAACATTTACTTCTCATAAATAGGTTTCTGTAAATAATTTCCTTTGATTGGACGACTTTCAAAAGCAATGGGTCTTCCTTCCTGCATTAAAACTGCACCAATTCCATTTCCTGAGGCATCACATTCCACAATAAAGGTTTTGTGAAGTCTGGCGTAGCTAAGACCGGTGCTAGGCACATTGCCTCTTTAAGATGTTCAAAGGCCTTAGTTGCTTCAGGAGTCCATGAAAATGTATCTTTCTTCAATAATGTTGTTAGAGGTGCTGCTATTCTCCCATAATTCTTAACAAACTTGCGATAATAGCCTGTTAACCCGAGAAATCCTCGCAACTGCTTTATTGTCTTGGGGACTTTCCATTCCTTAATGGCTTTAATTTTGTTAGGGTCTACTTTAACACCTCGTGAGATATAATATGACCCAGATATTCCACCTCTTGTACTCCAAAGAAACATTTGGATGTTTTTGCATATAATTGTTTCTCCTGCAATAGTTTGAGCACCCTGTCAACATGTTCAACATGATCCTTCCAAGACCCGCTGTAGATTAGTATATCATCAAAAAATACTAGCACAAATTTTCTAAGGAAGGGTTTGAAATGGAATTCATCAACCCTTGAAATGTAGAAGGTGCATTGCTAAGGCCAAAAGGCATGACCAAAAATTCATAATGACCCTCATGAGTTAGAAATGCTATTTTTGGAATATCTTCAGTCTTCATTCTAATTTGATGATATCCTGAACGAAGATCCAACTTGGTAAAATAAATTGCTCCATGTAATTCATCCAATAATTCATCAATCACAGGAATGGGAAATTTGTCTTTAATGGTGAGATTATTGAGCTCCCTATAATACAGACACATTCACTATGATCCATCCTTCTTGTGTACCAATACTGTAGGAGCAGAGAAAGAACTTTGACTAGGCTGAATTATACCCGCCTCTAACATTTTTGCAATCATACGTTCAATTTCGCTCTTTTGGAAGTAAGGATATCTATAAGGCCTGATGTTTGGAGGAACACTTCCTGGAATCAAATGAATAGCATGATCGTGATCACGAATAGGTGGGAGTCCTTTGGGAGTTTCAAACACCTTGGAATGATTGTCCAAGACTTGTTGGAGATCTGCAGAAATAGATGATTTTGATGTTGGAACTTCTAGTGAGCATAATTGTGCAATTACGCCTCGTTGTTCTTTCTTTAGAAGCTTTTTCATGACATTAGACCTTATTATCCTTCCCGGCTTCTCTTCAATACCCCGCAATTCGACTTGCTATCCTTCTGAAAAATTTTTCAAGAAAAATTCTTGAAAATTAAAAGCTACCGTCCCCAAAGATTGTAACCATTGTACTCCTAGTACAACATCAGCGCCTCCCATAGGAATGGAAAGCATTGGACTAGTCAATACATATTCCCCCATGGTTAGCTTGATATTATGGCATTTTTTAGAGCAATTTATAGTTCCTCCATTTGCAACCATCACTTGACATTCTGGTGCTGGGTATAGGAAACAATTTAATTCCTTGCTACCTTACAATGAATAAAATTATGGGTGCTACCTGAATCAATCAACACTATTACCTTTTTCTTCTTGATTTGTCCTTCTATCTTGAGAGTTTTAGGAGTGGTAATTCCTGCCAGTGCATTACACGATATGGTCGGATTCATTTCTTCCTCTTCTAGGGTTGGCTCCTGGTGTATATCCTCTTCTTGTTCATTTTCTTCTTCCTATTCACAATCTATGTAAAATAATTTCTTCTGAGCACACTTATGACCTTTAGTGTATTTTCTATCACAACTGTAGCAAAGCCCTTTTGCTCTTTTTTCTTCCAATTTTGGTGGTGTCAACCTTGTAGGTTGTGGAAATCTAGACGTAGCAACACTTCCTTCTTTATAGAATTGAGTGGTAGGCTTCCTTGTCGCTATTATTTTACATTCAACTTTTCTTGCCAACCTGAATGCCTTCTCTAATGAATCTAGTTCCAAAACATGAACTTCATGTTGGATGTTATCCTTTAAAGTTCCTATGAAGAGATCGATCTTGTGTTCCTCTGGAATATCATTTAGCCTTATATTCAATTTTTGGAAGTGTTGGGGTTCCCATGTTTTGGCCAGATTGGCAAGACCAAAAGATGAGACAACATCAAACCACTTTGGGGGCCCTAGGATCTAGCCCTCCTGGACCCGAAGAGGGATCTCTCCAAATAGAGCTAAGAATGATACATCTTTGAAGCTCAAAATGAGATGTTAGGCTAGTTATAAAGCACAAAGGGGGGTTTTAAAAATGATTTGGTTGAAGGGTTGCTGGGTTGGTCACGAGATCATGGAATGAGAAAGCAGTGGGAGGAAAGGAACAAAACAACAGGCTATTTCAGCAGAGAGAATGGGCCAAGACCGTGCCATCCATTGGGCTATGGAGTCATGAAAGGAAATTACATGCAACAACTAGCCAAGGCTTTCAAAGGGCAAGTCATCTATACTAAAGGATCTTTTTAGATAGATGATGGGATGGAACATTAAGGAGGAAAGTGAAAGAAGGAAAGCAACCAATTTTCTGTCTATAGATCAGGTCAGAGGTCATTTAACTCCAGACCTGCTTGGACATATTCAAAGGCGGCTCTCAAAGAGACAATGGGGCTGCTTATAGATCAGACCAGAGGTCATTTAACTCCATATCTGCTTTAGCAACTCCAAGGGAAAAACAGAGATAAGGTTACAAAGAAACATCTAAGAAGCAAACCCCCAAGTTCATACATCAGCCAGCAGGAAATAACATCCGCTGCACTGGTTAAACCCATGAATTAACTCTTAGATAGCACATGGAGTAGAAAACATAAAGGTA